>CM031240.1:695558210-695871753 GCA_018340775.1 Taxus wallichiana var. yunnanensis
ATTAGTGGGAGATGTTAGTGCCACCTATTATGGTGAATTTTGTAACTGTTTGTGTCTATATAAAGACACCTTCTTAAGAACATGATAGTAGTATTTATTATTTTTATATACTCTGCAATATATAGCTTGTGGTATTTAGAACTCTTCTTTTCATATACTGGATATGCTATGGAAATTATTTAAATTAATATAAGTAAGCATCATTTTGAGGATCTAAATATGTTGATATTTCCTCTGTCCCAAGGAGAGAGCAAGGGCCCACTCGACCAAGGAGACATGAGGTTGTTTACATTTACATACACATCTGTTTTTCGATAAGTTTCACTGCAATCTCTATTTCAGTATGTTTTACTTTAGTATGTTTCATGCAATCTCAGTTTGAATGTATTTTCTTTTCCTATTGGAATTTCTATTCAAAATGTGTGTTTCCTTTATACAAAGTTTAATTAGCATATGCTTTTACTTCTACTGATTCTTAGTTATGAGTGTGCAATTTCAATTTGTTCTTTCAGATTCTGTGTGTGCATTTCCATTTAATTTAGAAGTATACTTTTAAACTTCATTTCATGCAGCAACTAAATTCCATAGATTTATATTGAGATTTCCATAGATTAGTAACCAACTTAGAAAATCTCACAACAACCCCCAATAAAGACCCAACAGGAAAAATGGTTACATAAAGCTCCATTACATACTGACCTAGGACATAACCCCGATTTATAATGACACTAACAGAAGATTTGGTTAGTTAAATGATTGGAGAATACAATGACCCATCATTTTTGGTGCCATTTTCGAGGGACACCATAGCACACCACATCATTTTTCTCACTTCACATGCTATGGGTGTTAATGGAGTTTACATATGCAACTAGTAGAAGTCTTGAGCCTTGTTTCAATAACCAACCTTGATGCATAGGCCACGGGATGAACAAGGGATATTTACACCACACAACATCCAACAAATATCTCCAAACAGAATACATGAAGGAACATTGAGAGTGACATTGAATCCAACACAATGCCTAGAAACCTTTTTGAGCATCTGCATCCTCTGACCAACACTCAAAAATGGGGACCATGGGAATAATGGAGACCGACCCTTGGGTAGAACCTTCACTTATCCCATCATCTTGGATGAGGATGAGGATGCACCCATGAAAAACATCTCACCATCCATCCTCCCTATTTTTGAGGCATGTCTATGGAAGACCCGATCTAGTTCTTGTTTGAGTTCAAAATTCTTTGCCAAACCTATGACTACAGAACCAATAATAAAAAACTCAAACTCTTTCCTTCCACTCTCAAAGACTACTTTATGAGATGGTTCATGGGGTTGTCCTCTAACTCCATTGATTCTTGGGAAGCCATGGAGACAACTTTTTGGATAAATACCAAGACTACTATAGGGGAAGGGATAGGAAAGAAGAGTTCTTCCAGATATGAAAAAAGAAGATGAAAATCTAGAGGATTATCTGGATAGATTTCTCTTTCTTCATCGATGGAGTGGTTATGAGTTACATGCAGACATCACTAAGACAATTTTCCTTAAAGGACTTGATGAGGAAACCAAATATTCCCTCCATCTTATGGGAGGAGGATATGTGCATAAACTTACTATGGAACAAAAATCATTGAGCTATGTAGAAGTTACTCTAGAACGAGGGGGTATAAGGAAGAGAAAAAAACATCCAAGCTTTCCCTAGGTACCTCTAAACTTTTGGAGGAAATGGCTAACATGAAAACAAACATTTTTTTACAATTAACATCAACCATAGATGGGCTTAAGGCCAAAACCAATGCTTGCCAAAGAACCTCTGGACATATATTTCCCTAAGTGTAGGAAGAGACATCCCCTGAGAGAATGTCCTTTGGATGTTACAGACATGTGTTTGATCTGTGAAGTTGTTGACCATGACACTAAGCATTGCACCTTCTTATCATAGTTGAAAGGAGGCTTGAATGTTGTCTCTCAAGCTGATGTAGAGGTCAACTTTGTTCAAAGGCCAAATAATCAAGTTATATATTCCCCTCGACCTACTCAGAACCCCTGGAGGATGTCATGGCCCAGTCAGGCTCCTCAGCCTACTTGGGGACAACCTGAGTGGAAAACATCAAATTGGATGACTTACCCACATCCACCACCCTGGATGAATCCCTACACTCATCCAAGTTGGACACCACCGACCCCAGCAAGTCCATGGCACAACCAATAGTGGGTACCTCAACAGAATCCTAACCAAAACCAGCCATAGTGGGCACCACAACAAAACATTAATCAACAACGGAGGTTCCAGCAACCACAACAAGATTTAATGGCCCCACCACAAAACTATCAACAACATGGATAGGAAACACAAACACAACTTCTAGCCCACCTGTAGTCAAACCCTAAAAATCAGCAGACTACTTCAATTGATGAAGTAGGACCAAGTAATACAATGCAAGTTAATACTATTGGTAATCTGAGACTAAGGTCTAGGAAAACATTGAATCCTCCTATTGTTATCATGGAAATTCCTGTAGACATTGATAAAGATGAGATACTTGAGGAAAATGAAGGAACTGCACCTTCTCCAAAAACACAAAACACTCAGAATGGTCAGAAACTAATCAAAATGCCCATAAAGCTCCTTTTCTGAGTGGTTATAGGACACTCAAACTGCTTGATGAAATGAAACGATGCTAGTTCAAGAGTTGAAAAAGGTGCACATTGAGGTCCCACTTTTGTGAGCAATAAGGGACATCCAGAATTAAACCAAACCATTAGAAATGAGTGTATAAAGACACTGGAAGAAAGAAGAAATACCCAAAGACCATCAGGGTGGAAGGAAATTTGGCTGATCTTGTTGCTGGCACACTTATTTCACCAAAATATGGGGATCTGGGAGTCCAGTCATTACCATTTGTATAAACAATCAGTCAATATCTAACATTTTGGTGGATCTTGGTGCTGCCATAAATGTTATAACAACATATATGTTCAATTTGTTGTCCTTGATAGGACTACAACCTACCAATACCATTCTTAATTAGCAGATCAGTCCATTGTTGTACTAGATGGTGTGATTGAGGATATAATGGTCACCATTGAATCTTGGGAGTATCATGTCGATTTTATGGTCTTACAACCTAAAGCTCAGAAATTGGGATATCAGTCATCTTGGGATGACCTTGGTTGGCTACTATTGCTGCATATATTGATTGTAGGTGGGAAAAATGACTATTCTAAATGGGTAGAAATCCAAACATATTTCATTATATCCTCTTACCTAACCTTATGTGTATGCTTGTGAACATGTATGGGTGGATTCTTTGGATACTAATTCTCTGAGTTCTTCTTATTTGGCCACCATTGTAGTGCAAAACCATATGATGGAAGTTGTTGAGTCATACACACTGGTGATGCAGAGGGCTCTGTGACTACGGAAATCAGCATTGTGGCTATGGAAATGGAACTTTTGTGCAGACCCATTTTTTCTAGACATGACCAATATTTTCACCTTGGTAAGTGATACTTCTAATGAAGCTTGTAAAGAAATCTATGCTTATAATATGGAATCCATAGTCTCTGATTTCTATTGTCCTTTGACCAAGATTTTGTCTCTTGAAAATGTATCCATTTTACACATGCTTCAGCCCCATGTTTTCCCATTGAATTCTTTAATCACCAATGCAGAGCTCACCATTTTGGAAGATACCAAACAAGTTCCTATTGACATAGGAAAAGAACTGACCATTGGTAATAATTTGGAGGCCAACCAAGAGGCTAGGGTTCTCGAGATTTTGAGGAAACATTCCCATGCTTTTTCTTGGGATTACACTGACATGAAAGGAATTCATCCTACAATCTGTACTCACCATATCTACACTGAAGATGTTAAACCCATAAGGAAGCCACAAAGAAGAATTAACCTAACCCTTAGAGACATAGTAAAAAATGAGATAGAAAAATTGCTAAAGGTAGGATTCATCTACCCTATATCTGATAGTCAGTGGGTCTCACCATTAGTTATAGTTCCCAAGAAAAATGGTAAATGGAGAATCTGTGTTGACTATAGGGAACTTAACAAAGCCACCAAGAAAGATTATTTTCCCCTGCCTTTTATTGACCTAGGTTTTGGACAATCTCACCGGTAAGAAATATTTTCTTTCTTGGATGGGTTTAGTGGGTATAACCAAATAAGTATTACACCTGCTTGACTAGGATAAAACCACCTTTACTTCCCTTGGGGTACATTTTCTTATCGAGTCTTACCTTTTGGGATTTGTAATGCACCTACTATTTCAGAGAGTAGTCTTGGCCATTTTTGTAGATCTTACAAATGATTGTGTTGAGGTTTACATGGATGATTTCACTGTCCATGGATCCACTTTTGATGAATCTCTGAATAACCTTGAAAAAGTATTGAGTAGATGTGAGCAGCACCAACTATCCTGAGTCATGAAAAATGTCTGATGATGGTTGATCAAGGAATTGTCTTAGGTCACCATGTTTCTACCAAAGGTATACAAGTCGACCCCAAAAAATATTGCAGTCATCACTCAGCTACCTACACCAACAAATCAGACTGACATCAAAAGTTTCCTTGGACATGTAGGGTATTATCGGTGATTCATTAAAGACTTTAGTAAAATTTTGCACCTATGTTTTCATTGCTGACAAAAGATTGTGTTTTTGAATGGTCCCCTCAGTGTCAGTAGGCATTGATATTATCAAGGAGAAGCTGACCACAACCCCAGTCTTACGAGGTCCCGATTGGGGGAAACCTTTCCATATCCACATTGATGCCTCCAATACAACTATGGGAGTTGTTCTTGGGTAGAAAGATGAAGAGGATCACATGTATGCCATTTACTTTATCAACAAGAACCTGACTCCTATGGAAAGAAACTATACCACTACGGAAAAGGAGTTTTTAGTTGTTGTGTATTCTTTGAATAAATTTCGACATTACATCACTGGGTATAAAATATTTGTTTATACTGACCACTCTGCCATCCGATATTTGATGAATAAACCAGTAGTCGGTGGTCGGATTATTAGATGGTTACTCTTGTTATAGGAATTCAATCTGACCATTATTGATAAGCTAGGAAATCTAATGTTGTTGCTGATTTTATTTTGAGATTGAATGTTTTAGGTGATGATGAGGTAGTCAGGATCAATTTCCAGATGAACATTTGTTTTCTATATCAACTCAGACTCTGTGGTTTTTGATCTTGCAAATTATTTAACCACATAGGAAGTTTCCTACCTATTTTACTCATAAAGAGAGATGAAGATTGGTTAAAAATAGTGCAACATATAAATGGTGTAATGGACTTTGTTCAAATGTTGTCCTGATATGGTTCTTTGCATAGGTGTATTGGGAAGATGAAGTATATGACATATTGTGAGCTTGTCATGATGAGCCAGGAGGAGGACATTACTCAGTAAAAAGAGGAAATTCACAAAATCCTTGGTGTTGGGTACTATTGGCCTTCCCTCCACAAGACTATCAAGAAGTATGTGTGGTAGTGTGATGCATGTCAAAGAATGGGGAAGCCTACACTTTCAATGGAAATGCCTCTTAATCCTCAGTTGGTCTTAGGACCATTTGAGAAATGGGGAATTGATTTCATTGGACCTTTTGATCCTCCATATTTTGGGAAAGAATACCTCTTGGTATGCACATGGACTACGTTATGAAATGGGCTGAAGGTTCAAGCATTGGCATCTACCAATGAGGATGTTGTTGTTGATTTCTGTATACAATCGGATATTGCTATGATTTGGGGCCCCAGGGCCATTGTATCTGATCAAGGTCCTCAATTTGTGTCAAAAATGATCAAATATTTTCTGAAATCTACCGAATCAAGCACCGAAAATCGTCACCATATCACCCCCAATCCAATGGGTAGGTGGAAGTCACCAACAGAGAACTTGAGAACATTCTCACTAAAGTGGTTAGTGCGTTGATAGGAAAAATTGGGTACCAAAACTTCCCGAGGTAGTTTGGGCCTATAACATGACCTGGAAAACCACTACTGGTTTTTCTCCCTATGAGTTGGTATATGGGAAGAAGCCATTGTTACCTATTGAGTTTGAGTTATGCACCTGGAGAACAACACTGGAAGTTGGCATCAATTTGGATGAAGCACAATGTGAATGGGTGATGTAAGTTGAATGAATTGGATGAAATGTGGATGGAAGCACAACAAACAATAGATGGAAATTCTCCAACATCAGAGGAAGACCTGACATGATGCTCATATCAAATCTAGGATGTTTCATGAGGGGAATGGGTCTTACTCTTTGATTCTAAATATCAACAGTTTAAAGGTAAGTTATGGACACACTTGGTTGGGTCCATATCAGATCGAAAAAGTGTTTGATAATGGTTTTGTGTGACTAGTACCGATCGATGGTGACAAGAAGGACTCTTCTTGTAAATGGCCATAGGCTCAAGGATTTATCAATGACCTCTTGACAAGGGAACTTTCACAGTGACATCATGTTGAGTGAGGAAATGCATGTTGAGGTGGCTCTTGCCCCCCCACTAGGAGTAATTGTTGTCTTTCAATTTCAATAAAGGAGGATGGTCATGACCTTGATCTTCTTCCCTTAGTTAGTTTTTTTTTTTTTTAATAAATGTGAGATCTTCATTGTTTCAAGGCCACTAATCACATTTTATCTCGGACTACAGGATGTGGGAATCTATGGATATCGGATGTTGAACTAGCATGGGTAAGTGCATTTTAATTCACTATGGATATTTCCTTATGAAGCAACTCCCCATGCATAAACTTATCATAATTGCATCCATACACAATGATCGATGTATTTATTATGGATATCCTTTCGAATCGATGCTATGACATGATGACATGAGGGTGTAATGAGTCATGATTTCCACACACACCACATGTGTCATCCTCCATGAAAGGGACAAGTGGAATTTCCATTTCAAGTGATGGGATGTGTGCCATCTCACATATCAAAATTACTCATGGATACCTAGTCTTGTCAACCTTTTTATGCCACCAAATTTTCTCTGCTTTTATGCGATTTGAGGATCCAGGTGCATTTCAAATTTATAGTTCCTAACTACTTCTGTCATTGCTTCATGAATTTTGAAACACACCTTTCTACCTACCATCACACCATGAATTGAGCACACCCTTGTTCTTGTTTCTCTATTATCTGGATTCATTCGCCTTCATCATGGGACAAAAGAAAAAGTCAGAGCCTAATTCTCGGACCCATTGCTCAGAACATTACACTTTTTAGGTATTTTATGATTCTAGTTGGCTTGAATTCATCGGAAATTTGAAGGTTTTGATGAAGGAATAGTGGATGAATTCTGGAGAATTTTGAAGCTACTTGCTCACGCATTGGAGGGAAGTGAGTGGAGATTACTAGCTAGGTAGTTTTGAACTATCTAGTTTACCAAGATTTTGGTTTGAAAGTCATGAAAATGCTCCCCTCAAAGACTTTCTTTCTCTATTTCATGAGGAGGGTGAGGCATTTCTGAGGTAATCCTTACCTCCAGGGTGTTTAAAAAGGAGTTAAGAGGGACAGTCTACTGACATTTGGAGGGAGATGGCCAAATGGGTTAATAGATACTTTTATATGTGATGGCCAACCATCATGTTGGGTGGTGATTCACTCAAAATTCTCATTCATTTGAAGAAAGGATGCATCAACCCTACACTCAGGGTGAATTTACCAGAATACTTGGTAGATGTAGTTATCAAAGTCGGTCAAAAATACAAGACTAGTGGAGAGGAAAGGTAGTGCTAAAGCACCCAGGGCTCATTCATTTACTATGTTCACATCAAGTGTTTTTAAGCCAAAATGAAGGCTTGAAAGGATGAATGTGGGGGAAGGCTCCAAGCCAAAGCAGCTCAAACTAGGACCATCTTCCACACCTCGGGCCATTATCGCATCAGTCAGTCACCATACACACAAGAAGGAGGAACCTGGTGCAAATGAACATGGAAAATTTGGTGATCAAGTGAGCCCATCTTCAACACCTTCTAGTTCTAAAGGTAGAAATACTTTGACTCCCTCTTCTTCTTTTTCTATGGCCACATGATGGTCTGTGCATCCCATAAACTGGAGTTTCGGTCGAGAGGGTTTTGTTGGTGCTTCTTCCCCTGTGTGGGAAGTAAGGGATGAGGAAGGAAACTTGGTTATCCCCACTGACAAATCACCAGACACTATATTCCCTACAGCTATTCCGACCCCACAAGAGCTTGGTTATGCCCTCATCTTCAAAAATCCATTCCATGTAGCTCTAGAAACTACTTTGGTATCTAAAGCACAAAATCCAGCTCTAGAATCAATTGCAATGGAAATTGGTCACCTCGGGTTATGTCAAGCTGTCGATCCTCATGGTTATTTGGAAGAGATTGCACTCCTTAAATCCCAGTTGAAAGGTATGGAAGAAACAAACCTTTCTTTACAAACTGAATTTACTCAATGCATAGTAGAAAAGGTTAGAGAAATTATAGCTCTACAAGTAGAGGTTAGTAGCCTAAAGTGGTAGAGAGATAGAGGTCTTAGTATTTTGAATGATTTCCACCAATTGTCTCTTTAGAATTCAGAATTAAAAAAGGAAAATAAGAAATTAAAGGGGAAATGGAAATCATCCAAGGTGAAAAAAAAAAATTGTAGTCTCTTTTGGACTTTGTTTGTCCTTTGGCTTGTAAGCTCTCTGTCTTGTAGGAGACCATCTTCAATTTACAACATGTTTGTTCAGGAACAATTTTACTCTTGGAAGTTGATGTAGTTGTGTTGTCAGGCACCTTATGAAGCCCCTTGATGGTAATGTTTTCATATCCATTTACAAATCAGTACCCCAAAATTCAAAACCTGCTCTGTGAGTTCTACCTCCATAATATGTTAGTCCCAATGTCCCTGACTTCTTCATTAACTTGTTCATGGGGATTTTCAATTAAAATCCTTTCAGTCCTTGCTTTGAAATCAGATCATGTGGGGTGAAAAAATGGATATCTTTAATCACACAACTCAAACAATAGGATTCTATATTGGCCTACACATCACAATGATGTGGCTATGCAGAAAAACTTTAGATCTCTTTACTACCAAGCTGGTATTGGAGAGAATACCTTGAAGATATTACTGAAATGTGTGGGGACTTTGAAACCTATAGTCAACAGCACTTTGGGGCAGCAAAGGTAGGCTGTGATAGGAGATGGGACACTTTGAGCTTACCATTGAAGAGAAGGGAGGTTATCTCACCTCATAATTTGAGTTGGAGTATGTGACGAGGTGATGCCCTCATCACAATCATAAGGGAAGTTTATCAGAAAAAACTAGCAAGTAGTACAATGATGAATGGGTAGGACTTCAGGTGTGACCACCTCTCCTCTTGAGTCCTACTACCACCTAGAAAAACAATGTTGCATAGTCAAATGAGGGTTTCACAGCTTGGGTCGAAGTAACTTCCAACACTCAGGGATGTAAAGGTACCAGAAGAAAATAATATGTTGATCAGTTTGAAGAGTATGACATGGCCCAACAACTTGGTCATAGGGTAGGGCATAGATAAGTTGCATTGGGACATGCAATAGGTAAAGTGTGGGGAAATGATGAGTGCATTATTTGGCTCATTTATATCATTCCTATGGTTAATAAATTGTCATTTAGATATGATTTTCTAATGCATGGGGATGCTTTGTATAGTTATATCTTAGTGAGTTTGATGCATTTTCCTTGCTTTTGTTCATGCAACCTGATTACCGTATAACCTCCTACTAACTATCTTTGTGAGGGAAATGTGATGATGTGTGTAGGGAAATGATGAACATTTATTACCGATGTAATTAAGAAGTCTGAGTTTGGAGCTGGAATGCGGGAGGAGACTTTTTCCACCCATCGACCTATAAGTATGGGACTTGTTTCTAATAGTCCCATAGGAATTTATGAGTCTTGGTTAATGTTGATTAGTGGGAGATGTTAGTGCCACCTATTATGGTGAATTTTGTAACTGTTTGTGTCTATATAAAGACACCTTCTTAAGAACATGATAGTAGTTGTTATTTTTATATACTCTGCAATATATAGCCATGTGGTATTTAGAACTCTTCTTTTCATGTACTGGATATGTTATGGAACTTATTTGAATTAATATAAGTAAGCGTCATTTTGAGGATCTAAAGCTGTTGATATTTCCTTTGTCCCGAGGGAGAGCAAGGGCCCACTCGACCAAGGAGACAGGAGGTTGTTTACATTTACATACACATCTAGTTTTCTGATAAGTTTCACTACAATCTTTACTTTAGTATGTTTCATGCAATCTTAGTTTGAATGTATTTTCTTTTCCTATTGGAATTTCTATTCAGAATGTGTGTTTCCTTTTATACAAAGTTTAATTAGCATATGCTTTTACTTCTATTGATTCTTAGTTATGAGTGTGCAATTTCAATTCCATTCTTTCAAATTTTGTGTGTGCATTTCCATTTAATTTAGAAGTATAGCTTTTAAACTTCATTTCATCACATAACAACTAAATTTCATAGATTTATATTAAGATTCCATAGATTAGTAACCAACTTAGAAAATCTCACAACAACCCCCAATAGAAGACCCAATAGGAAAATTGGTTACATAAAGCTCCATTGCATACAACCTAGGACACACCCCGGTTTATAATGACACTAACTGAAGATTTGGTTAGTTAAATGATACCTACAATTCCTCACTGTCATGTTTATAAGTTGTAAGTATGCTAGGGTATATGCCTATCATAGTTTAGAGTACAATAGTGACCTATAATTCCACTTTATGATAGTTGAGTTAAAGGAGTTGAGTGGGATATTGAGGCATAATGGTTGCTTCACAGTATCCACCTAATGACCTACGTCATTAAGTGGGTCGTGTGTAGAAAAACTATCTTTGCAACAATCCACTAATTTCCATTAACGAAACTAGCATACTTAACGAGCTCATAATTTCTTAATTCCCACTTGTTAATTAGTTTAATTTAACATTAAGCATCATACCTAGGATCTACTATGTTTGTACGATTAATCCCTTTAGAAGGGGATAGGAATTATCCCCCTTTAAATTGAAGGTATGCAGATCAAATGTGCATAAATCTCAAAGAATACATTATTCACTCTCGATTAGTTCATTAAGCCCTAAAAATCAATCTGATTTGAATAATTAAATGAAATAACCTAAATACTATTTATTTAAGTTCATCAATGAGTATACATCAGATTGTATAATGGTTAAGATAATTTTTAATGAATTCTTTATCTTTTATCCCCCATCTTAACATAACCTTGATATCTTTCCAATTTACCATACATTGGGTTCCATTTAAATAAGTATTATATCAATTCACTTTATAGATAAAATTATCATCATAGGTTAGAGATCATAAACTATGTCCCTATTAACTTTACAAGAAATTTCCCCTTTTCTTCCACTTCGGGACATATTATTTCATCTATAAGTTCAACCATCATTATTTAGTTCAATCCGGATAAGGAATACAATATAATATGTAATACCTATATTACATTATAGTCACAACCTAGTAAGGTAAACTATATCAGAGTTATAACTTAAATTAGTTTACCATTATCCTTTTAGATTAATGGACTTAGATATATATAGTTCCTATCCAATCAACACATAATCCAAAGGTATCTAATAAGTCATGTATACTGCGACTTAGGATTTAATAGACAAATCAGCATTGGACATTTTGAAAATATAACTATATTTCAAATTCCAATCATGAAATAAGTCATTCATAACAAATGCAGAATTTCCTTTATTTCAACCACAATAAATATTTCATAAATATTTTAGTCAACAAATGATTTCATTTTTTTAAAATTCAGAGTACAATGGATAAGCCAGGCGTTCATTGTTCTTCAACATGATCATTTCAATAAATTTTAATACTTTCAAGTATCAAAGTAAATGAATGTCATTAGTAAAACAAATGAATTTTAACTTCCTATAATTCTTTATTATTTCACTTTTCATGAAATCCATCTATAAAATGTTAGCATGTGTCAGTTCATGAGAATTGAGCATGATAAGTACTAAAACGTTATAACAAAATGCTTCTACCTAAAAATATTGTGAAAGGAACACTGCTAATTTACCGTAATTGTTCTAAGTTCCATAATATGAACAACTCTTAAAATCATTCCCGAAATTCCACAATTTTTAAATAAGAAAAGAATTCAAATTCAGTCACAACTATGAATCATGTAACATTCCCATTTTAAGACTTTAGAAACAAGGGGAAATTTTTTTATGCATAATGTTCTTTGTTATAGATAATCATAATTTAGAATACACATTCCATGTCAATCAATCTCATAACAGATAAACATATGCAGTTGTTAATGACTCCGTGAACTACCAATCTCTCATTTCATGACTCGATTACTAACCGATCTCTCATGTTAACTTAAGTATTGAATACTATGGGTATACTATGTATACTTGGTTCTCTTACCCTATTCTGGGTATTTAGTGTTCTATTTAAGAAATCTATCTGAATATTTGTTACCATATTCCTCTAAAATCACATTTCTCAAACTAGGTGACATAGGATAATACAACCAACATCTTGCGATACTTTGGCCAAATATTTCCCACACACTGTTCATGTTACTATTCCTAGATGGAATACTTGTCTAATCGGAATACGTCCTTCACCCCAATCATTTATTATCTAGAATGGTCTTTACTGACTTTTTCAATCCACTTCTCCAAGGTCTTATCCTAACCCAAGTTATTGACATAATTTTGGTATATGGGCATACTCGGTCGACCTAAGTCAATTAAATGTGCCTAAGTACCCTAAGTCATTAAGAGTCACTTCCTATACTAAATCATATCCTTAACCCGTTCTAGAGAGAAACTAAGTTCAAGTCCAGATTTGAGTAGATCTAGATCAACCAATATCGAAGGGTGTTACAACATGTCAACTACTGCAACATTGATCCTCGTGAAGACACAAGTCTTCACAAAGGTATATTTCTACAGTTGACATGTTCCAACATCTAAGAATTAATTCATCACAATTTACACACCTCAAGAGGTCATATCCACTTAATTATCTCTAGATTAAAATTCAAATCACAATAACCTTGCATAACCCTAATCCCAACAACCCTTAAGTTTTCCATCCTTATTTGAGTTGATTAAATAATAAGGAACTTCATAAACCTTTTCTTTCTTTTTATCTTCATTATTTTTTTCTTAACGTGCAATTAATCAAAAATGAAACAACATCCATCATAAGATTTAATTAATGTGTCTCAACCATTAATGGAATTAATAAGAACCAAAATAGGTTACGTTATGGTAGAATTCATAAATATGAAGTCTAAATGGTTATCAAATATACCATTCATTTAGTTTGTATCCTTTTTGAGAGGAGGAGAACCTACCTCTTTATGGTTAAGTATTAGGATTTATTATACCCATATCTAATTCACACATCTTGATATTTTAACTATACGTTCATAACATCATAATAAACCATACAAGATTAGGTAAAGAACATCAATACATGCAACTTAGTAAGTTGCATTAGAGTAAGGGAAATTTTATTAATTCCCATTTATCAAAAATATTCAATGACAATAGAAATAAGGATCTAATCAGATATGAATGACAACATCATAAATAGGATTACAAATTTCCTTCATATTATGAGAAAGAGAATTTACATAATCAATTAATGTAACTTCAGTCTTTTCAATTCATCATGATAAAATACACATTTTACAAGACTTTGCATTATTGATATATTTCATGTCAACAACATCAAGATCATTAAAGAATACAACTTTTCTTCTTTGAATAAATCTCATTAATGAATCATAATTCTTTATAAATAGTGTAGATATTTAATCAACCAATACATCATAAAAGTTATTACCTTCCTTTATCACTTACGAAGTCCATCTACGTAAAAATGCTAGCAGTCGGTTCATTGAACTGATCATGATAAGCACTAAGCATTAAAACAATGTTCTTTCAAATAACTATTTCATTAAACTAACTCTACTTTTATGAAACAATGAGCTCATGCAGACAAATAAATCATTAGTATAGATCCATAAGAGAAGAATAATTAATCATTTTGAATAAAATTCAAGGAAAGATCATGATGAAATCAGCAATCTCTAGCATAATAGTACATAAATAATATTCTAACAAAACACTTATCTATATCAATTAAAAGTACCTCCTAATGATTTCCTTCACAATTCATTTGAATTTGAAATACAAAAATTAACTTTACTATTTAACCGAAATAGAGTTACTTTCAGAAATAGGAACCTTCTAACTCAACTTACGAGTTTCGAAAAAGACACTACAACCAAGATCATTCTAGCTTCATAAAGTATTTAGGATGAATCATCTAACAATATAAGTAATATAAGAGTTTCACATATCAGATGTGACATCCTAATTCCAAATCCAAGACATAGCCTAATTTCTCAAGTTAGGCCATACATTAACATTAGGATAGTATTTACTCAATATACATCATATCACATTAATCTACTATCACAAATATTAAAATCATTTAATACCATTCAAGTGAATAAACAAGTAGTAATGTCGACTACAAAAGGGCATTAAATAAAGTAATGTAACTGAACCAATTAAATCTTATGACAATATTTACCAAAAATAAGAAGAACGAATCTAATAAAATAGTTAAGAACTTCCTTTATAATTGATCAACCTGAATCCCCATTCACGACTTCATAAAAGAGAACACAACACATAACCTCCCATAATTTCCAAAGGAAATGATTAGACTTAACCTCAGAGAATGAAAGAGAAGGAGTCAAATGACATGATCGAATAGAATTTCTACACTCTATCACATGTGAAGAAGGTCACAAAGGACAAATGTATACCTAACCAAAACATCCCCAACTCCCTTTATAAAAGAAAACAAATATAAGAAGAGATTAAACAGAATGTGTGACTGCTACATTGAAACATATTTAAGCAAGGTTCCCCATTATGGAAACCAATGATAGTAATATCATACCCATATCTAAAAGTAGATGCAATGACAAAAATTTCTAAGTGTGATATAGGGTAATTACAATCTCAACATCATTCAAAAAAAATGTAAAAAAATTATTCATGGGTTCACAGATTGACTTCCTTCAAGATGAAAGTACAACAATCAGTGAGACAAAATAACAATTGAATCCTCACAGAGGGGAAAGAAATACATCTTATGAAGAAAAAATAAATTTCCATCATGATTCAATTCCAAATAAGGTGCAACCCAAGATTGACATGGCTTAGCTATAGGCGCACAAGCTATCAACAAAAATGATAAAATTATTTTCATTGCATTTCTACAAATAGGTTCAACTACACACCTCTACAAAATTGACAAGATAAATTATTCCCTCTAATCTTACTTAGAGATCAAAGAAATGGAAGAGTCTAGAAAACCTTATTCAGAATCGATTTGGTTAGTTCTAAATCAAGAAATGTCAACCAAAAGTCCAAATAGCTTCCTTAAAGCTTCACGATATCCCAATCAAGAAGGATTTAACAATTTTACTCAAGCAAGATACTCAATAGATTAACCCAAGATCATGAACAAATACTCTAAACCAACAACATCTACTTCAAAAAGAAAGTAGACAACATGATCAACATATAGAAAACTCAAATAGAGCTATGGGAATAACCCTGGTATCGACTCAGACAAAGCCAACTCTCACAATGTCTCCAACCAATTAAGACCTCATCTATTTATCCTTTAGTTCAGTACACAAGAACTTAAAGAAAGACATAGTAAATATGAGATCAGAAGAAAAGACTTCACACATAGGTATTCCCAGCAAGATAACATTGAAATCTAAGGGTCCATGAAATAATTATCTCATAGTTTCCATAAAAGATGAATCCACAAAACAGAGATTCCAAACACCCAATATCTTTCCAGCTCCCATCATATACCAAATTAAAAGAACTGATAGATTATACTAGTAAGTTAAGAAGAAGGCACACATTTATTGTTTTTCTATACAAATTCAAGTTCACACAACTCTGAATCCAAGCATGCATATTCATACAGTTCCAACAGGAGTAACAAAACTTCAACAAAACCAAGAAGCGACAATGAAGGATATTCATTTACCTTCTAACAACCCAAACTACAAACCCAATTTGAAACTTGAAGCCACATTTCATTTCCATAAACCCCTTTTTGAATAGACAAGAAAGATTTACGCATGCACTTCATTACTCAAATCACCACAATATTTAAGGTGGGATTCAACATCAAATAAATAGGAAAACAACCCATCTCCTACCTTATCAAGAAGATATTCCTCAAAAGAAAAACATAGATTTATCAAGCAAGAAAGCATGGTAATCATAACAAAATAAAATACCCATTTATTTCATGAGAGAAAAGTTATTTTAATGAAGAAATTTAGATAAAAGGATAGAACTTAATGAATATATCCTATCATGCCCGATAGTGCTTTTATCGATTTGAAGAAGATTTCGATCAAGCTTTACAACTCCTTTTCCAAACGAAATTAGCAACCAAAAAATTTCTTCTCAAATGCCTCATATATTTCCATTGGATCAAAAATAGTCCAACGGAGTTAAAAATAGCAATGAGTTGAAAATAGAACCGCTGGTTCGTAGAACCGATAGCTCCATGTAGAGAAAATATCGAAATGCATTAAACAAAAACAATTCCCAAAAAATCCACTCACATGGTTTCCATGGTGGTTTTCTCGCCAAAATTGATGACCATAAATGTCATTTATTTCTAATCTCCTACCTATATCTCCATACCACCCCCATCTAAAGTTGGTGAGTCTGAATTCAAAGATAACATGCATTACTTAACTTTAGTGATGATGTCAACTTGGATTCCCTCTAGTTTCCATGCCTCTGTCAAACTAACAGTACCGCAATGTTTTAAATTCAAAATCAAATCAAATAAATGACTTAGAAACCATCACCACCATCTCATACTTGCCATGTGACCCCTTAGGTCCCTTTTCATCCTTTCATTAGTTTAGGATAGATATCATTAGCTTAGGATCCAACCTTAGGTTAGTTTATAAAGTATTTGCCTTAGGTTTTAAAACATTGCCTTAGGTAAATTTTCCATCTTAGGATAGACCATACTCCATACCAATTTAGCATTAGGTAATAGGTTAGAAATACACCTATAGTTACCTTAGGTTATTTCCAAATCCCCCACTTTGTAAAACATACAACTTAGGTTAGGATGCAACAAGATTAGTGTAAACATAGACATAAGGTAGGTCTAGTTTACCTTAGGTTAGAATCTTGTTAGGATAGATATTAAAGATCTAGGACTTAGGTTTTTACCCTCACTAGTGTTGAAGAAGACCTCCATCCTCTTTACGCCATTTAGTTTCCTAGAGAACTTAATAAGAATATTTGAGCACACTACTTATAGCATAATGCAAAGCAAGAAATTCCAATAAGATCAAAGAAATTGTAAAAATACAAGAGTTCAGTATTTTATTTCCTTCAACCTTTGAATGTCAGTTTACTATATAGATCAGGTAAGAAGAATTAAAACATACCTTAGATCAATGGAATTGATCAAGGTTTTGTTATTATAAAGAGATAATTTACAAACAACATTACTAGTTTACAACCTTTCTTATCTCAAATAGAATGGATTCCTTATAAGAAACAACATTTCAGAAAAATGAATCCAAGAACATAAATAAATTATCCATGGCAAACATGATTTCTAACTCTCAAAAGAATAAACCTTCCTAGGAAAAATCACATGTCAATGCTTGTAATGCAAAAGAAGAAAAGTTAACAGTTTGCCACATGTGTTACATACTTCCCTCCTAAAAGAATCATCGTCCCAATGATTAACTTATTTAAACAATTTTCATCAAGGACAATCAATTTATTATCTTTCTTTCCATATGTTCAAAGTAGAACTGGATTTTTAAAATTCCCAAAATCAGCATTTATGTAGTTGTTTATTTTAAACAAATAAAATATCTGCCAAAACTGGCAGATTTATTGTCATAAAAAGAATAAAATCATAAAGTTTATCAGTCAACAAAATCAATTCTATTCAAATAAACATGGAAAAGTAGTTTTCATATCTTCTAGATTTTACCAAGTTTCACTTTTCTCATTAAACTAGTCCCAATGGACCTTACATTGACTTATTTCATGATTTTTTAAGTGCAATCAAGCGAGTTTCAAGCACTCGTATAGGTTTAACCTTGATTATTCTTGGGTCTTAGACCTACATGAAATTCCAATTTAATACATGTGATAAATCTAAAATGTATTTCTTAAGCAAAGAAATATGGAAAACATCATGCATTCATGACAAAGCAGGAGGTAATGCTAAATGATAAGCTACATGGTTGATTACTTTAACAATTTCAAAGGGTCCCACATAACAAGGTGATAACTTGGAATCCTTGCCAAAAGTTATAGAGCTCTTTTTTGGTTTAACCCAAAGAAAGACCTTCTCACCAAGTTCAAATTTCCTATCAACCCGCTTTAAGTCAGCATAACTCTTTTTCCTATCTATTGCTTCTTTCAAGCATTCACAAATCATTTTAACTTGTTGTTCCATTTCGTAAGGATTTCAGGTCTAATTACCTCTCTATCCTCAATGTTGTCCCAACTAACAAGGGTTCTGCATTTCCTTCCATATAATGCTTTGAAAGGTGTCATCTTTAGAGAGGCGTGATATGTGTTATTATATGCAAACTCAACTAATGGAAGGTACTCTTCCCATTTATACTGCTGATCCATACAATACATTCTTAACATATCCTCTAAAACTTGATTAACTCTTTTAGTTTTTCCATCTGTTTTTGGATGATATGTAGAACTGAAATTCAACTTAGTTCCTAAAGTTACGTTAAGTGTTTTCAAAAATATTGAAGTCATTCTTAGATCTCTATCAGATATGATTAATTCAGGTACTCCATGTAATCTGAAAATCTCATGAACAAACCTTTTTGCTAAAATAGGTGAATCATCCTTAAGATTACCAACAATAAAGTGTGCTACTTTTGTTAGTTTATCAACAACAACCAGAATAACATCATGTTTATTTCTTGACATAGGCAACCCTTGTACAAAATCCATGCTTATCACTTGCCATTTGTACTATGGTATGTTATGAGGATACAATAAACTAGTTGGATGCATATGTTTAGCTTTAACACATTGACATTCTAAGAAATGTGTCAAGATGACAAATTTTTAGTTCAAAAGGTTTATCAAGAAATTAATGCCTCCAAACTTGAAGTGCATGAACAATGGCAACAATATCTAGATCATGTGGAGTAGAATTCAACTCATGTAACTTAAGTTTTCTACTTTTGTATGCTATGACATGATCATTTTGTAACGAAATACCTCCAAGACCTTCCCCAGATGCATTCTGTTACAACAATAAAGTCTCCATTAGGGTCAGGTACAACCAAAATAGGTGCTGAAGTTAATTGATCCTTTAAAGTTTTATATGCAAACTCACATTTCTCCTTCCACACAAATTTCTTATCCTTTTTTTACGTAATGAAGTTATTGGTGTAGCAACCTTGGAGAAATATTTTACAAATTTCCTATAGTAACCAACAAGACCCATGAATTTTCTGACTTTATGCACATTCTTTGGTATAGGCCATTCATTTATAGTTAAAATTTTAGAAGGATCTACAACTATTCCATATTTTATTATAACATAACCCAAATAGTGCATACGTGACATAGAAAGAACATTTAGACAACTTACCAAATAACTATCTTTTTCTCAAGATTTCCAAGACTATCTTCAAATGCTCATGGTGTTCTTCCATAATTTTAGAATATATGAGAATTTCATCTAAGAATACAAGCAACAAATTTGTCCAAGTATTATTGAAAAATATTGTTCATTAGATTCATAAAAGTTGCAGGTGCATTTGTTAATCCAAAAGGTAAAACTGTGAATTCATAATGTCCATACCTTGTTCTAAAAGTTGTTTTATGAATGTCCTCATCCTTAATTCATAACTGATGATATCTAGATCATAGATCTATCTTAGAATATACCGATGCTCCACACATCTGATCAAATAGATCATCAATTCTAGGAAGTGGATATCTATTCTTAATCGTTGCCTTGTTTAACATTCTGTAATTAATACATAATCTAAGTGTTCCATCTTTCTTTTTCACAAAAATTACAGTGCTCCCCAAGGTGAGACACTCGGTCTAATAAAACCTTTAGATAAAATTTCTTGTAACTGTGCCTTAAGCTCTACCAATTCAATAGTATTCATCGATAAGGTTCCTTAGAAATAGGCTTTGTTTTAGGTTTGATTTCAATTGTGAAGTCAAATTCCCTTTTGGGTGGAAGACCTGGTAATTCTTCCGAGAACACATCACTTTAGTTTCAGTAACAACGAGTAACATTCTAAGAAATCATTTTTTCTTCAAAGTACATTCAGAAATGTTTACTGCAAATAAGGTACAACCCTTATTTTTGGCCTTCTTCAGATTGCATGTGAGACATTTTCCTAACTCGAAATTTCACATTTTACACCCTGAATCTCTGTTGTTTTCTGTAGGTCATCTAAACAACTAATATGTTTTTCAAAATAGTCCACTTTTGCTTTATGCTCAACTAGCCAATTAACACCTATGATTACATCATAAGACCCCAAAGGAGCAACATAAAGATCAACTTAGGTAAAAAATAGGTAAATCAAGGATTGCTCCAAAAAGACACATACTAACTATATGAACAACATTATTCCCATAATGTACAACCCATGATTTATCCATTTTTCCATCTTTTATTTTTAATTTTGATACTAATTTAGTAGAAATAAAACATTCAATAGCTCCCATATCAAAAAGAATAGTTATAGGTATGCCAAATAACTTACCTAGAACTTCTATGGGTGTGACTTGCTTTTCTAGCTTGTTTATCATCTACTACAGCGTGTATCTTGTGCTACTGATTGTGGTCATCCTTTTTCAAAGGACATTGGTTTGTGTAATGATCCTTTCCAAAATTGTAACAACCTCCTATAGGTCCCTTTTAGGCTCAAATTTATTTCCAGCCTTAAAGTTATCATTTTGACCTCCATAGGACTTCTATCCGTTATTATTGTTCTTGACAAAGTTATTGCGTACATTAGTAGTAGGCTTATTTGTTGTTTTTTTCTTATTATTATCCACTAAGAACTTGTTTTTCATACAAAAATTCTTCCATGGTCCTTTCTTAGGTGCAAGAGATGATGAAGAGGAGTTTGGAACTTTATTTCTTACTTCCTCCTTATGAGCATAAATTGCCTTTAATTTATGTTCCTACCTTATGAATTTTTCAACAACCCCTTCCATAGTGGTTGGGCTGTGAACATCCACCTCTCCCCCTATAATGGGATTCAATCCCATGATAAATTTATGTATCCTAAACTTCTCATTAGTTTGATACTAAGGTACATACTTAAGGAGTTTAGTAAACCACTCCCAGTACTCTATTACAGTTAATTTTCCTTGGGTTAAGTTCTGAAATTCAGTCATTTTCTAATCATAGTAAAGTTTTGGCAGCCAACATTTCCTAAAATAACTTTTAAATTGATCCCAAGTAATGTTTGTTTCATCAATATTCAAATCATCCTTACGGATGTCCCACCATGAAGATGCTTCATGGGAAAGCTGATATGCTCCCCATATTGCCTTTGTTTCCTCTGAGAAGTTCCTTATTGCGCAAGTACTTCTCTATTTCACTAAGCCAATTCTCAGCTCCATCTCCTAATGTGGTGTCATCAAACTTAGGTTGACTTATCCTTTTTATATCATTAGTGAGTTTAGTTGTCAACCTTGCCTTTTATTTTTAAGTCGATCTAGCATGTTTACATTATTCTTATCAAAACCTAAATTTCTCAAATTGGTGTTTTCTATAGGAGATGGTTAATTGTTATTACCAAAATATTCTTCCTCCTCATTTCTCATTACTTGTTGTTTAAGTACAGTCAAACAGTCTCTTGTGTCCAACAAAGATAGCAAGGATCTCATCAAGTTTTGGGTAGTTGCTACTTCTCCACCGGGTGATGGGTTGTTTGCATCATTTCCTCTTGTTCTAACCATTTTATATTAACATTAAAATTTGAGTTTTATCATATTGTGGACATAATAGGTCCAAGAGTTGTAGCCTTCACTTTAATACCAAGACGTAACATTTTCATTTTAAGACTTTAGAAACAAGGAAATTTTTTTATACATAATGTTCTTTGTTATAGATAATCATAATTTAGAACACACATTCCATGCCAAACAATATCACAATAGATAACCATATGTAGTTGTAAATGACTCGCTAAACTACCAATGTCTCATTTCATGACTTAGTTACCAACCGATCTCTCATGTTAACTTAAGTATTTAATACTATGGGTATTATGTATACTTGTTTCTCTTATGTTATCTCAGGTATTGAGTGTTCTGTTTAAGAAATATATCTAAATATTTGTTACCATATTCCTCTGAAATGACATTTATCAAACTAGGTGACATAGGACAATGCAACCAATAGCTTGTGATACTTTGGCCAAATATTTCCCACATATTGTTCATGTTACTATTCCTAGATGACATACTCATCTAATTGGAATACGTCCTTCACCCCACTCATCTATTATCTAGAATGGTCTTTACTAACTTCTGTTAGTCCACTTATCTAAGGTTTGACCCTAACCCAAGTTATTGCCATAATTTGGTATAGGGAACCACTCACGATGACCTAGGTTATATGGGCATACTTAGTCGACCTAAGTAAATTGAATGTGCCTAGTTACCCTAAGTCATTGAGAGTCAATTCCTATGCTAAATCATATCCTTAGACTATTCTAGAGAGAAACTAAGTTCAAGTCTAGATTTGAGTAGATCTAGATGAACCAATGTTGAAGGGTATTGTAACATGTCAACTGCAACAATGTATCCTTGTGAAGACCCAAATCTTGACAAAGGTATAGTTCTACGGATTGGCGTGTGCCAATATCTGACATAATTACTTCATAATGATTTACACCTCAATAGGTCATATCCACTTAATTATCGTGGATTAATATTCAAATCACAACAATCTTGTGTAACCCTAATCCCAACAACCCTTAAGTTTTCCATCCTTATTTGATTTGATTAAATAATAATGACCTTCAAAAACCTATGATTAATTTTATGTTCTTAAATTTTTCTTAACATGCAATTAATCAAAAATTGAAACAAAATCCATCATAAAATTTAATTAATGTGTCTCAACCATTCATGGAATAAATAAGAACCAAAATAGGTTCTTATGGTAGACTTCATAAATATGAAGTCTAAATGGTTATCAAAATCATATATCATTCATTTATTTTGTATCCTTTTGAGAGGAGGAGAACCTACCTCTTTATGGTTAAGTATTAGGATTTATTATACCCTTATCTAATTCACACATCTTGATATTTTAACTATACGTTCTGTTGGTACCCAATTTTTTCTCCTTTTAGTTTGAGAAGCATCAAAGATATGGCATGAAGCTTGAAGACAGATAGATCATGATGTATGTCATTTTTAGCCAGGATGTAATCTAACTGACACTCAGATTTGTGGAGAGATGGATAGCACTCAAATAGGACTTGATCTTGTCCTAACTGTTTTAGGTTGTGCCTTTCAACCAAGGTAAGAGAACCTATTTTGTAACCCTCAAATGGTTAAGGAGATGAAGATATCCCTCAATTTGTGCAAATAGTATGAAAATGGCCTTGAGAAAACATGATCAATTTCCCATTATTCAAACTCAACAGAGCTATCACTACTAAATGATGGAAATGCTTTCAAGACAAGGCAAGGGTTACTGAAGACATTGTATGATCCTAATTTTCTTTGTGCATTTTTGTAAATGGATTGTATTCTTTTGTTGACACATAATGTAATGCAGGGGTATTATAGGTAGGATTTGTTTTTTTGAATGAAATTTTGGTGGGAGATTTTATACAAGATTAACCATAATTTGCCAAATTCTTTGAGGACCTTTGTAAAAAGCTTGTAAGACCTAAACAACAGAATGCTTCAAAGGGGTTAAAGTACTCCTTCAACCAGATATATGCACTGAATGGAGGCCTAGATTTATACTCTTCCATGCAATATTTGACAACCTACTACAAAATCTTAAATTAGATGAACTAACAAAGCATCCAGAAATCTCTATTTTATCATGACATAAGGTGCACCCAAATGTTTACAAACAATCTATGAATTCAAGGAAGATAAAGTGATTTTAAATATGTTTATCTCTTTATCGATGAAAGCTATTCGAATGTGATATTGCAAATGCCACTAAACTATCAACAAGAAATGAGACCATGTATGATCAAGAGAGATTTTAAACACAAGACTATAATAGAGCAAGAAACACAGATTGAAAACATTTTAAAACATAAGTGTAAGCAAATTTTGCCAAGAGACAACAAAAATAATCTAGAATGACCAAATTTATTAGTAGGGAATGTTATAAGAACAATATTAGAGCTTTTTGATGGCTTTATAATTGAAACCAACTCAACATGATACAAATCTGATGTAAAAGGAATTAGAAATGGTTCTCAGGTGGTTTATCAAAGAATGGGCTTTTCCCGATTTTCTCATGAAATTCTAAGTTTCTCGACCATTTGCATGACAAATTCATGCAATATATAACTTTTCATTACAACTAATCCTTTGCCTCTCAAATATTCCCTCCAAAAGTGGAATATTTAGAGAACCTTTGCTTTGCAATATTTTTGAAAATGACATCTAACAGACTTGTAAAAATTTATAGTTGTTCCTTCAAAAGGTGAATCATTACAAAAATTTCATCATTATCCATTGTGGGGGCATGTTTTTCATCTTCAAAGCATGCAGGCCCCTTTCATTTCATCATTTCATCCTTATCCATCCAAAATTTGGCTCTGCAACTTCTTGATTTGATATTTTACGTTTTACACGGGCTAGGGCAAAAATTTACTTCAAAAACATCTCAAATCTGCAAATTGATCCTTAACACCAATTGCATTGGTCCTTGTAGGCACAATCGACATGAATTTGATGAAAATTGATGCAAAATTCACATCTCCAAGCTTCCTAGAGCTCAAATGGTGGCCAAACTGAAAAATGCATAGTTACCATTGATCTGCCTTTCTCCCTTCAATCTGAGCCCTCCACGTGTCATAACATGATTGGAAATGGATTTGGGATCACTTTTTGACTTTTTAACATTTTTGGAAAAATGTAAAATTTTGACATTTTTCTCTCGCCCCTCCGCCCTTGAGATTTGGTGCTGACATGTGTCCCAAGGTGGGCCCCATTGGAATCGCAACTCAATTCTACGCATTTCCACCCTTTTTGGAAAAAATGAATTTTTTCTCACTTTTCCCCACAGACCCACGCCTCTTATTCCATCCCTGCCACGTGTCGGTCGTTGATTCATTGCAGGCCATGCTTCAAATTATCACTCTAACTTATTTTGTTAAAAGGGAAAAAAATTTCCTTTTTCCTCCAGTGACCCGCACTCCCCTCTGCCCTACCACGTGTCTCCTTGTGATTCTCTGAGGATCTACGGGCTCATTTCATATTTTAACTCCTTTTTTCACCAAGGGAAATTTTCCCAATTTTCTTCCATTGGCCTCGCCTGTGCTCGATGATCGACATGTTTCCACCACTACTAACTTGATG
The DNA here is from genome assembly GCA_018340775.1 of Taxus wallichiana var. yunnanensis. Classification (NCBI taxonomy): domain Eukaryota; kingdom Viridiplantae; phylum Streptophyta; class Pinopsida; order Cupressales; family Taxaceae; genus Taxus; species Taxus wallichiana. The sequence goes on from CM031240.1 coordinate 695,583,973, forward strand.
CGGGCATGTGCCCCTTTTCACAACTTTCATCCCTTTTCACCAAAATTTAAAATTCTTCCAAGTCCTCTGCCACCCTACCTTGCATCTCATCTACCACATGTTCTCCTCCTTTGGGGCTTACAGGGGAAATTTGTAACTTTTTCCAAAGCACAAATAAAAACGTTAAGTTTTCTAGCAAACCCACCGATCCCCATCCAATTACAAATGACCACGTTGCTGATGAATGTGAGCTAGAAATTGATGGGAAAAGGACACCGTATGACCGTCAAAAAATGCAGAAACTGCAGAGATGCCCGAATTCAATTTTTTCTTCGTGGGTGAAGAATTTTTGATCAAAAACAAATGGGAAGTGATTTTAGGCAATTTACAACCATGGCAAGGGATTTTTGAGGGAAAATATGCATAAAATGAACAATCACGAGCTCCAAAGGCCGGGAAAAGTGGAAAAAATGGTAGAGGTATTTGAAAAGGGAAAAATTAGGGCACAAAACAAGGCATACATGCATATTTCTTTCAAATTGGGGAAAAACAATAAGTTTATGAGCATTTCAAGGCATTCAATCTGGAGGGAAAAGTTGTAGACCACCAATTTAAGAGAAAAAAACATTCCAGAGCATGCAAACCAAAGGAAAATTTAGGGAAAATGCCAGAGGATCAAAATGGGCACCAAAGCGTTAATAACATCATAATAAACAATACAAGATTACATAAAGAACATCAATACATGCAACTTAGTAAGTTTCATTCAAGTAAGGGAAATTGAACTAATTCTTATTTATCCAACCTATTCAATGACAACACAAATAAGGATCCAATCAGATAAGAATGACAAAAACAAAGATAGGATTACAAATTTCCTTCATATTATGAGTAAGAGAATTGACATAATCAATTAATGAAACTTCATCTTTTCAATTCATCATGATAAAATACACATTTTATAAGACTATGCATTACTAACATATTTCATGTCAACAACATCAAGATCATTAAAGAATACAACTTTTCTTCTTTCAATACATCTCAATAATGAATCGAATTCTCTATAAATGGTCCAGACTTTTAAGCAACCAATACATCATAAAATTTATTGCCTTCCTTTATCACTTATGAAGTCCATATGTAAAAATTTCTAGCATGGGTCAGTTCATTGAACTGAGCATGATAAATAATAAGCATTAAAACAATGTGCTTTCAACTAACTATTTCATTAAACCAACTTTGCTTTTATGAAATAGTGACCTCATGCAGAACAAATAAATCATTAGTATAGATCCATAAGAGAAGAACAATTTATCATTCTCGAATAGATTCAAGGAAAGATCATGATGAAATCAAAAATCTCTAGGATAATATTAGATAAATAATATTCCAACAAAAACACTTATCTATATCAATTAAAAGTACCTCCTAATGATTTCCTTCACAATTCATTTGAATTTGAAATACAAAAATTAACTTTACTATTTAACTGAAATAGAGTTACTTTCAGAAATAGGAACCTTCTAACTTAGCTTATAGAGTTTCATAAAAAGACAACTACAACCAAGCTCATTCCAGCTTCATAAAGGATTTAGGATGAATCATCTAACAATATAAGTAAATAAGAGTTTCACATATCAGATGTGACATCCTAATTCCAAATCCAAGACATAGCCTAATTTCTCAAGTTAGGCCATACATTAACATTAGGATAGTATTTACTCAATGCACAACATCTCACATTAATCTACTATCACAAATATTAAAATCCTTTAATACAAGTCAAGTGAATAAGCAAGTAGTAATGTCGACTACACAAGGGCATTAAAGAAAGTAATGTAACTGAACCAATTAAATCTTATGACAAGATTTACCAAAAGAAGAAGAATGACTATGATAAAATAGTTAAGAACTTCCTTTATAATTCGGTTAACCTAAATCCCCATTCACAACTTCAGAAAAGAGAACACAACACATAACCTCCTATAATTTCCAAAGGGCAATGATTAGACTTTACCTCAGAGAATGAAAGAGAAGGAGTCAAATGACATGATCGAAGGGAATTCCTACACTCTATCACATGTGAAGAAGGTTGCAAAGGATAAATGCAAACCCAACCAAAACATCCCCAACTCCTTTTATAAAATAAAACACATATAAGAAGAGATTAAACATAATGTGTATTGTTGCATTGAAATAAATTTAAGCAAGGTTCCCCATCATGGAAAACCAATGATAGTAATATTATACCCATATCAAAAAGGAGATGCAATGAAAAAGTTGCTAATCACCATACAGGGTAATTACAGTCTCCAACAATCATTCAAAAACGTCAAAGTTTCAGTCAAGGATCCACAGACTGACCATTCCTTCAAGATGAAAGTACATCAATCAACGAGATAGACTCATAATTGAATTCTAACAAAGGTGAAAGAAATACATCTTATTAAGGGACGAGATAAAGTTCCATCATGATTAAATTCCAAAGAAGGTACAATCCAAGATCAACATGGCTCAGCTATAAGCACACAAGCTATCAAAACAAAATATTAAAATTATTTTCATTACATTTCTACAAATAGGTTCAACTTGCACACCTCTACGAAATCGACAAGATAAATTATTCCCTTCAATCTTACTTAGAGATCAAAGAAATGGAAGATTCTAGAAACCCCTTATTCAGAATTGATTTGGTTAGTTCTAAATCAAGAAACATCAACCATAAGTCTAAATAGCATCCTTAAAGCTTCACGATATCCCAATCAAGAAGGATTTAACAATTTTACTCAAGCAAGATACTCAAGAGATTAACCTAGATCATGAACAAATATTCTAAACCAACAACATCTACTTCAATAGAAAGTATACAACATGATCAACATATAGAAAACTTAAACAGAGCTACGAAAATAACCCTAGTATCGACTCAGACAAAGCCGATTCTCATAATGTCTCTAACCAATCAAGACCTCATCTATTTATCCTTTATTTTAGTACACAAGAAATTACAGATATAAACAATAAATATGAGATCGAAGAAAATAATTCACACAAGTATTCCAAATAAGATAACATCGAAATGTAAGGGATTATGAAATAATTATCTCATAGTTTCCATAAAATATGAATCCAAAAATAGAGATTCCAAACACCCAATATCTGCCCATCTCCCATCGTATACCGAATTCAAATAACTGATAGATTATATAGTAAGTTAAAAAGAAGGCATGCATTTATTATTTTTCTATATAAATTCAAGTTCACACAACTCTTAATCCAAGCATGCATATTCATACAGTTCCAACAGATTAACAAAACTTAAAAAAAAACCAAGAAGCGAGAGCGAAGGATATTCATTTACATTCTAACAACTCAAACTACAAACCCAATTCGAAACTTGAAGCCACATTTCATTTCCATAAACCCCTTTTTGAATAGACAAGAAATATTTACACATGCACTTTATTACTCAAATCACCACAAGATTTAAGGTGGGATTCAACATCAAATAAACAGGAAAAACAACCCATCTCCTACCTTATCAAGCAAAGATTCCTCAAAAGAAAAATAGAGATTTATCAAGCAAGAAAACATGGTAATCATAAAAAAATAAAATACCCATTTATTTCATGAGAGAAAATTTGTTTTAATGAAGACATTTAGAGAAAAGTAGAGTAGCTTAATGGATAGAGCCTATCATGCCTGATAGTGCTTCTATCAATTCAAAGAAGATTTCCAACCGATCCTTCAAAAATCCTTTTCCAAATGAAATCAACAACCAAAAACTTCCTTCTCAAATGCCTCATAAACTTCCATTGGATCGAAAATAGTCCAAGGTAGTTAAAAATAGCAACAATCTTAAAATAGAATTGCTGGTTCAAAGAACCAGATAGCTCCATGTAGATAAAAAATTGAAATGCATGAAATACCAAACAACTCAAAAAAATTTGCTCGCATGGTTTCCAAGGAAGTTTTCTTACCAAAACCAATGACCATAAATGTCATTTATTTCCAATCTCCCACCTATATCTCTATGCCACCACCATCTAAAGTTGGCGAGTCTAAATTCAAAGATAACATGCATTACTTAACTTTAGTGATGATGCCAACTAGGATTCCCTCTAGTTTCCATGCCTCTATCAAACTGATAGTACCACAATGTTTTAAATTCAAAATCAAATCAAATAAATGACTTATAAACCATCGCCACCATCTCATACTTTCCATGTGACCCCTTAGGTCCCTTTTCATCCTTGCATTAGTTTAGGATAGATATCATTAGCTTAGGATCTGACCTTAGGTTAGTTTAGAAAGTATTTACCTTAGGTTTTTAAACATTTCCTTAGGTAAATTTTCCATCTTAGGATAGACCATACTCCATACCAATTTAGCATTAGGTAATAGGTTATAAATAAACCTATAGTTACCTTAGGTTATTTCCAAATCCCCCACTTTGTAAAACATACAACTTAGGTTAGGATGCAACAAGATTAGTGTAAACATAGACATAAGGTAGGTCTAGTTTACCTTAGGTTAGAATCCCATTAGGATAGATCTTAAAGATCTAGGAATCTAGTTTTTACCCTCACTAGTCCTGAAGTAGACCTCCATTCTCTTTACGCCATTCAACGTCCTGGAGAAATTAATAAGAATATCTTAGCACACTACTTACAACATAATGCAAAGTAAGAACTTCCAATAAGATCAAAGAAATTATATAAATACAAGAGTTCAGTCCTTTATTTCCTTCAACCTTTGAATGTCAATTTACTATATAGATTAGGTAAGAAGAATTAAAACATACCTTAGATCAATGAAATTGATCAAGGTTTCATTCTTATAAAGAGATAATTTGAAAACAACATTACGAGTTTACAATGTTCCTTTTCTCAAACAGAATGGATTCCTTGCAAGCAACAACATTTCAGAAAAAATGAATCCAAGAACATAAATAAATTATCCATGGAAAGCATGATTTATAACATTCAAAAGAATACACCTTCTTAGGAAAAATCACATGTCAACACTTGCAATGCAAAAGAGGAAAAGTTAACAGTTTGCACATAGGTGTTAAAAATCAATTAAATATATATCAACAAAGTTTCACCACTCAAACATAGTTAAGTACCTTTTGACACTAAAAAGTCAAAATAGAAATACAAGTGTTTTAGGGTTTCAATCATATAATATTATAGATTATTTGATTGAAAACTAACACCATTTCCTTCTTTTATTATTTACTAATCTAAGTAAATTATTTCAACACACCAAAGTACTCAATCGATAAGTAAGTCAAATGATCAGATTTAGACCTTACATAAAAATATAAACTTAAACAATTAACCGATGATACCATTTATAAGCGCAAATCGATTAAAGGAAAAATATTAAACGGTCAAGTTAATTTCCTTTCTAGGTTTTCTAGCCAAATTAACCTCAAAAGATGTTATAGTTTTACTATTATCTAATCGATCGATTCTATATAAACCGAATGCAATATAATGGGTGCCAACATAAAGGATTAAAACTATTTCCAACTATATAATCAAGAAAGATGAATTCAATACAAGACTAGAGGAAGACCTGTTGTACCAAATTCAAATAGTGAACTTCAACCAAAGTATTCTTCAATAATTTATTGACCAAGTCAACCATGAAATATCCATAAGTTAATGTACCAAAAAGGATATCATTTATAGTTGTTAATATGATCAACTATAAAACCCACATCCTACGGGAGGTCAAAATAAGGTAAATATAGTTAAAGTAAATCTAAATACAACTCAATCCCAAAAGTATAAGATCTCGAATTCATACTCTCATGGATTAAGAATCCTACTAACTCGTTTGCAAAAATCCGTCATAACTGTTAAAAATCAATCAAAAAAATTGTCAAGTCTAATCAAAGGTTTAGCCATTAAAAAAATGAATACTAGGAAAGATATTGAATCTAGTTCGATCAAGAGAGGTTTCATTAATAATAAGGAAAAAATTAAAGAACTAGAGTGGGTTTTCTCCTTGATAAAATATAGAACCAACACATTAATAGCTCATATTTGAAAAAGAATTCCCTTATACGGGACCTATTCAGAAATCAAGTCAAGTAACTTGAGTTATCAAGTTATTGGATGTCATCGAGGAGAACAATTCAAAACCATAAATTTAATTATATTCCCTAAGTGGAAAAAAAAACCCAACCCATAACCTAAATATTAAAGAAGATCAGGAGAAAGACATTACCCACATTTGATCAAGATTCATGCCAACACTGAAAGGGTAGTTTAAATACAAGAACAATTAACCAAAACTGTAAAGGAGATTGGTAGCACATACTAGTAAACCATTCACCTTATCTTTATGGAGAGACATTCAAAAATATTAACACCCAGAATGGGTTTAAATTGATTTTGAGACTTAAGAAGTAATGGACCAAGATTCACATAAATAATAGTAATCAAAACCAAAACAAAATCCTACAAGAAGATATTATGAAAACAACACAATATTCCATTGCATAATGCCTATCTTCTCAAGCATCCTTTGTCTTCAACCATTATTTCTTTGTGGGTTTTGACCAGAACTAGTAACTTCCGAAAAAATAAAAATTATTGCATGCAAACATAAATATGTAACCATTAGGAAATAATTTCACTATATAGAGTCTCAAAAACACTAGTAGAGTCATATATGCAAACAAAATTATTTTATACGACTAAACCAGAAAAACAAAAACATTAAGCCAACCACAAGAACTCAAACTCGAATGCAATTCCAAAATTGAGCATAGTTGTTTTCATTAAAATGTTAAATAAAGAATAATATCATAATGAGTTAGAGCCTATCATGCCTAGTAGTGCTATCGAACTCCTTTTCCAAGATTCCAAACTTTCCTATGAAGTTTCCACAACAAGATTTCAACAAAAAATTAACGAAATGCTCTGAGAACCATTATCTTATTTCCCATTTTTTTTTAAAGACCTAGCAATAAATTTCTTCCTCTATTCTTTCCATGTAATGGAAAGTTTAAAAGTGTGATAAAATCAAAATATTAGTTTCAAAAATGGAAAACAACACGCAGAGCAATTGAGCTCAAAAAATTGAAATGCAAAGTGAAACCGACTCTTTTCCTTTTCCACTAACCCATCTTTTCATTTCCAAGGTGGTATTCACTCACGATTCAAGATCAATTAATGCCCTGTAAAACTATCAAAAGCCATAAAGAAACTTGACAACCACCCATTTAAACTTAACATCAACTATTAGTTCTAATAAACAATGCCAACTTTTTAGTGATGCATTTTAGTGTGAATTCCAAAATAGATAGGATCACCGCCAAAGATGGCATGATAAAACATTAATTTAGAAATTAAATTCAAAAGTAATCCTTTAGAATAGTGTCACTTTGCCCTTATCTTTAACCTTTCCTTACCCATCATGCTAGCCTTAGTTTTCCAAAGGTTAGGTTCATAGTTAGGTTTAGGGATAGTTACCCCTTTAATAAATCATCATAGCTTAGGTTAGATTAGCAATGAATCCCTTAGGATAGTTTTAGGGATTAATACCCTTCCAAAAGCATTCACCTTAGCTTATGTTAAGGATAATATAAATGCATCTAGAGTAGTTAGATTCCCAATATTTAACCTTCACCTTAATATAGGTTTAGTTAGGTCCTAATAAAATTCAACAAGAACATTACCTGTAGAAATTTCAAACCAAGAAGGAAGATTAATGGTAATAACTATTTACTAGACATTCCTAGTAATATTTTATTTATTTAAGCTTGAGTATGAAGGTATCTTAGTAATAAAAAGGTGTTACCTTGACTTAGTAAATATGATCAAAATAACATATTGATCATAGGCATGCCTTAGATCATTGAAATTGATCCAAGGTATGACTATTCCTTTATTAGTAATGAAATAGACTAAGGAACAAGTTTTAATATTGTAACTTAGGTAACTTACCGAGCATAGTCCCATAAGACTGCATTTACTTCCTATCACCTAGATTCACATAATGTACTTCAAAGCTCAAAGCATAATGAGTACATGAAACAATTCAATATCAATTCAACATTGCCAAAGTATGATTACATCTAATTTAGAAGATAAAACATATCATCTACAACAAACATGATCAATAGTTTAGAAGAGGATATTGAATCAAAAAATAAATCACATTTCAATGTTTGCAAACTTCAGTTATAGAAGCAAGTTAAGATATCAATCATGATAGAGGCATTAGAGTGTGTGGTCCCAAGATGATTATTAGCGGCATCATGATGTCCATCTGATTTGGAATCGTGTTGTTGATCATTGGTGGAATGTTATGTTGACTAGGTACACATTAGAGTATGTGATTTATAATTATTCTTGCCCATAGGTTTCCAAGTTTGAGTTCTTATGAGAACCAAGAGGATCCTTCTTACATGTTATAACATTAGCCATTAAGATCCTAATCATCACTCGAGTTTAGAAGCATTTCCAATGGCTAGATAAACTCTCACTAGGCACATGGTGCGAAGTGGGTGTAATGAGAAATGGAAGATCCTACGGTAGAGGTGGAGAGAGAGGAGAGGTGGCTAATGTATAATGAAGCTTGGGAGAGAGATCTAGTGAGAGAGCATGAGATTGTAGGAACGATGGATGTTTAGAAAGGCAGACCTTGTGGGAAATGTTTGCATAGAGGATGTGGAACCTGATTAGTCTATGCTAACCAATCTTGGAAAACATGGAATGAGAACCCCTTATCTTCGATGAGATCTCATCGAGATAGAGAAAGGAGATGACTTGTAGGCATGAATTTGAACCCACACTGTTAACCAATCCCTTATGCTTAGTTTTCTAGTTTCTGAGACAAGTATTGCTAGTCCGGTTGGAATTGGTAAATAAGCATCATCATATAGATATAATTTTACATTACATATATCTAAGGCCATGTATAAATTTCCTATATTTTGTGGTATCCTGTCAGGTGCATCATTTGGATAAGGAGTGGGCTTATAAAATGTGGGTATCATGTCTGGAAGTAGTTTAACTTTGCAAACTATTGGATCTCAATTTAGTAAAATGGTGGGAATGTAAAGTAGCACTACTTAAGGCCCTGTACTTGCTATAAGAGGAGGATCTAGTAGATCTGGAGGGTCAGGGTTAGTGGAACTAGTGGATCTGGTGGTGGAGGCATCACGGGAGGAAATCATAGTTTTGGATCGGTGGAAAGGATCACAACCCCATCTGCATGTATTTTATGAGATGTCTCTTCATTTTTGTGATTATAAAGGTGTTGAGGATACTATAGAGGATACAGGATCACTACCCAAAATGAAGGAAAGCTAGTTTGTAACTATGTTATAGTGGCACGCACATAGCTAGTACCGAAAATATGACCCACATCAGATGACGGTGGATTATACTTTGTTGCATGATGTCATTTTGGAATAATTTCATATTCTTGAATTTGATAAAAAGAACATCAGTGTGCTCAAGGAGATTTAACAAGGTATGGTAGAGTGTGTGGGAGTATGATGCACATTTTAAGACTCTTTTGTCAAAGTTATCTTATGATATCCATCCTTCTCATCATGCTTAGTGGTTCATTGGAGGCCGATAAGACCTTTTAGATGAGCTCTTTCGCATAATACTTTCCCGGATCCACGTAAGGCCTTGGAGGCTGCTTTGCACACCGAGTTTGTGGGGATTGTTGATACTAGGTAAGTCCTATTTTGGAGGTGTATATTTCTTCCATGGAAAATAAACTTGATAAATTATCGTGAATTTAGCACATGAGACTCATATTGGACTTTGGTGTATAGATTGTGAAGTATAAGGACATACCAAGGATAGTTTTCCTCAAAGTTAGTGCACGCCATATCGGGAGACTATAAAATCTATCACTGGGATCATGATCTAAGTAGATTCCCCTTGTTACAAAGCATGACCCGTAAGAATTTTTCTTTCTATTGTAAGATTTGTACATCTACCACTCATGATACTAAGGAATGCTAGTTAATAGACCATATTCATGATGCAATTAATACTAGTGTGTGCCATACCGGTGTTGCAAATAGTTCTAAGAATGATGGGCATCAACATGAAGGGCATGAATATGGAAAATGAAGGGGAATAAGATTTTATAGAGGATTCAAATGATGTGGTGGTCATGGTGGAGGAAGGATTGAATTTCACCATAGAACATGTTTCAATTGTGGATCTAGAGATCACTACAAGTGCGAGTGTTTGGATTTAATACAATTCTCATAATGTGGAAGAAAACATAAGTAATAAGATCTCCTTTACTTGTATGATCACATGAGCCATAATCAAAAGAAGGACAAGGGCATGGGAATTGACATAGGTGTAGAGGTTAATGTTCTTACTATGGATGCATGGAATTAGATGGGAGAGCGCCATTGTAACCATCTTCAAATGTGTTGTATATGGTAAATAGAAATAAAGCTATTGTTAGTGAAAAATCACAGCACCCCCAAATGAGTTGTCAAATCTACTTTTCTAAGGTAAAGTCATTTGGTGTGATTTGCATAACATTGAGTTTTCCCCAAAATGTGGGACTTTGCAAATGGGAAAACTCTCTAGATTAAAGGCTGGTTCCTATTCCTTTGTTTAGGTGCATGTGTGAAAACTTGCAAAGGACCTATTCCTAAACCTAATCTAAGTTTTACCAAGGAGACAGGGATAAAAGGAATACAAGAAATCAAAACTAAGCTACAAGGTGATGCACCAAAGTATTGATGAACATTAGTCTTTCCAATAGACAAAAACAACAAAAATTACACACATTAATCAAGCACAAATAACCAGATTTGTAATGGAAAACTAGATGAGAGAAATGGAGACAAGAAAGGATATAAAATCAATCAAAAAAATTTTTTTTGCTCTGTCAGAGATTGATACAATGCATTACAAATGGCTTGATGGCAAAAATGTGTTACAATCTAATGGAAGGTCTAAAAACTTGACGAATTCCTTTTCCGAAGAAAAGGGAGCCTACAAAAATAGAAGAATCCATGCTTTTATAGATTCAACACGGAAGGAAGAAAGAGAGAGAAGTGGGAAAAAAATTCGAAGTTCAACCACTACTATTAATGCCTCCTACAAAAATTTCCCCCGAATCTGTCTTGACTGCATCAATTTCTTGTTCGACACCTTGAGGGAGGAGGAAACAGTGGATCGAGATTGAATCCTATCGATTTGTGAGGCAAAATAGATCTTGCATTAATAGCCTAAAGATTGTTTTCTCCATTTTCTCCCACCTAACCTCTCTAGAATTAACGTTTTAGATCTCCATGGGTGTACATGAATCTGAGATCTTTCCAATGGTGTAAGATTTTCTAGATTTTGAGCCCGAGTTGAAAGATATGCCCATTTGAAATTTATATCCGGTCCCTACAAAAAGGCAAGAGAATGAGTTCAAAAATGGGCCCCCTTTTGAAACTAGACACATGGAGAGCTGGTGCATGTCTAAGGGTAGCCTCTGTATTTTGTTTTTGAAGGAGTGTCGAGGTTGACACATGGTTTCTTCCATGACCTTCTTGATTTCCTTATGTTTTTTTCCTAAGTCCTTTTCTCAGTGGGGTCATATATCTGACCAAGGGACACGCGGTGGCCTAGCACTTGCTTGGAAACCTCCCTTCAATTCTACTCTTGAACTAGCACCATTTGGACACTTGACACTCTCTGTCGGCTGCCACAATGCATTGACTATTCAACCCGACTCTGTCCCTTTTTGAAATTAGATGCGTGGAGGCTCGTGCTCACTTGGAAACCTAATTAGGATTTTTCCTCTAGAGGAGTGTCAGGTCGACACGTGGCTACCTCCGTGGGCTCTTAGAATTTTCAACAGCCCCTCTTACCTTTTTAGACCTTGGACTATGTGGCGAGCTCACACTCATTTGGGTCTCCACCTTTGGACTAACTTTTGGAGATGCACCAAGCTGATGCGTGGCGGATTCGATAACATTTCTATACTTAGCCTTTTTTGAGGTCCACTTTGTCCACCTTTTAACTATGATTCTTTGACTCTGCCTCCGTTTCAGGCCTAGGACACATGGATCCCTGACGCTTGTTCGAGCCTCTCTTTTTGGATTCAACTTTGAAGATGCGTCATTCTGACATGTGCCTCTCTCCGCTCTCCTCCATACTTAGTCAATTTTTGGACTCATTTTTAACTATTTTGAGCCGAAGACCTCTAAACTTCATCGTTTTTGTCTTTCTTGCTTCTAGCTTATCTAACCCTATTTTTCTATTTCCCACCGACCTATAAGTTGTTAAATAGATTTAAGACAAGATTTTCTCAAAAGAGTCATTTCTTCTCTTTCTTCTTACATCAGGTTGTTTAATCTTTCATAGGCTCTGCCACTCCATTGTAGAGTCCCTCTATAACCTGTTTGTAAGGTTTGAATGTGGTTTCTCGGTTTTTTCTATTTGGGTTTGTGTCGATCCAATATTTTTCCAGGGGGTGAAATGTGGATAACAATCTGGCTACTTGTAAGGGTATCTTCCTACTAGATGAAAAGACCAATTGCCTTATCATATCCATTGGGCATGGAGTTGAGAATGATGGTCTGATACTGATCCTACCTTTGATCCATGAGCCCGACCATTTACACTCTCAATTTTCATAAGAAATCTTGAAACGATGGTTTCTAAGATTAGAAAATTGCTTTGATCGGGACTTTCATCTGTCCCTGAATGGACTGTGCAAGAGCAACAAAACAACACCACACAACTATGTACAAAATTTGAAATCATACATGCTCCAAGTAGAACATGCAGAGTGTGTAAATCACTTAGGAAAAAAGAAACCTAAACTACAACAAGGAAATGTGCACAAGAACTTAGAGGAATGAGAAATTAAACTAATATGTACAAGGTGAAATATTTTCCTTCTAGTAGCAATGTTTAAGATAGATTCCATTCACTGGAATCAAGCTCTTCACCATCCAATGCAGACAATTGGAAAGCATTGCTACTTTTACATCTTGTGACCATGTAGGGGCCACTCCAAATGGCATCAAACATGGAATGCCTTCCTAGTTTTCCCGATCTCGCATCTCATTTCAAAAATAGGTCTCCTTCTTGAAAATTCCTTGTTTTTGCTTTCTTATCAAAGCATCTCTTGATTAAGAACTAATCCTTCTCCATTGTTTGAATTTCATGGTCTCTAGTTTCTTAAAATTCTATTAGTTCCGCATACCTAGCCTCCATTGGCTCAAACTCGAGACATCTCCAATCGCTTCATGAGTTCCAATCTTTGGTGACACAAGTGATATAGGCAACACCGCCTCTTTCCCATAGACAAGTTTGAATGGAGAGCTTTGTAGACCTCTTGGGTGTTTTCCTATCAACCCATAAGGGTGATTTGAGTTTTGTGTGCCAAGTTCTCTGATTTTCATCAAGAATCAATCCTTAACGAGGTTCTTGTTTGGGACTTAGCTTGGCCATTACCTTGAGGGTAATAGTTTGATGAAGTACTCAAGTAAATCCCGTTTCTAACAGCCCATTCGTGACTTTGTAACCTATGAAATCCAATGCGTTGTGCGATATAATGGTGGTTAGCACTCCAAATCTGGTTACTATCCCTTCATAGAAAGCTAGGATGTTAGACTCATTAGCTTCTTTGAGTACCACTACCTCAGTCCACTTGGTGAAATAATCATTTAGGTTAGAATCCATTTGTGTCCTTAGTTTGAATTTGGATTGATAACCCTAATGAAGTCCAATCCCCATTGCATGAAAGGATAGTCAATTTGAGATTGGGTGTAATGGAAGGGATGCTAGCTTTTCTTTTCCTCTAAATAATGCACAATTCTTACACTTTTTGATCCATGTATATAGCGATCACTAAACACCCCGGGCCAATAATAAATGGCCTTCATGATCTTGAGTGTTGCCCCCGTGGAGAAAAATGGCCTCCAAGAGAAAAATGGCCTCTAGCTGCTCCAACATGGAACTCCTATAACACTCTCTCAATCTGATCTGTCCCAATGCATCTTAACAGAATGCCATTGATGTCCCTTTTGAACAAGACACCATCAATAAGCACATATGGGATGGCTTGCAGTCTGAAGTGTCTCCTTTTTGCTTTACTCATTTCATGAGGGCATAGGCCTATTTGTAGGAAGTACATAATATCTTGAGTCTAGCAAGGAGTGGGCACATCATCATTTTCTTTCTCTTGACTATTTTGCAAGACAAAAACAACTTCCTTTTCACTGCTTGCTTCATCTTGTTGACTTGAGGCCAATTTTTCACACAATCCCTTCCCATGGACCAACTTAGTGATCTTGATCTTAATGTCATATTCCATGACATGAGTGATCCATCCTGCACATTTTTCATTCAAATCCTTGCTGAGAAGGAAGTATTTAACTCCCGCATGGGAGAGTAATAATTGGATTTTATTGTTTGAAACTAGATGCTTAAACTTCTTTAACCCTCGATTCACTGTAAGGACATGCTTCTCGATGAAGGAGTATCTCACTTCATAATCTTCTAGACCTTGGCTGAAGAAGGCAATTGGATGCTTTGTACCCTCTTTGTTCTATTGTACTAAGATTGCAAAAATTGTGTCACTACCACCAAAGGCATATAGTATGAAGTCCTTAGAAAAATATGGATTCACGAGAGTTGGGGCTTGTGATATAGCTTCCTTGATGGCCTCAAAACTTTCTCTTCCTTCAGTTGTCCACCTAAATGCCAAGATTTTCTTCAACATCAATGTTATTGACTTGATAAGGGTGGAAAATTTTGGTACAAACCTATGGAAAAAATTGATCTTTCCTAAGAAGCTTTGAAGGGTCTTCTTATGGCTTAGCAATGGTAATGCTCTTATTGCTTCAACTCTCTTTGGGTCAATTGCCAAACCTTCCTTTGACACAATATGGCCTAGAATCTTGCCCTCATGGGCCAAGAATATACATTTCTTAGGGTTCAATGATACCCTAAATCTCCTACACCTTTGAAACACCTGTCTTAGGTGAAAAAGGTGCTCTGCTGCATTTTTGGAGAACACAGTAATGTCATCTAGATAGATCAATACTATTTTGTTGATCATCCCTTTGAATGCCATATCCATTGCCCTCTGGAAAGTGGCTCCAGCATTAGACAATCCAAATGGAATTTTTCTATAGGCATAGGTGCCCCATTTGGTGGTGAAATCCATTTTGAATTGATCATCTTCTTTCACCATTATCTGGTTGTACCCTAAGTAGCCATCTAGGAGAGAGAATCTCTCTGATCCAGACACCACTTGCAAAATCTGCTCCATTGAGGGGAGTGGGTAGTGGTCCTTAAGTGATGCTCTGTTCAAGTCTCAAAAGTCTACACACAACCTAATCTCTCCATTCTTCTTCCTAACTGGGACCAAGTTTGCAACCCAACTTGAGTGTTTGATTGGAAATATAATACTTGCCTCTATCAACTTGTTTAGCTCTTTCTTCATCAGAGGCTCAATATGTGGATTAATTGGTCTCTGCTTTTTCCTGATGGGCTTAGCATCTGGATCTATTTTGATTATGTGTTGTGATAGCTTCGGATTGAACCCTCTTAGGTCTTCATAGATCTAAGAAAATACATCTAGAAACTCTTGGAAAATTTGCATGAATTCATACCTTTCTTTCTCGGTGGCCACTTTGCCGATTTGAATTTTTTTCTTCTCCAACTCAAATTGATTCTGAATCTTCTCCTTTGATCTGTATGTTATCCTTCTTTTTTCAAAAATGATCATTAGGATTGAAGATAGATTCCAATGTCACCAAACCTTTGAATCTTGTTTGTACGTAGATGCAATACTTGATCTCCATATTGCTACTCTAATTTGTCTTGATTCTTGGCTAAGAATTCAGCTTCCTCTTACAAGAAATTGATGATCTGCTGATCATTATCAAACACCTGCTACTACATGTTGTTACCTTGCACTGCTGGCCCCATAACCACATGGATATGTGGCTGTCCTTTGTCTCTTTTGATGTTGTCAAACACATCAAATGTTGCTCCAACTGCTGTAATCCTATCAGTAGCTTCATTCTCCTTCCAGGGTATGGGCACAATGTTGAAGGCTTCAAAATCCTCCATGAGATCCCATACCCTATTCTTGTAGCCTTTGAGCAGGTTGTTTTTGATAGCATTAAGTCCTCTAACTTGATTGGCAACTAGTTCACTATCACCAAAAACTTGTAAGTTCTTGATTCCTCATTTCCTTACCCAATGAAGACCTGGACCAAAGCCTCATATTCGGTAGTGTTATTTGAGTAGGAAAACTAAAATCTGAAGGCTGAATAATACTTGATGCCTTGTGGTGAAACCAACATTGCACCACCTCCAGCTCCTTGTCTACTCCTCGAGCCATCAAAAACAATTTCCATACTTCATTGTTATCTTTGTGTTCTGGCTTAATGATGTCGGGAAGAGGATGATTCTCCTCATGTAGACAATAGACTCCTAGCTCAACTTCTTCCATCTCCTTATAGGGGTCAAAAGCATGTCTTTTTGCTAGCCCATTCATCGAGAGTCAAGTCTGGGATACACCCCACCTTAGTATCAACTTCACAAGTGCTTAGGAGGTCCTCCTGGTCAAAAGTTGAACAATTGGCATTGATTGGGCTAGGCACATAAGACTCAATATGGTAATCAGCAATGGGCTCAAATCTGATTGTGGCCTTGGCCCCATACCTTGTTCTAAAAAGCATATGTAACCAATCAGTAGACAAATAGCCTCCAATTTTGGTAGTGAAGTCTCTGGAAAAACATAGTGCAAAATGTGGTGGCAAGTCTATGACTGATATGTTCTACAATACAGTCACATTGGGGTAGGCATGCAGTGTGAGGTTCAAATCCTTGATGACTCCAACAGTTGTCACTGCTTTGTCCCATCCAATTGCACTACCCCTCTAGAGATGACTTCATATTGGAGACCCAATTGATCAGCTATTTGTTTCGGCATTATAGAACTACTTACCCCCAAATAAATCATACAATTACACACCGGTTTATCCCCAATAATTAATGAAACATAGAATTGAGGAGGTCTCAAGTTCTTACCTTGTTGTTCTTCATGGTTTTTCTCAAGTTGAACCACATTGGTAAGCACTTTTCATTCTTATTTGGGGGTTAATTTACACTTGACCAATTTTCCATAGTAGTTTGTAATAGATCCCTCTATCCTGGGATGGCTAGTGACTCCCATAGTGAAATGTTCACACTTTTCTTCTTCATTTGATCAATGATATTAAATGAGCTATCCTTCTACTGCCCCTTTCTGGCACATTTTTCTCTTACACATGGGTTGTTACAACCGATGCTTGAGTGGATTTAGAAGGTGGTTTGGAATGGCTCGCATGTTGGGAGTTACATTTGGAGTACCAAAACCTTGTGGAGTAATGGAAGGTTGAAGGTTTCCTGAGTTTGGTGATTTTCTTCTCCAATATTTCTCCTTTTGGACCATGTATTGGCAGCTACACTTTGAGAAGGGAACTGATTCATTCCATAGAAGTCTTTAGCTTGCCAATTGACAAGCATAGTTTCACTTGGAGGTGTCTCTTGTTGAGATCCTTGCTGCTAGTTTTCTTCTTAACTAGATTCTTGTGACACACCACTGTTATGTACTATCAAGGCTTAGGTTAGTGCACCATTGAAGCATGTTGATTGATTATGTGGCTGATTACAATGGAAGCGCCAATCATATTATTTTGCCATATTGTTTTGTACTGGGAACCAATTCCCTTGATGTCGAGGCTATATTTGGATCATATAACCTGAAAGGTCTACAGCTTGAGGTTTTCCTTAGTTTTGACTCTGATTTACAATCTAAGCTGGTGTTCTATTTTGCTGATATTGAGGTCTATCCTGATGTTGAGCTTGGGGCTAGTATGGCCTAGAAATTTGAGCCTATTGCCTCTTGATAGTTACTAACTCATTCCCTAGGTTTTGAAGTTGTTTCATGACCTCTTGAAGTTCTTTTGAGGTGTTAGAGGATGAGGTGGAGGCTTCGGCTGAACTTTGATTCCTAGGAGTAGGTATAGGAGCTAGTGTGGGTGTCTGGATGGTACTTGGGTTTCCTAATTCGGGGTATAGAGGCATTGAGGGCCTAGGAGAAAGCTTTTCAACCTAAATTAAACAATTTTCAGCTCTTATAGAGAGGTTATAGGCTGCAGGTAGAGTGGTGCCTCCCATTGATTGAATTATTAAAGCAATATCAGAATTTAAAGCTCTAAGAAAGTATAAGAAGGCACCTTCTTCTGTGGGCTTCACTGCTAACTGGAATCTTGTCCCAAGTCCTTTGAAATATGAGGTTGAAATTTGTTAATTACTCATTCGGAGCTCTCTTGATTGTTTTCAATTTCTCCAATAAGGATAGGTTATCTCCCTTTTCTCCAAATAGGTCATGAAGAGCTCTGCACAGATGGTCCTAAGTTTGAATAGAGCCTACTTCTAGGCTCCTGAACCATTGTGAGGCTTTACCCTTGAGTGAAGAGGATAGAAACTTGACTACAATGTCCATCTAAGTGATATCATGGATTATACGAGACATTTGTAATGTCTTGAACATGGTCACTAGAGAAGTATAGTTTTCTCCGGTGAAATATGGGATGCTCTTTAATGCCGCCACTAGGACTGTATTTTGTGCATTTAGAGTGAGCAGACTGATTCAGTGAAATTGACATATGGATTTGGTTATGTCATCCTAATCATCTTGAGCACCCTTCTTGGTTGAAAGAACAACCTACTGGGAGGAGGTGTTGATAAAATCTGTTTGGTGGAGATGGAAACCTCGGGGCTCTTCTTCCTCTTCTCCTTCTATCTGGAGACAAATGCAGATGTACAAACTATCCCTCCTCTCTGGTTCTTGACCTTGTTTGTATTCTTCTCATAAACTTGGAAAGATTGGACTGCTGAAACTAGTGGCCTTTGTCCCTTTTGGAGTCACCAGATGCACAGTTTTAAAACTTCTTAAAAGTTAGAATCACAACAAGAGCGCATCAAACTTACTGTAATAAAGATGGAAACTTCTTGGTCCCATTGGGCATGCTAAAACTATTAGTGCAAAATCACAGCACCCCTAAATGAGTTTTCAGATCTACTTTTCTAAGGTAGAGTCATTTGGTGTGATTTGCATAACATTAAGTTTTCCCCAAAATGTGGGACTTTACAAATGGGAAACTCTCCAGATTAAAGCCCAGTTCCTATTCCTTTGTTTAGGTGCATGCATGAAAACTTGCAAAGGACCTATTCCTAAACCTAATCTAAGTTTTACCAAGGAGACATGGATAAAAGGAATACAAGAAATTAAAACTAAGCTATAAGGTGATGCACCGAAGGAATGATGAACATTAGTTTTGTTGATAGACACAAACCAACAAAAATGCACACAATAATCAAGCACAGATAACCAGATTTGTAATGGAAGACCAGATGAGAGCAATGGAGACAAGAAAGGATCTAAAATCAATCACAAACATGTTTTATTGCTCTGCAGATTGATACAATGCATTACAAACGGCCCGAAGGTAGAAAATGTGTTGCAATCTAATGGAAGGTCTGAAAACTCCATGAATTCCTTTGCTAGAAGAAAAGGGGAGCCTGCAAAAATAGAAGAATGTCCAACCCTTTACAATGAGTCGACCATGCTTTTATAGATTCAACATAGAGGGAAGAAAGAGAGAAAAAGCAAGAAAAATATTCTGAGAAGTTTAACCTTTGTTATTAATGCCTCCTACAAAAATCTAACCCCAAATCTATCTTGACTACATCAATTTCTTGTTTGGTACCTCAAGGGAGGAGGAAACGGTGGATCAAATCGAATCTGATCTGGTTGTTGAGGCAAAATAGATCCTACATTAATGGCTTAAAGATTGTTTCTCCATTTTTCTCCCACCTAACCTCTCCAAACTTAAAGTTTTATATCTCCATAGTGTAGAGCGAAGCCGAGATATTTCCAAAAGTGTCAAATTTGCTAGATTTTGATCCCCGAGTTGAAAGATATGCCCATTTGAAATTTAGATCTGGGTCCGTACAAAAAAGTGGGAAAACCAGCTCTAAAATGGGCCCCCTTTTGAAACTGGACATGTGGAGAGCTAGCACATGTCTCGAGGGAAGAATTTGTATTTTGTTTTTGAAGTTACATCGAGGTTGACATGTGGCTTCTTCCGTGACTTGCTTGATTTCCTTATGTTTTTTTCCTAAGTCCTTTACTCGGCGGGCTCATATATCTGACCGGGGACACACAATAGCCTGACACTTTCTTGGAAACCTCCCTTCAATTATGCTCTGAAATAGCACCATTTAGACACTTGGCATTGTCCATGGCCTTCCATAATGCATTGACTATTCAACCCGACTCTATCCCTTTTTGAAATTGGATGTGTGGAGGCTCCGTGCTCACTTGGAAACCCACTTAGGATTTTTCCTCTAGAGGAGCATCGGGTTGACACGTGGCTACCTCCATGGGATCTTAGACTTTTCAATGGCCCCTCTTACCTTTTCAGACCTTGGACTACGTGGCGAGCTCACACTCATTTGGGTCTCCACCTTTGGACTAACTTTTAGAGATGCGCAGTCGACGCGTGGTGGCTTCTGCTAATATTTCTATACTTAGCCTTTTTTAGGCCCACTTTGTCTACCTTTTGAATTTGATGCTTTGAATCTGCCTCTATTTTAAGCCTAGGACATGTGGAGCCTTGGCACTTGTTTGAGCCTCTCTTTTTGGATTCAACTTTGAAGATGCATCATTTTGACACATGGCTCTCTCGTTGCCTCCTCCATACGTATTTGATTTTAGACTCCTTCTAAAAAAATTTTGAGCCCAAAGACCATGAAACTTTTTCATTTTTTCTCTTTCTTGCTCCTTTCTTCTTTGACCCTGTTGTTCTATTTCTGAGCCCACATGTAACCTATTAAATAGATTTAAGACACGGATTCACTCAACAGAGTCATTTCTTCTCTTTCTTCTTTGATCAGGTTGTTTAATCTTTTGCAGGCTCCACCACTCCATTGTAGAGTCCCTCTGCAACCTATTTGCAAGGTTTGAATGTGGTTTCTCTAGTTATTTCTAAGTCGGGTTGTGGATGATCTAATATTTCTTTGGGGGTCCAAATATAGATAACAATTATACCCATCGAGAATATTGAAGGATGCTTTCATAACCATTCAAGGGTCAATTTCATTGGGGACTTTGAAATCTTGGTGCTTGCCGAGTAGATAATTTCCCAAAATTACTCGGATACCCTTTTGTGTTATGTGAATAATGTTGAGTTGCACTTCAACAAGGGATACATCATCTTTAAGAACAAGGAGTGTGTTATTATTCCACTAACAGATGGTAGGTCTACGCCTTATGTCGATCCTTTGGGTAAGAATACATCAATATAATTTTTTTATGCACCATCATTGACCCAGAGGTTATCAAGCTGTCAAGAGGAGTCATTCAGTGGGATGATGCTTAGTCCTTGAGTGATACGACTAGCATTTCATGTGATAATTGGGTGCATGGAACTTATGAGTTGGTTAGGAGATAATTCAAGGGCATTGTGACTCATTTTGTCAAGGCATGTTTGGTTAGGCATCTGGGAGGAAGAAAGTTACCAAGTTACACTAGAGAAGGTCACCCTAATGTCTTTTTGCTCTATGGAAGTCCGGTGGAATTGTGAATTAGAAAGAAGGAATATGGTTGTTTATATCTTTCGTGGGATAGTCACACATTGGTGGATGACTCACCGGGATAATCTTATAGAGTGGTGTGAGGTAAGAATCACATTCTGTGTTAAATTCCTATGGACCAATGCACCTTTAAGGATATGTGACTCTCATGGGAGGGAGTTAGCCTTTTACCATGTTCAAGAATGTGAAAAGGCACTTATAGAAGGCTGAAGGATTTACACCCATATCTTTGGGTGCATAAGTTTTATTCCACTTTTTCAGGTTTCTACACACACTTGGTATGTTCATTCGAGTTACATCATCGAGATGGGATATTGGCAACATTTGATAGTAGCTATTATTTAGACATTTAGTATCTATCTTCTAAACCATCAGTGAATGATTTGTTAAAGGTAGTCAAGTGCCTACTTTTAGAAGAAAGTGCTAAAGGTTAGGAAATCATCCTATATTTTCTAGGGGATCTTGATTTGAAGGCATGATTCGAGAAAAGAGATGAAACAGATGAAGTTTAGTTGGAGCACACATACCTAAAAAGGGAGAAAGGAAAAATTGTGTACCTGATAGAAGATGAAGAGATAGAGAACCTTGATGTTGATCACATAGAGAGTAAGAAAAATATCTTGGATAGTGTGGAAGAGAAAACAAAGAAGGTCAACATTGGCATAGAATCAGAACCAAAATATGTAATCACTAGATCAATCACCGATTAGACCAAGAGGTTTCAAAGATAATCAAATTACTCCAAGACTTCCAGGATTTGTTTCCATGCGAGTATCATGAGTTAAAAGTATTTCATCAATCATTGGGGGAGATGTAGATTAATTCAAAGGAGGGTGCACACTTGATTAGGAAGAGGCCTTAGAGGATGAATCCTAATCTGTGTGTAAAGGTGAAAGAAAAAATAGACAAAATGATAGAATCTGGGATCATTGAAGCTATTAAATAATATGAATAGGTTATTCCAATGGTGATTATTATCAAGAAATATGGAAGGATACAAATATGTGTAGACTATAGAGACTTGAATACTACATGTGTGATAGATCCTTTTCCAATGCCTTTTCGAGGAAATATTTGAATGTGTAGCATGGCATGAGATCTACGCTTTGAAAGATGGATTCTCAAGGTATCATCAAGTAAGGATTGCAAAAGAAGACTAGGAGAAGAATACTTTCACCATGAAATTTGGAAGTTTTCTTATAATATTATGCCATTTGGGTTTAAGAATGTACTGTTGTATTTTCGGCATTGTTGTACAAGCATTCCAAGACTTTATTCTTAAATTTCTACAAGTCTACCGGATTATTAGACAAAGGTGTATGGATTAGTGAAAGATCATTGCGAAAACTTTAGATTTATGTTTGAAAGATGCAAGAAGTTAAGTATCTCTTTAAATATTAAGAAATGTGTTTTTCTACTCCTTTTGGTACATTACGAGGCACATTATTTGCAAGGAAGGTTTATTGGTGAATCCTACCCAAGATGTTATTTTGGGTTTGGAGGATATTGCCCATCAAATTGCAATCAACATATTTTTGGGGCATATGGTTTACTACATAAAATTCATCAAGGGTTATGATGAGATCACCACAACCTTGGAGGAACTATTGAGGCATAAAGGGATATTTCACTAGGATGAGGCGCAACAAGTGGTTTTGATACATGAAGGAGAATCTTACTACGCGCACCCATTTTGCACTTTCCCTCATGGTAAAATCCATTTCATGTGCATGTGGATGCATCAAGTATTGAAATTGGAGAAGTATTATCACAACATGGAGAAGGGATTTTGATCACTCATTATGTTTCAAGCAAAAATTTAACCTTGACTAAGAAGAATTACACAACAATAGAGCATGAAGCATTTTCTATGATTTATGTACTACATAATTTTAGGTAGTACTTGTTGGATACTCTATTTATATTTTACATAGATCACATGACACTTAAGTATTTGGTAAACAAGTTTGTTTTACAAGGGCACATATGCTAGTGGATCTTTTTATTTTAGGAGTTTAAATTTTTGGTGGTAGTCAAACAAGGAAAGTGTAATTCAGGACTTGACCATATTTCTAGAATTAATTCAAGTGAGGATGTGTATAACATTGAAGACACAATGAAATATACATAGTTTTTCAGATTACAATGTGCACCCACTAATTTGGAGGATATTGCTATCTTTTTATGAATAGGTGTGGCACTTGACGGAATGAAGAGTATAGAAAGGAAATAGCTTTCCATTTGCACCACACCTTATATGTTGATTGGTGGAGATCTATAAAAACTTAGTCGGGATGATATTTTTTGTCGGTGTGTACTAGAGCATGAGTGTGTGGGTATTATGGAGGAAGCTCATGAAGGGATTTCTAGTGGACATTATGTAGGTTGAGCCACTTCACACAAGATTCTCATGGTTGGTTTTTTGTGGGAGACATTTTACAAGGATTGGCAAGAATATGTCAGGGGTTGTGATCATTTCAAAGATGCCTTGGGAAGCTTGGAAATATAAATGAAATGCTATTGAGGCCTATAGAAAGTGTGGAACCTTTTGAAAAATGGGAAATTGATTTCATGGGACCTATTTCCCCCATCACAGAGACGGAGTTCATGCTACATCATTACTTGTATAAACTATATCTTTCACAATGGGAAAAAGTAACACCTACAAAGGATTGCACTACAACTACTATAGCAAGGTTCCTTTGGGAGAATATCATAAGTGTGTATGGATGTCCATTGATTTTAACAAGTGATAGGGGAACTCATTTCTTGAATGAGACTATTAGGATATTATTAGCAAAATTTATGGTAGCCCATCATAAGATTACACCCTATCACCCACAAGCTAATGGAACTACTGAAGCTTTCAAAAATATTTTGAGCCACACATTGAAAAAGACTGTGATGTTGGGAGAAAATTTGGGATGATAAAGTATCTTTCATACTTTGGTCATATAAAAACCTACAAGAGGTTTAAGAAAGCCACACCCTTTTTGTTAGTGTTTGGCATCGAGGTTATTTTACCAGTTGAATTTATGTTACCATCCCACCATATTGCACATGCTATAGGATTTTCTAATGAGAAAGAACTTTAAGAGCACATTGAAAAACTAATTTAGTTAGATGAGAGGCATGTTATAGCCCGAGGGAGATAGAAGGTAGAGAAAGCAAGATAGAAGGCCTAATATGATCGAAATGTTAAGAATAAGAAGTTAGAGGTTGGAAAAATGGTTCTTTTGTATGAATCTAGGTTTTTGTACCACCTTAGAGTGTTCTAATTTCATTGGTTGGGTCCGTATATTGTGACATATATACTTGACTCAAGAAATTTCCAGTTAGAAGCTTTGGATGGCACACGGTTTCCTGATTTTTTTAATCGGGGTAGGTTGAAGCCCTACTATAAATAAGTCTTCTTGGTGTATGTAATAAGTCATTGTTTTTATTTAGCTTAGGTTTCCCTTTAATGAAATTTCCTTTATGTGTGTTTCCTTTCATTGTCACTATGCTCTGTCTTTTTTCCTATGTTGTGTTTCACATTTGTGCGGCATTAGCTAATTAAATTTTAAGTGATTCCATGTGGAGAGTATCACAAATACCTTTAATGTGGGGTGGATTGGTGTATAAATTCATAAAATGGTTGGAAAATTTCTAAAGGAGGCGTGATTGATGGAAGACTCATTTAGGAATGATGGGTGCAAAGGTAGAAGAATGATCTATGTGGTATATAAGGTGTTTTGGGTTTATGTTGTAGTAGAGGTTTTTTGTGAAGAGTTGAACGGATTAAAGGCCACATTGGAAAGAAACATAGATCACATAGGATAACATGAAGTAAATGGGGACATGGTAAATTAACTAGTAGATGGCATATAGGTTAATTACTTTAGTGTAGTAATGTGCATGAAGGAATTATATAACGGGGAAGTAATGATAGCGCACCAAAATATTATGAATGTAGCACGTGAGTTGGAGTTATAGAAGATCATTTAAGTGGAAAAAGGTACTTTATTAAAAAGTAACGTTAAGACACATGGGTCGAGAAGGACATTGAGGTTTTGGAAAAAGTATAAATAGGGGTGAGGGTATTAATTTTAACTACCTTTCCTTTGGAATTTTTTTCTCCCGAGCTATTGAAGTGTGACAAGGGTGCAATACAAAAATGAAGTACTTTCTACAAACTAGTAGAATTGTGTGAATCTGTAGCATGACCTTGCGGAGTACCAAGTAGAGAAGATAGTGAGGCAATAAGGGGTTATGTAAAATTTAAGTTTTTGAAGTTGAAAATCTCGGGAAGAAAAGAAGAATTAAAAACACCTAGGGCACAAAGTAATGACACCAAAGAAGGCACGAACCAAGAAACTAGTGGTGGAGAAGGAGGAACCCATTAAGGTATACTCAAAAATGCAATATCTCCTAGGTGTGATTAAAATGGAGAAGTGGAGTTCGAAGCTTTATAGGTGTAATATTAGTGAATTTAACTAGAGGAAAAAATAACATGATAAGGAGATATGGGCGGACTTGGTCAAGGACATTCTAGGGTTAAACAAGATTAGAAACCCTAGGGTTGATGACTTAATGCAACAGGAGTTGTAGAAGACTTGATTATTTTAACTTTGGGAGCTACCCTTCTTCACTAAACCCACCCCTCTTTTTATGGTTAATGTCACGGGTGCATGAGGATTTTTTATACTTTACAGGAGGAGAATGAAGATTATAGGACAATTTATTAGGAGAGTGACATGCCCGTAGAACACACAGTGAAGATATGGCACTTGACCTATGTGCTAATGTGAAAATTGAGGAATTAGAAAATAAGTTAAACTATGTGAAAGGGGAAGGGCCTAGGTTATCTTAGACCTTGGTGACCCAACGTTAAGGGTCATAGACCAACTCATCATCTTAAAATTAGGTGCGTCAAAGTGGTGGACATATATAAGTAAGAGTTTCATGTACATTACATACATTTTATCCAAGTGGGCACACTACAACTTCACATAATTCATTTTTAATAGTATCATTGAGGAGGCGTGTGTACAAAATTAAGTTGGAGCAAAGATAATGTAGGGTTTCGTTCTATTATTAATTTTTTTTATGGAAATCAATGTCCCCGATGGACTAGATGGGAACATATGGGTTTACCCACCTACACACCCATCTCCTATGGTGTAGTTCTCATAGTTCACTTGTGATGTCCCCATTATGAATACTTACAAGAATAGGATGAAGAAGTGGTATAAGAGAATACACACAACCTTCGAGAATGAGTGTTGTATTCCACTTGAATTGACAAAAATTATAGGGAACCGGGTGAATTTTGTATTTATGCAACACTTTAGCTAGGAAAAATTTATGATGGCCAAAGGAGAAATGGGGCCGTGGTATAAGCTTCCATTTGCATTCACTACTAAATATATGAAGTATGCCATCAATTAGTTGAAGGACATGTATAAGTTGACCTTCGATGCTGAAAAAGTGGATGATGACATTCACACCCTTTACATGACCTATAAGTATGATACAAGGCCAACTTATGTCAAAGTCTTTGAGCCATAATTCCTAGATATGCATCTATGGATAAATTTGACCACTAAAGGCTTCATCCACCGAGTGTTTTTGTAGTTGCGTCCCAAGATATAAGAAGAATTTGAGGTGGAGGTTACATAATCCATGTTTCTAAATCCATAAGAGGCATCAACCATGCTTATGAGAGTGGTCCATGCATGAGAAGAAGAAGAAGAATAAGGAAGTCAAGATAAATTGGACACTTCTAGGAAGAGGAAGTATGGTACATGTAGGAGTAGTAGTAAGGGAGTGGTTACATTACAACAAGGTAGCACCAAGGCTTCACGACGAGTGTGAGGAAGATAAACTATCGAAGGGGAAGAGCCAAAATAGAAAAAGATAAAAGTACATGATGTCTCTAGTTTTACGATGGAGAAAAGATCAAAGGAGGATAAAATAACTTTTACGGAGGAACTCGAGGCATAACTTGAGGAGGAGGAGGACAAGTAAATGGTTTATGTGTACACCAAGGAGAAAGAAATTCTATGGAGGAACTGTGAAGAGTCTAGTGCGAGGTGACTTCACCTATCTAGCCCACCATCCTTGGAAAAAAAAAGGAGACTCTTTTGTGATCAAGGAGGATAAATGGTTCACTATAGGAACAAATAGCCTAAGGAAACAATGTTTAGAGCATAAGGAAAAGAGGAAGAAGTGGAAACCTATTTCCCCCATTTGGACTTCATGGATAATCTCGGAAATGTGTTGCATGGAAGGTTCTAGAGAACCCTTTCCCTAGAGAAGCTACATGCTTGAGATATTTTTGACCGAGATGGGGCATAACAAGGAAAAAGAAGATGATAAGATAGAATTTGCATTATCATGCAGAGGATCCTAAATCGAGTTCAACGATCATGTGGTCAAGACCATTCACTTGAAGAAGAATAGAGGGGAAACATATAAGGTAGTGGATCCGAGCCACCTCACTTTGATGAGCAGTGTGTAACACGGTGTAAAATATGTCCTAGAGAGGTTATAAGGTGGAGTTTGGATGTGGGGGTGACTATTCAGACTTTGGTCACAGCTAAGAAGGAAAAATAAAAGGAGATAGAGTGGTTGCACCATAGGTTAAAGGGGGAGCACGCGTGTGGACTAATGAAGCATATGATCAAGCTGGAGCCTTTGTGAAGAAGGTCCTAGAACAATTTTCAACACTAGTAAGCCAAGCCAGGACAGATTATGGTTTTGAAATGGAGTATTTAGAAGACTTAGTGGGGATGTTTTTGGACAACATCAAAGGTTGCATAGGGCTTATGGATAAGGAGATCGCTAAGGAAAATAAAAACAACAAGATCATTTTAGAGGCCTAGATCAATGAGTTGGAGAATGTTTTCACCTAACCCAAGGAAGAAAATATATTAGTTAATAGGGGATTTAACATTTGTTGGAAATGTGAGCCCATTATTGACACATGGCTAAAAGAGGAAGAGGTTATCCTTAAGGCCTTACAAGAGAAGGTTCCGATGAATAATATTGAGTTTGCATTGTTGATCATTGAAACCGTAGTGGAAAAGTAAAATATTAATACCAAACACGAGTAGCTAGAATTTTGGATTGGCAAACTCGAGATTCCATAACATAATGCATGGATGAATTCAATGGATTTTGTCCAGAGAGCTGGTGGTAGTCATGCAAGAGATCAAGGGGAGGTTAGAGAGATTACACTTGACCAAGTACCCAACATAGAAGGAGGCACTAGGAAAATACTTAGTGGATTTGGAAGCATGGAAGAAGTTGAATGGCGAGATAGATGTAGAGTTTTTGAACTCCTACAGTTGGTCATCTAGATTGTTACATCATGCAAGATTTTTTCCTTATCTTATTTTTGGATTAATGGTGTTTTTTTTGGAAAGTGTGAGATATTTCCATGGGTAGTAATCAAACTAGTGTGGGGTAATTTTAATCCCTTAAGGAGAATAGGAACCTAAGGTGCGGAAGGTTTTGTCATGCGTCGCAAGGTGCAAATTCTTGTGCAAAAGTAACTATAGAGGTTCGCACCGAGGTAGAAAAATATTAGTACTTATCCATATTTTAGACCACATTCGAGTTTTTGATGGTTCGTTGTATTCTTCCAATCATTTAACTAACATAATCCTTTTAGTGTCATTCTAAACCAAGGTTGTGTCCTAGGCAATATGCAATGGAGTCTAGGAGAACTAGTTATATGTTGAGTTTTTGGGGGTTGCTTAGTTTTAGTGACTATTCTACGGAAGTGCAGTTAAAATCTATGAAAATTAAATACAAGTCTATGGAATTCAACTATTTGTAATGAAAGGGATTTCAGCAACTAATCTTCTACTGTAAAGTAAAATACGCACACACTTATTCTTAACAAATTAAATCACAACTGAATAAATGGAATTTTTAGCAGAAAGCAAGACTATTCATGAACTAGATTTGCATAACAAAAGCATCTACTCTAAGTGAAAGCGGTAATGGAGAAAGCAGATATAGTTAATCAAAGCATGCATGTAAAACTCATCAAATGACAATTGTAGTAAAACTAATCGAAGGACTATATGCATGAACTCAAAGTAACCTCATATCTCCTCGGTCAAGTGGGCCCTTGCTCTTCCTCGGATAGAGTGATCAACAACTTCTGATTCTCAAAATGTCATGGCTTTCATTAACTTTGAAATGAGTTCATAACACATCAAAAACAAATCTAGAACAATATGCAGATAATCTTCTTCAATAATCAAAAAAGTGGTACTTGGTGTGAATAATAGATGAATCAAACCGGGTGCTTAATCATAGACTTGCCTCCACTGGACCGGTGTTTCTGGCATACCTTAATGATGGAGTCTATGAGGTACTCTGGCAGATTTACTTGAAGGGCCTAGTTGACATGTCCCTTTTTAAGGTGAATGAGCATTTTGAGTGCATCACCACCTGCATGCAGAGGCTGACCATCACATATAAAATAATGGTTGACCCATTTAGCAAACTCACCCCATATTCTAGGCAAAATTATCCGCTTAACACCCTTCTGGACACCCAATGGAGTCAGGATGACCTTTAGGAGTGCCTCTCCTTTGTTGTGGAACTGAGCAATTAGAATTTGCAAAGGGGAATTCATCATAACCTTTAAACCGAAGTTTGGCAGGTCAGACAGGTTAGAAATGACCTAACTGGTAATTTAAACTCTTCATCCACCAACTTGTGAGCATGTGGACTCAAAATTATTCAATAACTCTTCCACAATGCCCTCATCAAAACCTTCAAATTTCCGAATGAAATCCAACCATCCAAAATCATGAAATACCTATGAAAGGGCAGCATTCCAGAGCAAGGCATCAGGTGAAGTAGGTTCTGATGTCTTTCGTGGTCCCATGCTGAGCCAAAAAGTGAGAAATACACGGTAGAGGAAAACCAGAGCAGAGCATCTCTTCCACTTCTGTCTAGTGTCTGATAAAACTAGTCATGATTGATGTGCATACCACAATGGGAAGAAGTGGTTGCAGAAGCATTAAATTTCAAATGACACCATATTCCTTGGGTAGTGCAACATCAAGCAAAGGTGATGGCAAAAAAATAGTGATGAGACCAGCCACCTGTGTGAGATTAAGATTTTTGGCAGCACATATCCCATGGTTGAGGAGCAAGCACCACCTATCCTGACATTGGAGAGTGTGACACATCAAGCATGTGGTGATTTATGAGCCATTACTCCTTTTATGCCATCATTCATAGAGCGATTTGGAAAGAGATCCAAAATGACCATAGCAATCATTTCATGATGGCGTCATAATGACAAATGAATACATGGGGAAATGTTTCGCATAGAAATATCATTAGCAAGTTAAAATGCACTTACCCATGCCACATTTAGTTAGCCGATATCTGTAGATTCCTACGCCTGTAATTTGGGATGAAACATGATTAGCAGTAGAAATAATGAAAATTCCTGCATTTATTGGAAATTACAATAAAAACTACTAACTAAGGGAAGAAGATCGAATGAAGGATCATCTTCCTTTATTGAATTTGTAAAAGATTAATTACTCCATGTGTGAGAGGAAAAGAGCCTCCTCAACATGCATGTTTGTTCGTAATAGAATGTCATTAGTGAAAGTCTTCTTATCCAATGGTTGGTGATAAACTCGGAGCCTATGCCCATTCACCAGAAGAGTCTGTTTGTCTCCATCAATTGGTATCAATTGAATAGAGCCATTATCAAACACTTGATTTACCTGATAGGGACCTAACCAATGTGTACACAACTTTCCTTTAAACTACTGATAGTGGGAATCAAAGAGTAAAACCCATTGTCCTTCATGAAATATCCTTTTTTGATGTGAGCATCATGCCAAGTTTTCCATTGATGCTATAGAATTTTGATCTATTGTTGTGCCTCCATCCGTATTTCATCTAATTCATTCAACTACAACACTTGTTCATGATGTGCTTCATCCAAATTGATCCCAACTTCCAACGTTGTTTTCCAGGTGCGTAACTCAAACTCAACAGGTAACAGTGGATTTTTCCCAAAGACCAACTCATAGGAAGAAAAACCCATAGTTGTTTTCCAAGTCGTGTTGTAGGTCCGAAGACCTCGGGAAGCTTTGGTACCCAATTATTTCTATCGGCATTGACCACCTTAGTTAGAATATTCTCAATCTCTCGATTGGTTACCTCCACTTACCCATTGGATTGGGGGTGATATGGTGATGATTTTTGGTGCCTGATTCTGTAGATTCCTAAGAAAGCTTCAATCATATTTGAAACAAATTGAGGACCTTGATTAGATACAATGGCCCTTGGTGCTCTAAATCGCAGCAATATTTGGTTGTAGAGAAAATCAACAACAACATCTTCATTGGCAGATGCCAATGCTTGAACTTTAGCCCATTTGGTGACATAGTCCATGCATACCAAGAGATACTCCTTCCCGAAAGATGGAGGATCAAATGGTCTAACAAAATCAATACCCCATTTCTCAAATGGTCCTAGAACCAGCTGAGGGTTTCAGAGGCATTTCCGTAGAAAGTGTAGGTTTTCCCATTTGTTGGCATACATCACACTACCACACATACTTTTTGATAGTCTTATGGAGGGAAGACCAATAATACCCTCCTCTAAGGATCTTGTGAAGTGTTCATTTCACTGAATACTGTCCACCTCCCGGCTCATCATGACATGTTTGTAGTATATCATGTACCTCATCCTCTTGAACACACATGCAAAGAACCATGTCAGGACAACATTTAAATAAGAATCCGTTACACCATTTATATGTTACACTATTTCTAACCAATCGCCTTCTTTCCTTATGAGTAAAATAGGTAGGAAACTTACTTGTTAAATAATTCACAAGATCAGTGAACCAGGGAGTCTTAGTGGAGATAGCAAACAAGTGTTCATTAGGAAATTGGTCTTGGACTACTTCATCATCACCTGAAACATTTATTCTAGAAAGAAAGTCAACAACAATGTTATATTTCCCAGGCTTATCTATAATAGTGAGATTGAATTCTTGTAACAAGAGTAACCAGTGAATGAGCCTTCCACCAACCACTAGTTTGTTCATCAAATATCGAATGGAAGAGTGGTCAGTGTAAACAAATTTTTTATATCCAGTGATGTAATGGCAAAATTTATTCAAAGCATATACAACAGCCAAAAACTCTTTTTCCGTAGTAGTGTAATTCTTTTCCGTAGGAGTCAGATTTTTGTTGATAAAATAAATTACATACATATGATCTTCTGAGTCTTTTTGTCCAAGGATAGTGCCCATGGCTGTATTAGAAGCATCAATGTGGATATGGAAAGGTTGTCCCAGTCAGGGCCACGTAAGACAGGTCCTATTGTTAGCTTTTCTTTGATAGAATCAAATGCCTATTGACACTGAGAAGACCATTCAAAAACATAATCTTTGGTTAGCAATGAAAACATTGGGGTAGAAATTTTGTTAAAAAATTTTATGAATCGGTGGTAATAACCTGCATGGCCAAGGAAAATTTTGAAGTCAGTCTGATTAGCTGGTATAGGTAATTGGGTGATGACTGATATCTTTTTAGGATCCACCTTTATACCTTGGGCTGAAACATGGTGACCTAAGACAATTCTTTGATCAACCATCATTAGACATTTTCATGACTCGAGAGATAGTTAGTGTTTTTCACATCGACCGAGTACTTTCTCAAGATTATTCAAAGATTCTTCAAAATTGGATCCATGGTAGTGAAATCATCCATATAGTCGTTAGCAAGATCTATGAAAATGACCAAGACTACCCGCTAAAATGTGGCAGGGGCATTACAAATCCCAAAAGGTAAGACTCTGTAAGAGAATTTACCCTAAGGGCATGTAAAATTAGTCTTATCCTAATCAACAAGGGAAATACTAATTTGATTATACCCACTAAACCCATCCAAGAAAGATAAATATTTCTTTCTAGCCAAATTGTCTAGGACTTGGTCAATGAAAGGCAGGGGAAAATAATCTTTCTTGGTGGCTTTGTTAAGTTCCCTGTAATCAACACATATTTTCCACTTACCATTCTTCTTGGGAAAAATAAATAATGGGGAAACCCACTAACTATCAGATATAGGATAGATGAAACCTACCTTTAGGAGCTTTTTGATCTCAATTTTGACTATGTCTCTCAATGCTGGATTGATTCTTCATTGTGGATGCCTTATAGGTTTGACATCATCAGTGTAAATATGATGTGTACAGATGCTAGGATGAATTCCTTTCATATCAGTGTAATCCCAAGCAAAAGCATGAGAATGTTTCTTCAAAACCTCAAGCACCCTAGCTTCTTGATTGACCTCCAATCCACTTCCTATAGTCAGCTCTCTACCCATACTGACAAGCACTTGCTTAGTATCATTCGCAAGAGCAAGCTCTATACTAGTGATAAAAGAATTCAATGGGAAAACATGGGGCTGAAGCATGTGTAGGATGGATATGTTATCAAAAGACAGAACCTTAGTTAAAGGACAATAGAAATCAGGAACTAAATGTTTGGAATTATAAGCATAGAGTTTCCTACCAGACTCAATAGAGGTAATGTCTAATGCCGATATTCCAAATTCCATAGCAGTAGTGCTGATTTCCATAGTTGTAGAGTCCTTAGAATCACCGCGATATGACTCTGTAGCTTCCGTCATATGATTGTGTACTACAATAGTGGCCAGAAAAGAAGAATTCAAAGAGTTAGCATCCAAAGAATCCACCCATACCTGGTCACAATTGTTCGTATAAGGCTGGGTAGGAGGATATAATGAAATGTGACCTTGATAATTGGACTGGACCATCAATAGTGACCTTTGACCTCATGTGTTCACTATACCTTGGGTCATTGTTACTGTGTTGGTTGACCTAATGACCTTACCTTGCCTCTTGTCATGACTATTTATCCTGACCTATTCCTTAGTGTATCTTTGGAACATACCTAAACGTTCCCGCACTTGACCCGTGTTTTGTTTCCCGACCATATCCTATACCTTGATACCGAAACCACTTCAACCTTGTTTGGATAAACCTATCAACCTTAGACGATGTAGATTTTTCCTGTTCTTCAACCCGGTAGTGTGCTGTAGTTTATACATGTGTGTGTGTTTAACAGTTACTACCTTTGACCCTGACCCATTACCTAGCTTACCCGAGTAGACCTTGCTCATTTTTTTCCCCTGTTATCAACCTTTCTTTTCATCACATTTACCTTTTATCAAAACACTCACCAATTTTTCCTTTGACCTCGTCAGTTCCTAGTTTGAGGGGGATCACCTTCACCCACACATGGGGCAACCACATCTTATTTTTGTTAGCATCACTTACCAATACAAGATACACAACAAAAAGGGGGAAAATGTAGACACTAAAATTAGGTCACACTCCCCTTTGATCCCTCAACAAATAAGCACCCTTCATCACATTCACCTAGCCATGGTCCCCTTCACCCTACTAATATTAATTTAATTAATTTAATTAAATTAATTCATTATCCTCACCATATTTATTATTTAAATATCTTAATTTAAATAATATCCACACATACACTTCACTTAGACACCTCACCAAGCTAACTCACCCTAAAAACCTATTCTTAGTAAGTTACCATAACTAACTAAGACTTACCTAAACCCTAAAAATCAATGCCTACATTCCCTCTAACCACATTCTCACATGCTTACAAGAATCTCCACGTAAATGACACAAGATCCAAGGAAATCAAGAGGATCTTCCTAGTTTAGTAAAACTAGGAAATCCCACCTTGACCGACGCCGGTTACCCCTAACCATCACCGGTTAAGCCGGAACCACCATCGGTTACCCTTTTAACCCCAAAACAACCTTATTCTCAAGGTTGGTAGAAGGTTGAAAAAGATTAGAAAATTTGGTGAACATTAGCACATTCCAGAGAGATATCGCATCTTTTGAGAGTGAATTCTAGTGAGAACATGCATGCAAGGAAGGAGATCAAGCATCTTTTCCTACACAGCCATCCCAACAATGATCTAATCTAACCAAGCAAAGAGGAATGTACATGTAGCCCATGTAGAAGCTTTCCTTCATTGGTGATCACTGCAGCCTTCAAAACCTCTCATTAGTACCTCCAGCCCTCACTCACAGGCATCCAGGACCAGAATCCAAGTAAGTAAACATTATACTTCTCTGGTTTATTCCATTTCATCATTATATTATCATATTTTGTTTACCTAGCCACCCATTGACCTCCCCCAACACTCACCCCTCCATATACCCATTAAAACCCCACCAAATCCTACCTAAATCACCCAATACCTCATCCCAACCAACCAAAGTCCATTGTGTAATCACAAAGGAGACCTAAATCTCATTCTATGGCATTCCTAGAACTCCACAGTAACTAGCACCGGTTACACCCAACCACCACCGGTCACCCTTAACTGACATTGGTCTCTATATTTTCCCATACAACCTAGAACAATGACCTATCCACCTAATTCCCTTTCACCCTCATTCACCTGTGATCTACCTAAGACCTCTGTCAGACCTACAAAGACCTAGAACCAATTACTTGACCTTTGGATCCTATTCTAACCTAGCCTATTAGATTAGATCTATTTCTTATTATGTTTTAAGTGAGATACCTAAATCATTTCGAATTACAATAGGATTTACTTTATTTACTGCATTAAATTGTTTAAAATAGTGGATTGACAGTCATCTAGGAAGTATCACACTTCCCGGATCTAGCATACGCTAGGAAGTTCACTTGTATATATTGTTTAACTTTTTTGGTGGTCTTGCTTTGTATTACAGGTAGTTCCTCCTAGCCAAAAGGAATCTCTCACAATCATCTGTGGATTCAGAAGTCATATGCGCACAATAACCTATCAACCAACATTTGAACATGTATTCCTCCTACGCTCGTTACACTATTTGTTTCGTCAATACTTCAAAGAAATGATCTAGAAAACGGTGAAACACATATAATAAGTAATATTGATCTAATAGGAATGGTTATAATGAAGTCTAATGGTATAATAGATTAGTACTGGTTTGTATGTCTAACCGAGGTTATAGGTGAGGTTTGGGTAATGTTTTATAAGGTCTCGGGTTATTTTGGATGAGTTAGAAGCTTTTTGATTTAGCAAAAGTTACTAGTCGCAGAGATTGATGTCAGTTGGGTGACCGATCCGGCTCGGTAGTGAACCAACGTTGGTTGGGTGACCTTTGTCAATAGGGGAAATTTGCTAAGAATATTAAAAATGGATTTTGGGACACTCTTTTTGATTTCATAGAGAGTGAGGGAGTTTATGGGAGGTTATGGGATCACTAGAAAGACTTAGAGATCATAATAATGGTATTTGGGAAAGATATGGAGGTTTTGTGGGAAAATGGTAGATGGAGGTGCTGTAGGAGAGATCTAGGTATGAGAGGTGATAAAATGAAATAGATAACTAGTAAATAGCTAATCTACTAAAACCAATGACAAAGAAGAAATAATACTTACTTGTGGAATGCAAGTAGAAAGCAGGTGGTGGTGATGGTTGCAAGAGAATGTGATCCCAAATGAATTCAATAGTGGCAGGAGGACATGATGCTTCCCTGTGAGTGCACTAGAGCTCTAGATCAATCTCTTGATGAAATTTATGGTGTTGAATGATGGAAGGGTCTCTGGTATGTTATAAGATCATGAAAATATTGAGAGTCAGTATGTAAGGTCGCAAGAGCTAGAAAACTAGATTCAAAACTTGAATAAAGAGTTAGAAACTCTTATTTAAGGTAACCAATGACAGTTAGGTGATTGGCATTGGCTAAGGGATAACTAATGCCGGTTAAGGAGAATAGGTCATAGTTGCTAAAAATAGCTTGATCCTTACTAAATTTGGCATGATCTTGATTTTGGTTCCAGGTCATAAGTGAAGAATGGTGGTAAATGGAGTTGGAAAGTAGTTAGAGGGATAATAGGTCATTAATATTAGGGTTAGACTAAGTCCTAATTGGTTAGGATAAGTGGGGACTTAGTCTAAGGTAATAAATGGAGTTGGAATGGGTCTAGGGTGAGGTGGAGAGGTGAGGTAGATTAGGTGAGGTGGAGGGTGAGGTAGATAATTAATTTAACTATGGTAATTAAATTAATTAGAATGTGTGCAAGGGGTCATGGTTAGGTGTAGTGTGGAATTAATTAATTGAAGGTGGTTTAGAGGGTTGTGACCCAATTTTGGGTGTCTACATTTAGTTTCAATATAACATATTTCTACTTGTTGAATTGTTATGTATAAAATCATGATATTAGGTTACAATTACATAATTGAGAACATAAATTTGGCCTTTCATGGTTATTGTTCATATATATTTACTTTGAGAATCATAAAGAATGTGGGATGGTCTTATGTGACCAAACAACTTAGTGTTTAATTTTTCAAATTCAAAGAGAAGATGTGGACGAACTCGTGTGGTTGACCATATATTTGTCCCCTTTCAACAAAAAGTAGATAGATAATTCATTTCTCTTGAGTCAAAAGAGTATAATATAGAATTCATGTAGATGTGTTCATTGGCAGATAGACAGATTGGTTAATTTTAATATGTGATAAGGCAATAATGGCAAGAGTTGATAATATGGAGAGTAGATAAAGATAAACCAAATATATCATATAGATGCAAAATAGGTATGCACACTTATAAAATATGCAAGATATAACATAATAATGAGATGTCACGGGTGTGTCAAAAGATACAAAGATGATGCCATAGATGGTGTGTGAAACAAAGTGATGGGTCCCAAGATATGGGACATACTATGATATATGGATTAATGAGGAGTTGAACATTAGTCAAAGTGATGGGCATAACTTGTTAGTGAATAGATTGTACTACATATAGTAAAATAGAAAAATTAAAAGTTACTTTAGATTTGTAATTGTGTGATTGAGAAGAGTGATCTAAGACGAGGAGGATAATCAAGGCTAGAGAGGAAATTCAATCATGGTTTGAGAGGGTGATCAAGGTAATTCAGATGCACAAGACATATGAGCTAGTTAGTGTATTTAAGGCAACATTTAATGAGAGTATAACTTGATTTTCATTATTTTTGTAAATTTTTAATTTTTAATGAATAATGTAAAGAATCTAAAGATGAGAGGAATGGTCTAGTTTTAGATGTGGGTTTAAATTGTATGATTTCAACCCGAAACCATATGTGTTGACCAAATTCCTCTGTTCCTTCTTATAATAGTGAATTAGTACTAAATAAAATGAGTAACTCTAAATATGTAACAGTGTAAGGTACCTCAAGAAGGAATGATGATGAATACAGTTAAAATGATAGATCATTCTCTAAAGAAAGCTAAGTGACCTACAAATCTAGACAACTCAATAGAAAAATATTGGATTAGTAGATAGGATGGGAGGGTTGCCTAAAAATTCTATCCCGAGAAGTGAAAACTTCCTAAGATGGATGTCTCATTGGCAAGAAAAATTTTTAGGTGGACAAACTGGTGGATTTCTTACCAATGCTCTGGGAATCTAAGTCCCTCTACTTAACCGATGTAGTTGTCGTATGTGCATGTGCATGAAAAGCTAGATTTCTATGGTGGCATTTTGACCGGGATCCAACAAGGGCACTCCATTGACCCTGCGGCAAAGCTAGAAATCTCTTGCTAGGGAAGATTTTTTTCGAAGGTGGGAAAGGGAGTGAGAATAGAGGTAGGAGAACTAATTCGCGGGTAGAAAATCATATTTCGCACACACACTAGTTAGAAACTTCAACACATGCATTTATGGGCAAAAATAACTCTGTGAATAGCAATAAGACCAAATAGAATTCACTGATCACCAAGTATCAAGAAACCTCTTAGTCAAAGAAAGATAGAAAATCCTTCTTCTTGTATTGATTGCTCAAATCAAAGTTGTACATAATGTGAGAATGGAAGAAATTGAGAAGTGGAGGAAAGTAGAAGAAAATTGGCTATCTCCTTTGCTTTCTCTAGGTACAATGCACTCTTAAGTTTACAAGATCAATCGCCAACCCTTTGCAATGGGAATTTATAGAATGAGAGGTGACTCTTGATCTACCTCATAACCCTCCATATGCCTTAATATGACTTAAGATTGTTCATATTCCACTTTAAATATTTAAGTCCCTTTTATAATAGCAAGGTGACTTAATTTACATTATGTTTCTAAAGTCATTTTTAAGTGACTTAAAGGCATATCAAAAAGTGCAAACCCCAACGAAGAATTAGAACATTTGAAAGTGAGAGAAAGTTAGGGGGAAGAGGAGAGGGAAAGAGAGAGAGAAGAAGAAGAGGAGATGTTGCTTGATGAATCCCATTGATCCTCACTAATGGAAAGCTCTGATGCGACAAAGTTCTGAATGTCCCATTATGCCAAAGTTGATCTTTGAGTGTGGCTTACTATTTTTAGTAAATGTCCATTTTCACAGTTTTCTGCTTTAGGTAATCATTCTAACCTTTTGGAGATCTTCAGTGCACACTGCTCTTTCCATAGCCACTTTTGATGAAGACTTACCAAAAATAGCAAGCATGTGTAGGAAAACTTACTATTTTTAGAAAGGGTGTTTCCAGTACTTGATTTGTGATGGAACATACTTTTTGGACTCTTCTTGTCGTTATGATCACACCCTTCGAATTTCACATAGTTTTTCCCACTAGAATGCCTGGAAATAAATTTTGAAATTTTGACCTAGCAGTGGCTTCGGGCACGGAGCTGCCATGGCGGCCATTAATGGAGCTCAAAATTTGTAGGTCTGGTTTTTGTCTCCATTTGCAATGAAAACAACTCCATTGTGATAGGTTTTTTATTTGGAGCTCGTGTGCAAGTTTTTAGCTCGTTTCCATTGCCAGAATGATAGGAAATCCAACGAATGTGAGCCGGTGCATGAAGAGAGGGTTTTGTTGGAGAAAATGATTCTAGGCACCATTTTACCTCTTGTTTGTTTCATCTTGATCACCTTGAAAAATGAATAATTCTGTAAAAATGGCATCTCGATCCGACTTGTATCTTGTGAGATATGAAGATTTTTCGATCGGGTGACTTCATGGTTATCTGGCAAAAACCCTTCATTTTCTCCCCATTCTTCGTCATTTCACTCCATTTTTCTCTGAGACCTACATATTTATGTGTATTCATGGTGTGGAGAGTTTATGTTGCCGTGTCAAAGCTGGTTAAGAGAAAAATTGTGAGTCAAGTGTCCTGACAATCATGCACGGAGCCATGACAAGGTATGAAGCTGTGAAGGAGAAATGAGGAGGAAGAAACGGCTAAGTGTTGGATTTAAACTTTCAAAACATACACATGGAGGGGCCAGGTGAATTTTTATGTCTCTGATGTCCCTAAACTTAGGGATTTGAGGGACATCAATTTCCACGGTGGTCAAGGCGATGTTGTGTGTCCTCTATCCAACTACAGGGGATTTACTTGAAAAATGAACCTGGGGGCTAAAAGTCGAGTCATGTGGGTGTCCAAATGAATCCTCATAGGGCCTCGGGAACATTTTTCCATGTCTGATGTCCCCCACCTTAGGTAAAGTGATATCATTTTCCATGGTGGTCCTTGAGGTGACACGTGGCACCTAATCCAAAGCGCAAGGAATGGATGCTCCAAAAATGCATCTAGGGCTGAAAATCGGTAACATGGGTGTCCAAATGACTCCCCATAGGGGTTGGGCACATTTTTCAAGGTATTATGTCCCCCACCTTAGGTGCATAAGGGACATCAGTTTCCACGGTTGTCCTGGAGCTGACATGTAGTGCCCGATCCAACAATAGGGGATGAATGCTTCAAAAAAGCACCTGGGGGCTGAACTATCAAGTCTGGAGGTCACATGAGGGTCCAAGAGGTCATATGATGGCTAATAGGGATTCAAGGGGGCTGGGTACAATTTTCCAACCTTTATTTCCCTGACCTTGGGGGATGTGAGGGACACAAAATCCCGCCAGGCTCCTGGTGCTAACACGTGTCCTCCCAAAAATGGCTAAGTCCTGAACTTGTAACAGTGATAACTTGAGCTCCCGATGGAATTTTTGGAAAAATTTTATATGATCCTAACTTTAAATGGCCTTCTTAATTCAATGGTGGAGGTATCATGTCTTTATTATTCCATTTTATTCATTAAAAATCAGATTTTTGATTTTGTACTCCACATGTTCCTGAGAAAAACTACCCGAGCACGATGCACCAAATTGTTGTGAAAAATATTATTTCACCATCATATAGGTATTGGAATCCTATTTCTGGATATATATATATATTTCTAACTCCATCTAGAGCTCCCGTAATCTTCTTCTAAATCCCAGTAGTTGTTTTAGGCCTGTGTACCGCCTGAGCTTGTGAACCCTATTTTTACTCAGACTGCTCCAAGTATTGAAAAACTTCCCCAAACCTTCAAAAATAATTTCTATTATGTTTTAAGGTCTTCATTTCATCTCTGTGTTGAATTTTTACCTTCTGTTCTACTCCAAGGAGTTGAATCCAGTCCTGGGAAGGCTAGCGATAGCCCTTCCCAATACTGCCAGAAGATAGTATCTTTTCAGAACTCCCTAAAATCACCTAGGGGTGATGAATAGACTTACCTAAATCACCTAGGGGGATGAGATTACATTATTTAGGAGGTCATTTGGACTGATTGGATAGACCTGGGGTGTCTTGGAATGATGGGACTTGAAAAAATTAACACTGGGGTATCATTGTCGTGCTTGGAAATTGTCAATTTCCTTGTTGCACATTTACATGACAACAATGTCAAACCTTGATTTTATAAAGATAAGATAAAATAAAATATTGATAAATTGGATTTAGTGTAATCTAAACAAAAATAGAAACTAAAATGCTAGATGTAGGATAAAAATGCAGATCTGATCTAAATGTTATCAAAATAAATCAAACCTAGGTGGGTCGATGGCGACCTAAGACTGCAGCGGACGATCGGTGACCGTGGATAAAATGGGAAAAAATTTAGAAAAATAGGCTTGTAATAAATCCTATAACTGGATTTGAGGTTGATCTAGATCTGAAAGTGGATCTCGAGTTAAAGGCATAACACCGCAAAAATGTTAAAAATATAAACAATGCAAGAAAATTAAGCAAACTTATGATAAATGCAATAAAGATAAATTTAGTTGGCCTTGACCTAGATGAGTCGGTGGTGAATGGGGATCTACATACAAGATTTGAGATGGTAGAGAAGCATAATGAAAAGATCTTGATCTTGGATGGATGCAAAGAAAGAATGATGATGATAGAGGATCTAGATGACGAGATAAATTGATAAAGCATGAAGGTTAGGTCGACATCAACTGATGGGTTGATGGAAACTAGAACTGATCTAGAGATAACTAAAAAGGGATGGGCTAAAATGAATAATCTGTAGATAAACACATAATTTTGATAAGGTTGAGGTTGATTCATGACAAATGAACTTACACAAGATTTTAGTGAAGGATATGGATGATAGAATTTTAATAAAGAAGTAAATCATGAAAATTGAAATCGATCTCCACAAATCTCCAATTTTGAAGCACAAGATATCCAAGAAGAATCCATGATGGTTTTGGTAGCTACAAAGATAATCACGAATGAAAGAAAGATCACAAGAAATCTTGAAGACTTTAAAATTTAATCTCGAGAGAGGAGGAGGAAGGGACAGTTTTATAAGGTCGACGACGACCGAGATGGGTCACCGCCAATTGAGAGACTCATCCATTTGGGAATTGGGAAGGTGGTGAGCTCGAGACAAGGATCCCATTTGATGCAATATTAGGGTTTAGAAGAGAGGAAAAATTAGGGTTGCTTAGGATGAAAAAAGAAGATTTGGAAGGTGAAAATATTAAATAAAGGCCATAGAGAGATTAGAACATTAAATGATGGCCTAGAAAATATAAAATGGAGGATTTAAGAGGATGAAATGAATTAAATGGGTGTTTAGAATTAACTAATCATGATTAGGGATAAATAATTGATGATTAATCATGGAAAATAATGATAGGTGGGATAAATTGAATTTAGGAGGGAAGAAGGAAATTCGAAAGTAGAAGAGAGGTATGTATGAAAAATATGACAGAGAGTGAAAACAGGTGAGGGGTAATGATACCAAAATTTGTGTTAACATTTTCTCCTTTGTGTCGAGTGGTTTGTTAGGAAAGCCATGAGACAAAAATAAAAGAGAGATGAAAATATGATTAATGAGGTGCTCCCCCTCAAACTAGGGGTCAATGACATGAAGGAATTTGATCATGAGTTTGAAAGAGATAGATGAAGAAGGAAAGGGTGGAAAGGATGAGAAAAATAAAATGATGAGATAAGATATCCCAGATAAGGAATAAAAAAAAATAAAAATTAGGAAAATAAAAATATGGTGGTGATTTCGAAA
Organism: Taxus wallichiana var. yunnanensis; assembly: GCA_018340775.1. Lineage (NCBI taxonomy): Eukaryota > Viridiplantae > Streptophyta > Pinopsida > Cupressales > Taxaceae > Taxus > Taxus wallichiana. Next base: position 695,628,012 of record CM031240.1, read on the forward strand.
TCACTTTGGTAGGGAATAAAGTGTGGCCTCAATGGAGATGAAGGTAATGTCATATGAGACCTATGAATGGAAAATAACCACTACATAATGGAGGGAATCTAATGGGAATATTCTCAATTGGATGTGTGTAATTTTTGGGACCAATGAGTCAAAGGAATACATCAAGTATACACAAACAAATACGAAAAATGGTTGAGATGATTGTTGACACAAAAAGATAGGGGTGGTGTATGTGATGTCCTTCGAAGGAGGAATCGAAAATATGCATCCATGGTGGGACAAAAAGGGTAAGTTCCCCAATGGAACCTAAATATGGCCGCAAAGGAAGTATTATGAAGGATAATATAATGGTGCCTCAGGAGGAGAACAAAGATGGACACGAAGGTGAGATGATGTGAAATAAATATGGGATAGATAACAAAGCCATAGCAAGACATAAAAAGCATTTGAAATGAAGACCACACTAGGAAAAAGTGGAAGGAAAGATAATTTGAAAGGAGGTGTTGATCAAAAATATCCAAGAGAAAGATCTATTAAAAAGATAGGTCCAAGTTGATGACGATGGGGAAAGGTCGGTGGTGACCAAGGATGAAGCGATGGTGACCCATGCGGGTCGGTGGCCGTGAGGTTGGTGGGCCATATAATCTCCTGGTTCTTTCAATTAGGTTTATTTGTACTATTAGAAGTGATGATCAAGAAATCTGAGCTAAAAGAGAAAATGATATTATGAGAAAAATGGAGGATGAAGGAGTACAAGGAAGCGTCTATAGACTCACAAGATAGTAAGTGCCTAAACCCTGTTGTATTTTTAAGTATTATTTATTTATTTTTTGATTTTTTCAAATTTTGTATTGGCACAAGGGGTGGTCATTTGTGACTAGAGCTTGTCACCATCTACTGGGCCTAAAATGCATCGATCATAGCTAGGAAGTGCCAACTGAACATGTGTTTCCATCGATCGAGGATGGAATGCATGATTTTTTATTTTTAATGAGATTTGGATGATGAGGAATCTAATGTTTATGTGTTTGATTGGTTTTACATGCCCTAGATACCTTGTAATTATGAGACAAATTACCTACCTTATATGACAAGATTAGACGTGATATAAGAAATGTTGAGTGAGGTCACTTAGGTACAATTGGATTGGGGATTCCTTCACTACCAGCAGATTCGACAAGATGTTGGATTGATGATTGCACTATTGGATAGATGGGATGTGCACACAAGAAATTTTTTTAGGATGGGAGAGATGGAAATCACACTTGAGGATGTATACCACATCTTGAGGTTATCAATATAGGGTGAGCCAGTTCAAACTATTTCATCGAGATAGGAAATTGGGGGTTATTACATGGTTGTTTGGATCTACGATACCCCATAGGTTACTTTATCACTAGGAAAATTTCACATAGAGACCTGATATGAGTAGGGTGTGGCTAGGAGAAAGTTTATTTTCTTGGTGATGATGGTGATTTCAAGATATGCTTTACTAATTTCAAGGGGTGTTAGGTTCCCATGGACACTACTAAGAGTGGTCTTAGATATTGTGGATCACGTGAGAGTGTTTTTATTTAGGACTACATTATTGTCACAAGTGTATCACGAGTTGTGCATGTACACTAAGAGGAGGAAGACTAGATTGGATGTGGGGTTCATGTTTGGTTGTTGGGCCTTCAAACATATAGAAGTGCTTAGGCCACCATGGCTATCACAGATCACAGAAACCACATTGAGCTAGATGTTGGATTTTTAGATGGTGAGCTAACAGTGCTCATGGTTATAGGGGAGAGTAGATCACGGTGATATACAAAGAGATTGCGAGATCTTGATGTGGTTCGGGTTATATGGTAGCCATATTGTGACTATCATACATGGGCTAGGGTAGATGTAGAGTTGACTAGTATGAGATCGATATAGGGGCAGAGGCTCAAGATGATATAAGTGGTCCAGTTTGATAGGGTTATATGTTAGTTAGGCACCATATAGACAATCTTTGAGAGAGCCTAATATATAGGAAAGATGAGATGGCAAAGGACCTTCCGAGTCTCAATATTTGAGCTATTAGAGGAGGATGCAACACCATGAGAAGATGACAATGACCCAGGAGTTGGGTCTAGGTTTGCTTATTGGATGACCACCGCATGGGAAGATCGGATGGCGAAAAGAGGGAGTCGAGGGTGGTGATGAGGAGGAGGTGCATGTGGAGGAGGATGTAGGTCCTAGTGATGAGGAGGGTGATGATGGAGGAGCTACCATAAAGATAGTGTACCTACACACCAAGTGTGATCTAGCCCACTTAGAGAGGGATAATGGATGGAAAGAGTGTGAGGTGGCTCACCAAGAGGCTTTGGTCCTACACCAAGAGAGGTACCATGTCATTGAGTAGAAAAATTAGTACAAGAGGCATCAAGAGGCATATAAAGCCAAATTTTGATATCTTACACCAATATTAGCAATGGATTAAAAAATTGAAGCTCTAGTAATATAGAGGGTGTAGAATAGATGGCTCCCCTCTAGGTACTGTACCCCTAGATTTATATAGAGAAATGGAATTTGAGGCACACTATTATTATCGTATCATGACCTTGAAGCTTAAATGGATGCTTTGAGATATAAAACATATCTAGCTTCGTAGTGAAGAACAGTGGTACAATTCCATCCGGAATTACATCTAGAGTGGCACAATGACCATGAGATGTGAGCCATGATAGAGGTGATAAGGCCTAGGGATTGATTTAAGAGGCTACCCCAAAAGGGAAATATTTGAGACTCTCGGATGTACAATTTACTTATTTGGATGATGTATCTCGCTTTGAGATAGGACCCTTAGTGACTGTGATCTATGTATTGATGTATATGGACGCATGATGATATATATATATATACGATTTTGTTGTGATTCATCACATGTTATGTGTTTTTATCCATGGTTTTAATGATGTGATATTAGATTTAGATGTAATGATTATGATTATGGTGTTATGGATTAGATATAGATGGATTATGGATGATGGATTAGATATTTATATGGTTGTAAATTTGATGTGATCTTCTATTAAGATGTTATGGGTTTGATTATGATTTAGATGTGACTAGTATGGATAGATAGTGTTTAGTCACAAATAATGGACACAAATGATATGATGGATGTGAAAATATATGGATGATGTGGGCATGATTAGTGTTATACTTAAAAGAAAATACATAAACATAGATGAAATGGTTATAAAAGAATGATATGCTTGAAGTGTGAGAGAAAGGATGTGACTTCAATAGAAGGCAATAAAAATGATATGAACGACATGTGATCATAACAAAGAGTGCAAAAATAAATGATGCTTCAAATTGGATTGGATTATATAAGAAAAGGATCTAATCAAGGAAATGCACTTGCAGCCAATATCAGATGTTAACATATAACCACCGATAGTTAGTAATCCCAAGGATCATGAGGGAAAGATATGAAAAGTGGACTTATAAACCTAATTTCAACACAACACAAGGGATTTAGATGACAGTTGTACTCTGAGAAAATAGGCTCTCCATAGGTGGTTGTTCCTAGGTATATGCCCCAGATCTGAGCAATATGATGCAAACTGATCAATATGGGTGTTTTCTATGGATAATAAAGTTGATCGATGCAAGAATATTTCTTTTGAATTTTAATACTTTTTCTTTTGAATATATAGAAGGTTGATCAATGTGGGAATCCTTTGATTACATGATATGAGATGGTGTCCATCTTTCGAGGGTGTGGTCTACATTTTTCTTTTTTCATTTATGGATTTTGTGTTTTACTTTTATGAATGGAAGGATAAGATATGGATTATAGGTTCCTTGAGGGATAATTCTATACTTTGGGATATATTTTATTTTATGAATAGTTGTCCTTTGAGGGAGAAATGTGTTGTTTGATATGAGAGATTTTGAAATGAGTATCCTATATTTTTAAATTTTTATGAAAGATATGGGGATAGCTAAGTAGACATCTTAGGAGGGAGAGAGAATGTAATGGTGACACTGTGGATATTAGTGTGATTCCCATAGGTAGATAAGAAGGAAATGGATGTAATGATTACAAATTAATCACCAAGAAGCAAGAACCTATCTATAAGGAATATTCTATGAGCGAGTCGTAGTGCCCATATTTAAGGTCACAAATAGGAAAGTGACGAACACCACATAATTCCAAATCATTACGATGAGAAGATCAAAAGGCTAATGATATATGGATAACCACTAGTGTCACTAAGTATACGTTGGTGGATATGTTAACAATAGAATGGTTGCAAGTGCAATGTGTTAAGATGTTTAGTTTCCAGTTTACCATCAAGGGAAGTCAAATGATAGGATCCAGAAACATACTTATGCATAATATAACAAGGTATAATCTAGTTGGGAGAAACATTTCCATGTTGACTCCTTTCTATAGTAGTGGTGTTTTGATTTTCTTGAAGGAAAGGTAACCAATGTTAAATTCAAGTTCCTTTAGATGTTTGTTGGATGGAATGGGTGGGATAAGATGATAGCTCATGGAGGATTAATATATTATGTACTTTCCTTCAAAAATAAGGTAGAAATGAAATATGTGTGTTGGTGCGACGAAGATGGCAAAAAAGTGGGTTTAAGATGATAAGATGAGATATGGTGCCCAGAGAAATGCAAAAAGATGGCCACAAATGTGTACTTACGATGAGATAAGTTTGGATAAGATGAGATAACAAATTAGATGAGATTAGGGAAGAGGAGATTTAGATGAGACAATAGGATTTTTAAGAGGAAGATACTTATCCCGATAGTAGATCAGTCCTAGAGTGATTGTGGTCATTAAAATCAGAAGAAATAGGCAATAGACATGATTTCATCTATATCCATAACCTTGTGGGATGGATAAGATGTAGGATCAATGTCCATAAGATCCATAGATGGTGGAATAGGTTACGTGGATTGTTCCTTATAACACAACCCAAACATTTCATGGGGTTTTCAAGAATGATCGATGAAGAGTTCATGCATGCCCCTGTTCATAATGCCCCATTCCAAATCCTTTCCAGGAACAATGATGAAGATAGGTGTAGGAAAAATATTTCTTGTAAATAAAATCAAATTTGTTGGTGTATAACTTGGTATATGGTTGAGTGTCAATGTGAGAGGAAGGGAAATCAATTCCACCATAGATTAAATTAGTATGAAGATGAGGTAGACTGAAAGGAATGATATCCCCGAATTAGGTTTATACATTGGTGATTTGTTGGGTCTACCGATTTTATGAGGTATAGGAAATGCATTAGATGAGAGAATGTGATACTCCCCAACGTGAGCTGATCCATCACTTTGTCTAAGGATTAAACATTGGGAAGCTTGGATGTTGATATGAATGAGATAGTGGATGCATTAGAAGTACTGTGTGTGGGAATGAGCACGTCATTAGGATGATAATTCATGTTACATGCCCTGAATGGAGGAGTTTATGTGGGGAGAGTTAATATTTTCCCCTCATGTTCATACTTGATGCATCAATGAAGGGTGGAAGGAACGCAATGCATGACACAAATCTATGGTCATCCAAGAAGGATATTGTATTGAAACTCCCCTTCTATGATATAAAATACCTCATGGAGGATTTTTCACCAACATGGATGGGAAGGTTAATATATCCCAAAGTAGGGGGAAATAACATCATTGAAAGCATGAAGTATCATGGGTGATTGAATAAAAATGGATTTAGGGAGCTTAAGTTGATCAAAGGTATGAGATGAGATGATGTTTATGTTAGATCCATTTTCAATCAGTCAATAATCGGATGAAAGTGTCATTGATACGTAAAATGATGAAAAGAGGAATTTTATGCTCTTAAGGAATGATGTTAGGAATTTTAGTGTCATCAAAGGATATGGAAGTAGAAGGAGAAGCAACTACTACTCCAACAAGATATATAAAGGGTTGAGCCTCACTGTTAGGAGTGGGGATACATTTGAGATCTTTCTTATGGTCTAGAGAGATTTGGATGAGATCATAAAGTCACATTTTGACTGGGGTCCAATGAAGTTATTTTGTAACACTTTTCTCAATAGTAGCAATTCGAGGGGTAGATAAGATGGAAACCTTAGGTTTTGATGAAGAAGTAGGTGGATTCGAATCACTAGGATGAGCAGTGATAATGAATTTTGTTTTGGATTGAGTGGGTGATTAGAATTCATGGGGATGTGAATGATTTGTGACTCAGACAAGATTCATAAAGAGTGGAGGACCTTCTTTAGGATAATTTGAAGTTAGAGGAGGAATGTCAACGTAATTCTTAGATGAATGAGGAAATTTAGATGTCTTAGTGGATGAAGATGAAGAAGTGAGATTGTTTAATGATGAAGTGTTTTCTCCTTTAATAATAAGGTCATGCTCATCAACAATATTATGAATGATATTTTAGAGGGCTCTACAATGTTTTGTATCATGTTTTGGTAAATTATGGTATGCACAAATAAGATTGAATCAAACCATGAAGGTTTTGGACCATGTGGATTGAATGGTTTGATTGGTGGAAGAGTGATTGTGGATGATTGGAGTAAATGTTGAAATAATTTTATAGGTACCAATAGTGGTTTTTTGAAGAAGAGGCCATAGGTGAAGTGTATTTGAGGATGGTGGATGATGGTAGAATGGATAGTTTACTTTGATGAGGCTTTATAAGGGAATTTTATTGTACCTTAGATGTTGAATAAGAATAATATTATTGTGTCTTATTCTCAGTTTTGATGATCAATGACTTAGATGGTTTGGATTCCATTTTGAAGATTGAGGATGTAGATGACTTGGAATGACAATTAGATTTGAGGAATATTAGATTATGTGGCATTGTATTGCTCAGAGGGCTACTCTTGGGAGGGATGAGCTCTAATTTTTTGTGGATGTGTGAGGAAGTTTTCATGAGTATGCCAAGGTTCTTAGAATTTGGTTAGAGATTTACCTTTGGCAGGGGTGATAATGATTTCAACTAGGTAGTCTATAGAAACATAACCAGATGAAGTGGATTATGTTATGGATGAGGATATTGTAGGTGGAAGTGGTTTCTAAATGATGTTCTTGATGAGATATAAAAGGGTTGTAGATTGTGTAGGTGTTCGATTGGTAGATGGAGGGATGGATGATTGGAGTTGTAGATGTAGCGAGAGTGTCATTTGTCAATGTATTTTGCATAGTGGAGGAGTAGAGAGGTGGTGATGTTGATGTGATTGTAGATTTGGATATCGATGTGTGTATAGTCATAGTAGTAGATGTTTTTGATGTATACATGAGTGTGTATGTGTGAGACGAATGCGTTGAGGTAGTTCTTGATGAAGGACTAGATGTAATTGATGAGGATGTAGATTATATGGATGGAGAAGTGGATGTGATTAAAGTTGATAGGGATGTAGTCATTATATTCATGATGTATGTTGATATGATAGGTGTAGATAGTGATTAAGTTTTGATTATAGGGAAAGAGTATGAAAAAGGGCTTGATAGAATAGATGATGAGGTGATGGGTGTAGGCGATGGTGTTGGAATTTGATGTTTGGTATTAATGGTATGGGCATTAGGTTCCTATGATGTGGATGGTGGAGTTTGATTTTAGGGTGCGTGATTAGGAGAGGGTTTTTCACCAAGATGTTAAGGGTTGATTAGGTGGTGCATTAGGATTGTCTACTTGGAGATCACCAGAGTCTATGAGCTTTTGGTCGATTTATTTAAAAGAGAGAAACTTCTCAATGTCATGGCCACAAACTTGGTGATATTTGTAGGAATGTTCCTCATGATACCATGTTGGTTTGGGTCATGATTCATCCAAATTATGGATGGGAGGAAGAAAAATGATATTTGCCTCCATTAATTTGTCAAATATTGAACTATAATATTCCCCAAGAAGGGTATAGTTATGTGATGGTCTAGGAGCACATTATGGAGGATCCATATGAGAATTGGATGTAGATGATGATTTAACCACGATGGAATTAGTGGCATTCTTAGGTTTTTCACTATGTGTAACACATATAACATGGTTGATATCTATGATGAATTCTATTTTTGAAGTTGCAAACATTGACATGTGATTCTTGTTGAAGACAATGTACTCTTGTGAATCAAGAAATCATGTTTCTGTAGATAATATGTTATCTACTGAAATAGGTACAATTCTGCCATGTTTATGTTGAATAGAAAATGAAGTAATTCATCTCTTCTTATGTTGAATAATTCACTGCTTGGGAAAAAAGAAATTGATTTAGTTAAACTAATTCATGAGTCTTTGTTGCACTCAAATTTGTGCTTCATTTTTCATAATTTTTAGATACAAAATAGCAATACCTTGGATCAATTTCATTGATCCAAGGTATGCTTCTAATTCATGACCTTGTGGTCATATTGACCAAGCTAGACAGATCAAAGGATCTTTGAACTCTAGCTATCTTCAAGTCATCGTGATCTCTTATGTCCCCTACTTTGTAAGTGACATTGGATGGTTTTATGATCCTTCTATTGGTAAGTTGTATGATACAATTCTTTCTTTAAACAAAGTAACCTAATTAAATTTATGTTCCTAAATTGGTAACCCTATCCTAAGTTACTATGTTCTTTTATTAATGTGTGATGTTAATAATTAAAGGACCTAAGACTAAAACCTTAGACTTAGACCTAAGGACCTAAGTTAATTCCTAAACTAATGTTGAACCTAACCTAATTTTTGGCTAACCTAAAAGGGGCCTATGGGATGACATGGAAAAGGGGAAGGTTGGTGGCATCAATCTCTAGAAATTTATGAGAGATTAATGCGGTCTTATCTCTTTGATGTTGCCAAATTTGGTGAATTCATGAAAAAGATAGGGGGTTGAGTTGGCACCTCCGCCAAAGTGATTGTTGCATGGAAATTTAAATTTAGATCTAGCCAAACACAAGTTGGTAGTGGCGGGAGAAGTTGAATGACTGTTAGTCCTATTTGGAAATTAATATTTTTGGAAATGGCAAAAAACTTCCTAGGAAGAAGGAAGATGGAAAAAGGTTGGTTTCGGTTTTATTTTGGTCATTTTGTCTTTTGTGAGCTTTAGCTCTGCATGTGGTTTTTTTCTTCAAACCCACAATTCAAATCCTTGCATGTGTTTTTCCTTGCATGGCGGTGAAAGTGAAGAAAATACCACTGAGAAACTATAATAAGAAGGAGAAGAAGGTTTTGAGGAGTTTTTGGCATTTCATGGAAAGGAATTGAAGCTCTTCTTGAATAATTTCTGTGAAAAAGTGAAGACAGGAGATCTATTAGGCATGATAGGCCCTATCCATTAAGTCTTTTTATTTTACTTAAATGCTTCATAAAAACAACTCACTGCTCTTTATGGAAATCTTCTGGTTTTGATTTTATGATTGATTATTCTTGCTTCATTGATGTTGTTTTGTTTCTTTGGATGCTACTGGTTCTTCATTATTGAAAACAAATCTAGAAGTGTGAAATATGACTGTAATGCTAGCTTGTTTGTAATTCAAACCTTCTTGCTATTAAAACAAGTTTATGTGGTTCTCTAACTGATTAAAAACTTATGTGGAGGTTTTAAATGATTTTAACATTTGCATGACTCATGGAAATCTGTAGATATTAACTTGCATGCCACTTTACCATTATCATAGGAAACCTAGCTAGCATGAGTCTCCATTTTGGCATTACGCCATTATTCGGAGTTTATGTGGGTTCTTCATTTTGGGTAGTTTCTTTGATAATATAAGTGGAGACCTTTTTTTTTTCAGCATGGTTCATGAATGTATTTTATTTCGAGTAGAATACCCAATTTTTGTTTAAATATGGAAAACTCTTATTAGGTATCATATCAAGTCTTTGTTCATTTCGTTGAAATTATACAAGAATGAATTTCAGGTAAGTTGATTCTATTTTGTGTTGTATTATTTTTATTCTATTAAACCCACTTTGGGCTTTTGGTTTCTTGTTTAGATCTTTTCATCATGGAAAATTTTCACGTAAGGTTAACTATTGATGAAACCTTGACTGTATGGAATTTTTTGAATGAGTTGCCTATCTTCTTGTTGATGGTTGTAAATTATTTTTTAGGCTCGTTTTAGATTAGGTCTGATTGTTCTCCTTCCCTACATTGTTGAGTTTCTTAGAACTGAATTGATTATTTTATCAATCAGTTGAATCATGTATGGTTATTTTTATTTTATGGATGAAGGATAGACTTCTCTACTCTTTGGATGTTAAGGGTTTATGTTCTTCTTTTGGTTTGTTGTGGTTATCCAACCTTGAGTTACAATGGTGTTTCAGGTTTTTGATTGTTGATATTGTTGGGACATTCAAATTTGTTCCGCTTTCTCTCAAGGATTTTGTTCCTTTTTGTTTTTTCCATGTTTGCATGGAGTGGCTGATTAGCTTGTGAAATGGGGAATGGTTGTGTCTTCCTCCTTATCATGCTTAAACGCCTTATCGATTTTGTATAAAGGGAGGTTTTGTTAATTTATTGTTGTTCTTAATGAGTTTCTTCCTTTATTGGAGTTTGGGAAACTGGATCTGCGTGGTGTATTTATGTCTACCTTTCACTATAACTATTTTCTATCTCGAATATTTAAGTTACTTTGATGTCTTAATAGGAAGTGGTATTCAATATTTTATTGAGAACATCCCTTGTTTGAATAGAGTCTGTTTCAATTTTGAATCGTTGTTACATTCTCTTTATAATCATTCCATTCGGATGAACTCAAACTTTTGATAAATTGGGAATGATATTGTACTTGTATTGTTTTGATCTTTTAGTTCCTTGTTATTTACTTGAAATAGGAATGAGTATTGATATGGGAAGTACCCAAATTTAGTTTTGATCCCTCATTGTGAATTAATGAACCTTCGCCATCGATGTCTTAGATTTTACATGATTATATTAGGATTTGTATGTTTGAGTTAGGAGTTGGATATGAATGCAGAATTGAGTGAATGTGAACCTTAAATTACTTTGATTATTCTATTAATTAAGTTATCCTTACCTGGGGTATTTTGACTCATTCATGATCAATATAATCCTTAGGCACTAGGATGAGCCTGAGATAGAATGATATGTAACTGGAATGTAATGCTTATTTGTCGTTCTAAAATTTTAGATAGTTTTATACATATCTTGTATTACTACTTGAAAAGTTAAAACTGGTTGTTTGGAGGAACTTAATTTGGATACATGAATGAGAAGGTAAAGTTAGGAAGAAATAAGAAGTTCTTTTCTTTAAGTCTTATGTTTTATTTCCAAAGATGTTGAAAATAATTTAATGATGGAAAGTTCGGGTTGATATGCTGATTTATTGAAATAATGTTGATCATGTCATGAAATAAAGCATGATGTTTCATTTAATGAAAAACTTAAGAATGTAACCAAATGGTTAGGAAGAAAATTTTACTTGCATACCTACCTTACATGTAATTTCAACTTGTAACCTTATAGGTTAAATGATCTAGATGAATATTTATGTGTTTTTGTAATTAATCTTAAAGAAAATGATCAATGGGTTAATAAACTCATAATTTAAGGTATGCTAGTATAATTGAGGAAACTCATTGGATGTTGGAACTCATCAACTACAGTGTAGTACCTCCGTAATGACAAGGGTCATTACAGGATAATATGTAGTTGATGTGTCTCAAACCCCACCTCAGCTTGTTTAACTTGATTAACATAATGTAAGAATGGATCATTGTTCTATCATAAACAGGATATGAACATGACCTAGCATCGAGGTTAACTCCTGTTGACTTAGGATAACTAGACACACCCAATCACCTCGCATCGATTGAGTATGTCTATGTACCCTTAATCATTATGAGTAGTATTCCACACAAGTGCATGTTGCTTCCCATGTCTAGAATAAACCCTTGAATAGATTGACCGACAAAAGTCAGGAAAGACCACTCTAGATAATAGAATAAGTGTGGTGAGGGACTAATTCCATTTGATGAGTATGTCATCAAGGAATGTAAATATGATAAACATGTTTTACAACTTTGGCCAAAGTATCGCAAGTTGTTGGTTGCATTGTCTTATGTCACCTAGTTTAAGAAGTGGGATTTTAGATGAATATCGGTAAAATATATTTAGATAGGCCTCTTAGATAGAACATTTGGGTACCCTTAAAAGGTTAAAAGAACCAAGTATATGTTGTATACACATTATTGAGTTAACATGAGAGATTGATTTATTACCAAGTCATGCAATGACAGATCGGTGTTTCACTGAGTCATTTATAGCTGCATATGGTTTTCTATTATGAGATGGATTGGAATTGGAATGTGTGTTCTAAATTATGTTAATTTAGAACAGAGAACATTATGTATGAAAAAAAAATCCTTGTTCTAAAGTATTAAAATGGGAATGTTAAACCATGCATTGAGGATTTAGTGAACTCAGATTTGGGCTTGTTTGCTCAGATTTTAAGATGGCCTTGCTCAAGGTTACGGAGTTCAAGTTTGTGAGCCATAGTAAATTCCTCTTCAAAGGTTTGAAATGATTGAATTTGAAGAGTGGAGGATATATTCTTCACACAAGAATGTGAGAAGAGTTCAATAAGCTCATTTCATGGAATGGAAAATGATAGATGATTGATAATGCCATGCCATCATGTGACAAAATATATGATAGATTCATCATCATATTGTCTAATGGAATAAAGGTTGGTGATCATTATTTTATGTGAAAAATTGATTGAGAAGTTTTCCAAGAACAATTGTGTAAATTGGGTGAATGAGAATAGTGAGTGTTGTAGAATGCCATTATACCAATCCAACACGGGTCCAATTAATGACATGGGGAATGTGAAAAACATGAGGTCTTAATCATGGGTGATTAGATAACATGAATTTATAAATGTGCAAAGGTGTTGTTGAGGGTCCTCCTTGCTATTGAACTTGGAAAATTTTGGTAATTCCCAATGAGGAGGATAAGGTTTCATAGGGATAGATGGATTCATTGGTTCATTACAAATTTGTTCATATCAGAATGTGGTTTTGGATCCCAAGGTAGAAAGATCAAGATTAGCCATCGTACTCAACAATGCTTAGAAGGATCGTTGGATGGATGGGGTTGTGAAGTTGAAGGATAATATTTTTATGTGTAAGAGGTGGATGGGTTATGTTATTGATAAGTTTGATATATTTGATGATGTGTTGGTGTTGGTAGAATTGGTTGATAAGGGGTAATGCAATTTATGGGTTTTGATTGAATAGGTTACGATAAATGTTGTTTTTATGAAATGGTGATGTGATAAGATTGGTTAGATTGAGTCAGCTTTTTGAGTGATGGTGACATTTTATTGGTTTGTTATAGAGGATGAGTTGGAATGTAAGTGATAGATGGTTGAGATAATTGAGTTGATTAGTTAGGAAGTATGTATTGATAAGAAACTCGAGGAGGTGGTTGATGAGTTTATGTTGATTCGAATGGGTGAGGTTGTGAAGTGATCATATTGGCATGGATTTGAGAAGTGGAAATAAGAGGAAATGTTGAATTATGTTGTTCAAATACGGGAGGAATAAATTCTGATTCTTGAGATGATTTCATGGGGGCACAAGTGATCATGGTAGTGGATGAGGTGATGGGGATGGAGGAAACAATAATGGTATTAAGACAAGGTAAATTATGAGGTATGGGGACCACTAATTGAGTATTTCGGTGATTTTGAGTGATGGAAGAAGAAAGTTGATTAGAATCAAACTCATGTTTGACCATAGCAAGCTCATTCATAGCTTTAGGGAAGATACAACAAGTTGTGATGTGAGGACTTGTGTAGATTCGGGATTGTAATGGTAAGCGTAGATTTGTTGCAAAGGAGTTCCATTAATGGGGGTTTAGTTGTATTACAAATGAGATATTAATGAATAAGCTGGATTACCATTGAGAAGCTCCTAGAATTCTCGTGACACCAACGAGGGATGAGAAGAGGTATAGAAGGGTCGATAGAGGTAGGAGATGGGGTGTTTGGTCTATATGGGATGGATTGATGAAAAGAAAAGAATATTTTTTCACATGAGTGCTAGGTTGGAATAATTGAGTGTATTAACAAATAGGATTGGAAATTATGGGTTGAGTAATCATAGAAGAGATGACCAATGGGGTGGATGTAAGAAAAGAAAGTGTAGAATTTTATTGGGAGGTGTTGGTGTTGTTTGATGACATGTTTTTTTCCATTTGTTTTTCTTGGGATCTTGTAGCTACTAGCTTTAAACAAACAATAAAAAAACTATGCTAATTGTTTTTAAAGCAAGCAAGTCAATAAACAAATTTTTGATTATCTTGATTATTAGAGATGTGAAAATAAATGGAAAAATGAGCTTGAAGGGTGACTAGGAAATGGATATCTACGAATGCTTTCAACTATTTTTATTGGATTCCTCGATATACCCAAATGTACATGAGGATTGAATTTATGATTTATACTAGTATGGGGCTTGGTATTGGAGCATACCCCCTCATTTATGGCCTTGCAATGGTAAAGGATTTGGTTTCTTAGCCAATATTCCATTATACGAAAAAATTGTAACATGGCTAGAACACCACAACAGCTTTCCTATAAGGTGATTAAATCCCAATATTTCACCCTGGGAAGAAGTGTTTGGGAATGTGAAACTTGATGTGTGTGTTTTAGGATGTGTATGATTAAGGTGTGTATACAAAGTGTTAAAACCCCTAGTTATTCTATATTCCTAAGTAAGAATGAAAGGGTTATTGTTAGATCCAAAACAAAATGTGTAAATTCAATGAGGACAACAAATAAATAAGTGATGCAATGCAATAAAAACAAGATATATGGAATAAAATCAAGGAATACCTAGATAACACTTTCCCTTTTTATATGAAATTTTAATTTTAAGAAAGCAAGCAAAATTCAATCCAAGAAACAGGATCCAATACATGTAATCAAACAAGAAACACTCTATCCTATGAGGTTAGTAGAAGATGGAAAGAATAAAATGACAATGAAAGACAAAAATAAAATACTCACCAAGAAAGGGTGTCTCCCACTAGGCATTCTAAAATTTTAACCAAATTACATCGTTCCTTCTCAAACTAGTGAACTATTACCTTAAGAAAATAAGTAACTCCAAAAATGCAAGGTTTTAAGGTACCTCAAGATGGAATGATGACGAATACGGTACAAATGATAAATCTTTCTCCACGGAAAGCTAAGTGACTGTAAGTTAATATAACTCAATAGAAACATATAGGATTCATAGATAGGATGGGAATATTTCTTGAAAAAGTCGGTCTCAAGAAGTGAAAACTTCTTAGAATGAATATAAACCCTTCTTTCGATAAAGATAAGATAAAATCAGATATTAATAAATTAGGTGTATCTAATATGAGCTAAAAAATTGAAATGTTGGATGTAAGATAAAAATATAGATATGATCTAAATGTTAACAAAATAAATCAAGCTGGGTGGGTCGACAATGACTTGGGGCTGTAGAGGGCTAGTCAATGGTGATAGGGATAGGATGAGGATAAAATGTAGAAAAATAGGCTGTAATAACTCTTATAACTAGATATGAGGCTGATATAGATCTAGAAGTGGATATGATATTAAGGAAGAACCCTCCAAAAAAATTTAGAAACATAAAGGATGTAATTAAATTAAGAAAAAAATGAGGAATGTAATAAAGATAGATCCATTCGACACTCCACTGGATTAGTCGGAGGTGAATGGGGATGGACAAAATATATCTCGCATGGAAGATAGGTAGATGAAAATTTATATATTCGGATGGATGTAGAAATAGAATGGTGATGACAAATGATCTATTTGATAGAGAAATTTATAGAATGAAAGTGGGTTGACAATGACGACGACTCGGTCAAAGCAAAAATTGGGAATGATATAGAGATGGCCAAAAAGGGATGGATTGAAATTAAGAGTCTGCACATAAACAAAGAAGGAAGAGAAGGTTGAGGTTGAGTCCCACGATGACAGATGAAAGCGCATAAGATTTTATTGAAGGATATGGATGATATAAGTGTAATAAAGAATCATATCATGCAAAGGTGAAGGGTATCTCCCTAAGTCTCCAAAGTTGAAGCACAAGATCTCTAAGAAGACTCCAAGATGTGTTTGAGTACTGAAAAAATTCTCAATAATGAATGCAACATCATAAGAAAGCTTGAAGACTCCAAAATGTCATCCTTAGATAAAGAGGGGTAGGGGTAGTTTATAGGTTTGATGGTGACCCGGATGGGTCGCCACTGATTATGGGGACCCATCCATTTGGGTGGTGGGTAGGTGGTGAACTTCGAGATAAAGAGCCCATTTGATGTGATATTAGGGTTTATAAGAGATAGGATGAATTGGGGTTGCTTAGGATGAGAAAACAAGGTGGTGGAGGGTGAAAAATATTAAATTTAGGCCATGGAGAGATGAAAACATTAAATGATGACCTAGAAAAGATAATATGGAGGTGTTATCCCAAATGACCCATTATTTATTTTTATAACTTGCCTTCATTATTTCCTTCCTTGTGTTTCAACTTAAATTTTCACACATTGTAAGCACTCAAAAGATTCTAGAAATGGCTTCATCAGATAGGATTTTTCTTCCCTTTCCAGAAAGGTAATGAAGTCATCCTAACTCCCTATATTTTTTGAGTTATGGCTCGGTGGAGTTTGGAGGGGAAATTTTCCCTAGGCGGGCCGCGGAGGTAAGGAAGCATTTTTTCCAAGGAAAATTTGCCAAGGCGGACCCGTGAGAAATTTTTTTGGCACTTAGCCCTTTGGGAAAAAAACTCAAAGGAAAAATTCAGCCCGAAAGATCGCAGAGGAAACAAAATTTCTTAAGGCCTGTGGCGAATGAAATGATGCCACGTGTCAAGGCAGAGCAGCGGGCGTCAGAGGGATTTCTAGTTTTTGGTGTTTGGTCAAAATGTGTCAAAGGAAAAAATGGAAGCACAACCCCATTCACCAATCAAAAGGTGCCACGTGTCCATTCATCGATAGGAATCGAGGTGTCGAGAGGATTTTGGATTTTTTTCCAAAGTGGTGAAAAATGTAAAATTGAAGAATGGGTTGCATCTCCTAAGCTAATCAGCAAAGTGCCACGTGTCTAGGAATGGCAGGGCCGTGGAGAATTTTGGGAAAAATTCCCATTTTCAAGAAAGGGGAAACATGTTCTATTGAAGTTGTGGATCAACCGAAGGTGTCATGTGTCATCGGGCAAGGTGGGGCATGGAGATTTTTTGAACAAATTTCATAATTTGAAAAAAGAGGGAAAAAGTTCAAGTTTTGGCCCCCGACCCAATTTTTGCCCTAATTTTGCCATTTTTGCCCTAAATCTTCAAAGGGGCATATCTTTCACACCAGAGCTCGATTTTCATGATTTTGGTATCATTGGAAAGCTGGTGAAATTATCCACATGATGGACACTTCAATTTTAAATTTTGATCGATTTTTGTGGGATAAAAATGGGAAAATGTCTCTGGCATGGGAAAAAATGTAGAACTGACCCCCAACCACCAAAATTGATGAAGTATGGCATCCGTTTCTTCTCCAACATGGCCAAATGCATCAAAAAATGGATTTGTGAGGGTTCCCTTGTTGTTTTAATGAATCTTGTTGGTGGTTGGATTTTTAAAATTGATTTTCCCACGTTTTCTCATTTCCTTCATTTTTTTTAGCATAAAAATCTAGTTTTGGCTCATTTATAAAGGGTTGTTCATCCTTCTTCTTTGACTCTCCCTTATTTTCTTCCCCAAGGTTGAAAATGGAGTTTGAACTTCCTCCTTTGCTCTGTAATGGCATTTTTTCCTCTTACCCATGAAATAATGTTCTGTGTAAACTTTGAGAAATATAAAATGTGTTTTTGTGATGCATTTGTCCATCCTTGGCTCATTTTCTTTGTTGTTTTCCTTACCTCTCTTCATTACATGGTATTTGTGCATGTTTGGATGTTCATTGAGGTTTTAGAGCTGTGTTCATGGATTTTTGGAACATTTTGTGTGTGAAATCCATCTTTGGTCTGTGATGCACTTGTCCATCCTTTCCATTGCTCACTCTATCTTTATTTCCATTACAATTTTGATAGATGATCAACATTTTCCTTCTCTGGTGTATCACCATTTTAGTTTAGGCTCTATTTTTCCTTATTTTCTTCCTCTCCTCATCTCCTTAGAAGTTAGATTAAGATTAGATTAGCTTGTCTACACTAGAATAGCTTGTGGTAGGTAGTTTATGAAGAGGAACCAGCCTTCTCTGGATAGCTTTCCCCATTTGCAAAGGTCCCACACTTTGGGAAAGCTCAATGTTGTGCAATCACACCAAATGAATTTGCCTTATAAAAGTAGATCCATAACTCATTTGAGGGTGTTGTGATTTTATACTAATAGTTTTGGCACACTCGATGGGACACTGGGGTTAGATATTTCATCTTCTCTTAGTGTCTCATGTAAACAACAACATATCTTACACCACCATGCACCACTAACAGATTTTGGCTTACCTGGTGGGACCTTAAAGGTCTTCCACTTCATCTTTTTAGGTTGGTGTGTTCCTGTGAAGATTTTAGCCTTTGGAGGCATTTATAAACACATCTGGTGACTCCATCTAGTCAACAACCCATCTCTGAAGTTGCAGACCTTCTTTCCATTCATTTTCTTTCATTTTTCATTCCATCTCTTCATTCTTTTTCCATTCCATGAAGTTGTGCAATCATGACTTCATTTCCATCATGGAATTCACATTTACAACAGCAGTACATTCCACCTCCAACATGTTTTACAACTCCTTCAAATCAGCATTTTGAACAAATTCAAAATCATCATGCTTACCCATATGAGCAATACCAAAATCAGTTTGGTTATGAAACATATCAAGAGCAAGGGTATGCATGCAATGATAGTAGTCAAATGCAATATTTTATAGCCAAGCTAAAATGCCTCTTGAATCAAAGTTGGAAGAATTTGATCTTCCAAAAGCTACAATGGAGGAACTCCAAAGCCAACAATGTATTGCAGCAGGTTACAATAATGCAAAAGAAACTTCATTAGATGTTGCAATCAATAATGATGAGCTGCATATTATAGAAGAGTTCCATACTACCATGAAGGAAGGAAAAGAGTAGGAGAACTTCATCATCTCTTCCACATCATCCATCCAGGAAGGTCCACAAGAAGACTCCATTTTTGGAGTTAAATTTTAGAGCTATGGGCATATCAAATGGATTAGACCTTGCCTAATAAGGTATTTGGCTTCATTGGAGCCAAGGGAGAAGCCACAACTAGTCATGCTTGCTTCATGGCATGAGGATGAGCTAAAAAGTACCAAGGATCAGCTGCCATACCTCTTCAAAGTATAAATGTAAAATAACTAAAAGAGGTATTTGATTTGTTTTGAGTTGATACCTTGATGATTTGAGTGGAAGATCAGCTTGTAGTTATTTTTTCACTCATCCAAGAATCCATATTCAATGTCAAATCAATTGCATGGCTGCCAATTTTGAGGAAAGGAAGCTATTTTTCAACAACCGATTTAGGGTTTGTTTAGCTTACCTTTGCTCTTTGTTAGAGTAGTGTAGCGCAGGTTTGTTTCCAAAGTAGAATAAGTGCTTGTGCACACTCGCATGTTCCATTTAGAGCATGTATGATTTTTAGTTTTGTACATAGTTTTTGGTGTTGTTTTGGTTGCTCTTTTGCACAATCCATTTTGGTGGCTTTTTGTGAAGATTAAATCCAAGTTTTAGTGGGTTTCAAGTGGCTCAAAGGTCATATTTTCATAGTGAAAATAAGAATTAGTTTATCAAGCTTGAATCCATGCCCAATGGATGATTCAAAGGCCACCGATCATTCATCTAGTAAGCGAGATGACCCCTCTAAGTCACCAAAATTGTTATCCAAAATGAGCCCCGCTTATTTTGGATAACTTACCTTCATTCTTTTCTTCCTTGTGATTAAAAATCAATTTTCACACATTTCAAGAACTTCAAAAGATTCTGGAAATAGTTTCATTAGATAGTATTTTTCTTCCCCTTTCCAGAAAGGTAACGAAATCCTCCTAACTCCCTATATTTTTTGAGTTATGGCTCGATGGAGTTTGGAGGGAAATTTTCCCTGGGCGGGCCCGCAGAGGTAAGGAAGCATTTTTACCAAGGAAAATTTTCCAAGGCAAACCTGTGGGAAATTTTTTTGGAACTTAGCCCTTTGGGAAAAGAACTCAAAGGAAAAATTTGGCCCAAAATCCCACAGATGAAATGAAATTCCTTAAGGCCCGTAATAAATGAAATGATGCCACATGTCAAGGCGGAGTGTCAGGCGTCAGAGAGATTTATATTTTGTTGGCATTTGGTCAAAATGTGTCAAAGGAAAAAATGGAAGCGCAACCCCATTCACCAATCAAAATGTGCCACGTGTCCATTCATCAACGGGAATTGGGGCATCGGGAGGATTTTGTAATTTTTTCCAAAGTGATGAAAAACGTAAAAGTGAAGAATGAGCCGCATCTCCTTAGCTAATCAGGCAATGCCATGTGTCTCGGAGCGGTGAGGCCGTGGAGAATTTTGGGAAAATTTCCCATTTTTGCAAAAGGGAAAAATGTTGTTTTGAAGCCATGGATCAACCAGAAGGTGCCACGTGTCATCGGGACGGTGGGGTGTGGAGATTTTTGGAAAAATTTCCCAATTTGAAAAAAGAGGAAAAAGTTCAAGTTTTGGCCCGCCGACATGATTTTTTCCCTAATTTCACCATTTTTGCCCTAAATGTTCAGAGGGGCATATCTTTTGTACCAGATCTCAGATTTTTGTGATTTTAGTATCATTGGAAAGCTGGTGAAGTTCTCCACATGGTGGACACTTCAATTTTAAATTTTAATGGAGTTTTATAGGAGAAAAATGGGAAAATGTCTCTAGCACTGGAAAAATGCATAACCGACCCCCAACCACCAAAATTGATGAAGTATGGTGTCTGTTTCTTCTCCAACATGGCCGAATGCATCGAAAAATGGATTTGTGAGGGTGCCCTTGCTGTTTTAATGAATCTTGTTGGTGGTTGGAGTTTTAAAATCAATTTTCCCATGTTTTCTCATTTCCTTCATTTGTTTGAGCATAAAACGCCGTTTTGGCTCATTTGTAAAGGGTTGTTCATCCTTCTTCTCGCCTCTCCTTATTTTCTTCCCCAAGGTTGAAAATGGAGTTTGAACCTCCTCCACTACTTTTAATGGAATTTTTCCTCTTACCCATAAAATGATGTTCTTTGTAAACTTCTAAGCAATAAAAACGTATTTTTGCTATGCATGTTTCCATCCTTGGCTCATTTTCTTTGTTTTTTTCCTTACCTCTCTTGAGACATGGTATTTGTGCATTTTGGATGTTTATTTCAGGTTTTGGAGCTATGTTCATGGAGTTTTGGCATTTTCTATGTGAAATCCATCTTTGTCTGTGATGCACTTGTCCATCCTTTCCATTGCTCACCTCTCTTATTTCCATGGCAATTTTTGATAGATGATAAACATTTTCCTTCCCTGGTGTATCACCGTTTTATTTTAGGCTCTTTTTTTTCTTGTTTTCTTCCTCTCCTTGTCTCCTTGGAAGTTAGATTAAGATTATATTAGCTTGCCTACACTAGAATATTTTGTGTCAAGTAGTTTAGGAAGAGGAACAAGCCTTCTCTGGAGAGCTTTCCCCATTTACAAAGGTCCCACACTTTTGGAAAGCTCAATGTTGTGTAATCACACCAAATGACTTTACCTTAGAAAAGTAGATCCATAACTCATTTTGGGGTACTTGTGATTTTTCACTAACGGAGGAGGATTTAAGAGGAGTAAATAAAGTAAATGTGTGTTTATAATTAACTAAACATGATTAGGGATGAATAATATATGATTAATGATCAAAAATAATGGTAGGTTGGATAAATTTAATTTAGGAGGAAGAAGGAAATTAAAAAGTAGAAGAGAGGTATCAATAAAAAGATGACAAAGATTAAACGTGGGGTGAGGGGTAGAGAGAACAAATATTGGTGTCTACAATATGGTTTTGATGAATTTAAAATGCTTTTGACCTAGTTTAGGATGGATTCAAAAAAATTATGATTTTATGAGGAATATTCATTATGGAAGGTTTCAATACATGTTTGTGTGTTGTTTGGAATTTGCAGAGATATGCGCATGTGAGAGAGTTTCATGGTGGGTGACATATTTTTACCCTATTTCCATGAGTAATGGATGATTTTGATTGGTATGTATTAGATAGAGTGGGGATTCGTGATGTAACATGGTTGGGGACTCTTCCCCAATATGAACTTGATTACAACTTTTTGTGAGTGATGGAATGTCAATACTTATACATTTAGCCTTCCAATAAGGGAGATAATTGTCACTTTATAGGATGTGTATTAGATTATGAGGTTTCAATTAGTTAAAGAGAGATAGATACTACATGTGTTTTATGTAGATAAAACATATCATATGAGAGCTACATGGATATATTTTATGGGATGGGGTGGGCCAAGAGAGCCCTAAATTAGATTGAGAAATATTGTGACATCCTAGGCTCCATGGTTGTGGAAATATATTGATGTGTTTTTGGCTTCATGTGTAGATTGATGGTGGTGGATAATTGATGCAACCTATAATTCACCGAGTAAGATCCCGTGTGCACGGCACATCACTTAGCCTAGACCGAGCACTCACTCGAAGCACACAAAGGTACTAGGTCCCTCTTTTGGGTTGCTATTGTAGGATGTTATCATGATAAAGACTTAATACATGCGGTTCCATTATTAATACATCATTCTATAGAGCATGCCCGGATAGCGAATGGCATTCTATGCCCATATGCGCACAAATTTGATACAGTAGTCCAATCTTGCACACATACATACATATATCAGTCTCCCTACTCATTATGTTATATTCTATGATCTACTATGTAGTTCACTACATATTTATAAGGGTGGGGACTTGCCCTTCACCGCTTATCCAATCCTAAAATAGGTCACATGCTATTATTATCTACATGCTTTTTACAGCCATAGCCCCACATGCAAGTGTGCTAATAATAGACTTCCTTTAGTTAACTGATAATGATAAACCTATTCTTAGCCCGCATCCATGTAAAGTGCTTTATAGCCGATCCTCCAAAAATAGCCAATGTGTGGCGCGTAAGTCTCTGCCTCATTTATGTTCTCTACACACCATCTATAAAAATAGATTCTCATGTGCAAAATGGATAAGTACTAAAATATGAACTAATCCTCGTGCGCATGTTTCCCTTATCCATTCACACCTTTGAACATGCCCTATTTTACCATGTAGACCTTTTGTATTTTCTCAACTAAGTGCCGAGTTTGACTCATCAAAATTACCCCACACTAGTTTCATTAACGCCATGCAACAATTATCATCTCCAAAAATGAATCAAAGAATATGAATAAAGGAATAAAAAGAATTTTGATGAATGAAATAATTTCTTCAACTTGCAGTATCCTCTTCGTAATCTAGAATAATAAATTCTAGATATTCCTCTTTATCTCTTCCTCTACGGTTTGTCATTCATTGAGTGTGGCCTCTGCTTTTCTCGGAATATCTATTACAACCGACTCCAATTCATCCCTTACAAACTCTCCTTTTTCATTTTGTAATACTAAGACAATGTTGGACATGCCAATCATTCTCCCTTCTAATAAGTCCATCTTTTAAGCAATCATTTTTCCTAGCTCATCCGCCTTTCCCGTGAGGATCCTAAGTGGTTGTAAAGGCCTCACACTTCTTCTTAACAAGTGTTAACCATTCTACATGACCCAATGTCTTATCCTTCATGGCCTTTAGGAACTCAATTTCTTTTAAATGGTCCTTGTCCTATAACATCCTCGGCGCACTATGCAAATATTCAACTTGATCCTTCTTCTTGAGTTATTCTTGCAAGATTTAAGTAATCCTTCATATGATGCTATCTTCCGCATCTTTGAAGCATTTTCACACTCTTATTTTTTTGCTAGATCCTTTGGCTCAGGTATGTGTAGAGGTTCATCTTCAAGTACTAAGTCCACCAATTGTAATGACATAATGTATTCTTGAATGAAATGTCTTAGGTACCTTTGGCTCTAAGTGTAGCCTACCTTTCATGTAATTGTCACCAATCTCATCTACCATGTTGATAATAATTGCATTCTTCTTTTGTGCCAAGTCCTTTTCCTATTTCATTCATGCTATCTCCTCATCCTTAGTCTTGATATCCTCCCTTAGAGCCCTAATTGTGGCATATTTTTCCATATTCTAACGTGTGAATTTTGTTGAAATTTTCACCAAAGAATCACTTACCTTTTCATATGACATAACAATAGGATTTAGTATTATGTGTCTAGCACCGAGGTGTCTTTTTCAACATCCTTGACACACATGATGCCTCACATACATCAAATTTTGGTTCATCCATGTGCGTGTCCATTGACCATGATAATTGCTTCCTTATGAACATTGTTGCCATATCTTCATCCATTAATTCCCAGCTATATAACTACTTTTATGCCATTGTGCTCTTGAAACGGATGCAAATAAATTTACTTGTGTTCTCCACATAGCCCATGGATAGTGGAATATACTCCCCACTCATTCTTCTTGATCTAGGCTACTTAGGAACTTGGGCTTCAAGATTGGGAACTTGTGCTACTATGTCTTGAGAATTCTCTGTTGTTGTCTCTTCTTCCCCTTTTTCTTCCTCTTCTCCATCCTTCATTTATTCATCTTTTTGCTCCTCTACATTTCTCTAGAGGTGTAGGATAATTGGGTGCACTTTCCTCTCATTATTCTTCTTCCTCATTCAACTTTAATTTCCTTCTCCTTTTCTCAGTTGTCTCCTTCTATGGGGAGAGTCAAGGTGATCTACACATTTTTGCAGAGTAACACATTGAGTCCTTGTTTTCTGAATACTCTTTTAAAGTGGCACTCTCCTTGAACTGCTTTTAGATCCACTTCTTCTTCCTACCCATGAGTTGGCATAGTCACATGCTCTAATTCTATTCTATCAAATGGATGCCTCCTCATGTGCTCCAAACCACCGCTATCCTTTCTCTCATCCTCCTCATCCTCGACTTCAATTTTCTCTGTGGGCTTAGGCATTGGAATGTTCTCCATGGTATGCTTACCCTTCGGCGGCCCTAGGAGTGTGAACTCATCTTCCACATACTTGTTGTTTTCCATCTTGGGCTTCAGTTAGAGGTACACAAGTGCTACTCCAATGTCTCTAATAGCCAAAATTACTGGATTTATTCTCAACACATCTGAGATGAGCCTTTCAATATATGCATTACATCTTGGATATACATACTTCTTCCTCAGTGTGTGGTAGTCACAGTCTACCTTGTCTCCATTGAATGTTAGGTAGCACACATCCGAGAACCTCTAAACCAATGCATGGAAATACCTCACTCAAGTCATACGGTAGTTTGCACCATGGGATCCAAGTCATGTCCTTCATTTCGATGTAAAAATGCTAGTAAAATACAAATTGTACTACCTTACCCACCACCGAAGGAAATTCTTTTGGGATGGACCATTCCTCTTCAAATGCTTTGTATGGAACCTATCTTACCACTTCTTATCCCTCCACTTGAATAGTTCGGTCATTGATCATTCACACAAATACTTTTGAATCATTCTTGGGTGACTTGTTCTCCATGAGATACTCCCGATCTTCTCCTTTGGTCCATCGGGCACTCCTATCTCCATGAATACCAAAGTAAACATAACATCCCCAAAACTGATCTTTCCTCTTGAATGCACTTCTTCGATGATAGTTTCTATAATGTAAATTAAAATGTTGTAGAGCAC
Organism: Taxus wallichiana var. yunnanensis; assembly: GCA_018340775.1. NCBI lineage: Eukaryota > Viridiplantae > Streptophyta > Pinopsida > Cupressales > Taxaceae > Taxus > Taxus wallichiana. The sequence continues at coordinate 695,653,823 of CM031240.1, forward strand.
TCCTTAGATATCCTTTTAGCAATGTACAACCACATGGTATTCAATTATGACCACCTATCTTGGTCATTTAATTTTTTCGCAAGGTACTGCTGGCTGCGCCTACATAATCGGGTAATTTTTAAGATTGTCTATGTCCATGTCGCGTAGATCTTTGGTCTACCCCAACTCCCTCCTAGTATCCATTATTACATCCTTGTCTGTTAAGTCCCCATTTAGGTCTTCACTTATAGGCTTCAACACTATCACTATGGAGATCAATGTGGCTAAAATCCTTACTCTATGTCCTACAAAGTAGAAGAATCCTTTGTGTACTCTGCTCATGAGCCATTGGTACAAGGTTTCATATTTTCCAAAGTAGGGAGCTCATATAACTAATATAATCTAATATTTTTCAATCAATTTCTCCTAGCGTCATTATAGACCGACATGTCCTCTATCATGCACTTATTTGTCTTCGTGTTCAACAATGCATCCAACTCCTTGTTTTTTGTAGTACGATTGTTTTACTCATTTATATTTCTTCTCTAAATGTGGGAATTCCATTCTTGGCCTACTATAACCCCCTCTGGATATTTCATTTTTGAAAAATTACTCTCAGGGATCATTTCTTCTTCCTCCATGACCACTTTCTTCTTTCCCTTAACTCCTACTGCAGTTGCCTTCTTTGGTGCCATTTCTACCCTGCAATCCTCTGAAAATACTCATCTTTTGAATTCTACAATGTGAAACTCAAACCCTAGCTCAAATCTCTATGCCCTAGTGGAAATCGTGTGCCCTAACTTGTTTGTAATGCGTCTGCTTTGCTCAAACCTTTCTCCTATGGGAACGCAAGCTTCTCCTTCACACAAACCTCTTTTCCATGTCTAGTTTCACACTCTTCACACCTCAACATGATTTCTTGGCTCTTCGCACTTAGCTCTTTTCAAATTCTCTTAATCACAATGGTAAGAATGAACTTGCATCCCATCCTTATATAGATTTTCAAAATTTTGATGCATTTATTGGTCCTTCACTTAACTAATGTCCTCTCATTTATTGAGAAATTTCATTCGTTCTGCATGGTACATCTTCATGCCCCTGCCTATAACCTTTAACACACCTTCCTACCCTCTAGTCGATACTTCTCTTGAGTGTGCTTCCTTGCACCCAAGTACCTTATCATTGCACCTTCCACTAGTAGTTGTTATGGCATCCACTTACCTCATGTTATATTGTCCCTTCATTCATCTCCATCTTTTGTCAATTTTTAGAAGAAATCCTTTGACTTGAATAGCACCCATAGTAGATTATTCCTTTCATTGTTCAATTCCAACAATATTGTACCTAGATATCAACAAACACCCTACACTAAAAGTATGTGTAGTCCTCTACGCATAAAAATTGTTCAAATAGTAATTATCTTCACTCACGCAAATAGGATTATTACACAATAAAAATAACTAAATTGACAAAGCATAGTGACAAAGAAGGAAATACATTAAGGGAATACAGAATTGAAAACATAATCTAAATGGAAACACTTCCTTATTAAAAACACCAAGAAGACTTATTTATAGAAGGGATTCAGCCTACTCCCATTAAAGTAACTAGGTAAGCGTATTCCATCAAGGTCCTCTAACCGACAAGCGCATGATTCGAGTATGTGAGTGATAACATACAGCCCCCAATGTTATTTGAGTTTTCCTAGATGGTACAAATACTTAGAATCATAAAGGAGCACCATATGTCATATCTCCAACTTTTTACCCATTATGTCTCTCTGTAGCGTGCCATGCTTTATGCCTAGCCTTCTCTTTTTTGACTTCATCGTGCTATGGCTCATCGCTCATCCAACTATATTATCTTTTCAATCCATTATTCTAAATATTTCTCATCAGCTAGACCTCTAGTGTGTGTGATATGCAAAGAAGGTAAAATGAATTCCATAGGAAGAATGGCTTCTACGCCAAGCACTAACTAAAATGGTTTGGCTTTTTTTAACCTCCTATAAGTTGTTTGATATGCCCAAAATACAACAAACACTTTATCATCCCAATCCTTTCTTCCAACATCACAAATTTTTGTCAAGGTCTAGCTCAAAATCTTGTTGAAATCCTCAACAGTTCCATTTTCCTGATGATGGTAAGGTGTAGTCCTATGGTGCACAACCATAAACTCATATAATAATATCCTTATTATAACATTTAAAAATGGGTGCCCTATCACTTTTTAGACTTAGAGGACATCCATACATTGTAAGGACATTTTCCCATAAAAACCTAGCTAATGTATTTTTCATACAATCCTTTGTAGGTGCTACTTCTACCCACATTACGAGATAATCTATGCAAGTAATGATGTATCGTGATCTAGTCCTACACGTGGATGGTGGTATAGGACCCACAAAATCTATATCCCATTTCTCAAACAGATATGAACTAGTAATGGGTCTTAGAGGCATTTCATCTCATTGATTTGATTTTCAAAAAAGTTGACAATAATCACAAGCCTTACACAATTCCTTACAATATTTATACAGGTATCCCACCATAATCCAATGAGTATAATCGAGCACATAGTGGCATCACCAAAGCATAGTGGCAACAATGGTAATTCCACCATGAGCTTCTTCCATAATATTTGTGCACTCATGTTCTAATACACAATGACACAATACTTCATCTTGGCCTAATTTTTATAGGTCACCACTGATTAACATATATGGGGTTGCATGTATAGCAAGTTATTTCTTCTCCAAGGATTTCATTCCTTTTGGTGCCATTTGTGTTTGTAGAAAGACAATAATGTCCTCTAGTTCTAATGATGCTCATTGTAACTTTGTATAATTTTACATCCGGCATGGTATCTTTAATTGCCTGTGCTTCTTCACTTGACTGTATTCTTGATAGATGGTCTAGTCTAGAATTACTTTTCCCTAGTTTTACCATAATGGTGAAATCAAGTTCTTGAAATAAGAGCACCCATCAACATATGTGCCCTTGTAGCACATGTTTGTTTACCAAATACTTCAATGCCATTTGATCCATATAAAAGATGAATGGTGTAGTTAGTAAGTACTGGAGGAATTTATGTAGTGCATAGATCATTGACAAAGCTTCAAGCTCTATAGTTGTGTAATTTTGTTCTGCAGGAGTCATCTTTCTACTTGCAAAACAAATAGGATGATCTATAATATTTCCTCAAGTTGAGCCAACACCATGCCAATGGTCATGCCAGAGGTGTCAACATGTACATGAAAGGGTTGGTCCCACAAAGAAAAACATAGAATAGGCACGGTAGTAAGTTTTTCCTTTTATGTCTCAAATGTGCGTTGTTGATTCTCCCTAGTAGAACGTACCTTTTCCTTTCAATAACTCTTCCAACGGTGTGGCAATATTATCATATCCTTTGATAAACTTCTGTAATATCTTGTATGACCCAAAAATACACACACTCTCTCTAATCGGTAGGATCCCTTAGGCCTATAATGACTATAACTTTGGTGGATCAACCAACAAACCCTCCTTACAGATTATGTGTCCTAATAGTATCCCAAACAGTGTAGCAAATATGCACTTCTTGATGTTCATTGAGATACTCAATTGTCTACATATTTCAAACATTAAGCACATGATTGTTACAATGATCCTTAACCAATCCATACACCATCCAATCATCTAAATAGACCTTAAGAACTTGTGAATAAATTCCTGAGTGCTTGAACAACTATGCACAAAAATATAGCAAGTGTATTTTTTAGACCAAAAGGCATTACAGTATATGTGAAGCTACCCCATTCAGTAGTAAACATAGTCTTTTCTTGATCCTCCTATGGAATCTAAACTTGATGATACCCAGAAAACCCATTTGTAAATGAATAGATTCCACGCCCTCCAACACCTTCTAGTATTTCCTTAGTGAATAGCGTGGGAAAGGGATCAGTCACACATGTATCATTCAACTCCCTGTATTCCACACAAATCATGATACATCCATCCTTCTTGATACTGATCACCATTAGACTAACCCATTCTAACTCATCAAGGGGCTTGATAATTCCATACTTTAACATTTTGTCAATATCTTCTTTGACCTTTTCACACGAGTTGGGGTTCATCCTATAAGGTATCTTTCTAACTGGGCATGCACCCTATTTAAGTTTTATCTTCATCTTCCGTAATGATTCATGCATTCCTTTCAGTCATGGTACCCCCTAGTGAATAAGTCTTGGTAATCCCTTAGTAAATCTATGATTTTTTCCACTTTAGAGTCTAACCAATAATCTCTAATTACATCTTCGTTAGGCTCAGCCTCTAATCCAATATTTACCTTCTTTGTCTTCATAGGTGCATGATAGGTGTGTGTGGTCTTATCTACACTATCCAACACCTCCGCTTGCCCGTTGAATGATTTACCTCCTGATTTTCTACTTCATCATCCACTAAGTGGACCACTTTTCCTTTTTATTTCTCAAGGAAAGTGCATAAAATTAATGTTACATCAGCCTTTGTCTCTTCAACAAGACATGCTCCTGAGGCTCCTTCATCTAATAACTCTTGAAGGAGTTCTTCAGCCTTAGCACTATCTCCCATAGTTAAGCACTTTATGACTTTCAATGCTTTTTCCACCGGAGGATTTGTAGAGAAGACATCAAATGTCGGGTTATTCATGTAATTAAATCCTACCAATTTCTAGTCTCTCTATGGATTTCTACATATACATAACAAACACACGCGCATCCATGTAAAGTGGAATAAAACTTGTGCACCCATAGCAAAGGTGGTGAAGCTTCATGTCCTTCTATTCAAGGTCTCTCACACTTCGAAAATGGTGTTGAACTTGTTTATTACCATAATAAGTGCATATTTGAGTAGGTGCATTGCCCCTAAAGAACCTAGTAGCAAGAGCAATCCTAATTTCATCCCATCCTACAAGATTATCCTTTTGGGCCATCCACCAGTGTGTTGTTGTCCCATGGAGTGTATATGCTAGCATATTTCTTCTTTCCAATAGTTCTATCCACTATTCTTCCATGACACACAAGAATACCACAGGATCTCCCCCTCTGGTGTAACAAGGTACCAAATTATTACCTATTCTCCTAACATAACATGACTTTCTTCCTCTAGGAAATATGCTCTTTAGTTCATGCCATACCAACTCATAAGTACTATGAGCCCAATTATCACAAGCAACACTTGTAGAATAGCTAATAGACTATACATTTTCCCATTGAATTATTCCTTCTTTGGTTGACTCAAGTGTCTCTAGATCTTAGATGGCACATACATAAATTCTATTCGAGATCTTCTTCACTTAAGGGCTCAACAGAGGGCAAAATTTTCGATTTGTTAATGGGATAATAACTCCCTCCTCCTTGTTTTGAAACTAATATACCCCTTTTGAACAAAGATCAACATTATTTGCATAGCACCAAGAATGCCCTAATAGAGTTGGAAAGTTATCGACTCTAATAGTGCTAAAACCTAAAAGTCTCTAGTGAACTTAGCCCCTTGTATAGTAATGGATGCATCCTTTAAAACCCCGATGAGAGTGGCCTTAGTTTGATTAGCCATGAAAATATATTAGAGGATGGTTGAATGGGGGTCTTCTTATTTATACCCATGCATATAAGGTAAGAACATTGACTTCCACGCTATATATCAATCAATATATTACTCAATAGCCAACCATCCACAAAAACATTGAGTGATTTCCTTATCATAATCTAGGCTATGAGGGGAAGTTTTGTATGCAGGATCTGCCATCTAGTATTAATACTTGTGTGTGGAGTGTTTCCCTTTAACCAATCTCCTAACAATGGAATGATATTTTCCTAGCAAGCGCAATATTTTACTCACTTCCTTTAGTCATCTATATCGAGTTAGGACCATCTATAATAAATTCTTTTATTCCATCTTCCATGATTGCTATTTTAAGTATTGTATCTCACCACGAAGATTCTAAGAACTTCCATGAATTTCGATAGACCTCCTTCGATGGGCCGGATTTGGGTACCATGCTTGTAGAACCTCCTCCTTAGTAATGGTAGGATTTTTCTACAATGCTTCTTGGGTGCATGCCGCCTTAGCACGGGTCATGATCTTCACTTGCAACTCCTAGAATCTACCTCCAACTTAGGCATCCATTAATTTTCCATAGTGCATTGTATCCTAACCATTCCCATGCCTTTTTTTCTTGTTTATGTTGCTTACTAAGGTGATAATATAGGTCCAGGAACTCCTCATAGCTATGGTTCTTTCCAAAAATGAACATGTAATATTCTAAGGAAATTCATGCCTGTAGTGGTCAAGAGATCCGCATGTATAACATGTTCCATGAGGGAACTCACTTCTTCCACTACCATGTCCTCATCCTCCAAATCCACTATGGTATTCTCATCCTCTGCCATGACCACCTTCAAAATGACCTTCATTCTACTCATAGTGGACCTGATTGTTATCCTGGTGTTGATGTGTGTTCTTTCCCTTAGAGTTATCTGAAACTCTTGTCTGTCATACACCAATATCTATAGCATCATGGATCTAAGAAAATAGTGTGAGTCTTTCATGTCATGAGTTGTGGACCTACAGATTTTATAGTATCTTGAAATGTTATTCCTTATCACGTGTTGTAGTAATGGGAAGTGGTTATCATCATGGTTCAAATAGAATATCTCACAATTGAACAACAATGAGCATATTGATCTGCGAGGACAACTATCCTTTGTGTGATCTTCTACTTCATAATCTATATACCAAATCCTGTGCATGTCTAATGTGCTAAATTTTATAATAGTTTTCCAATTGTTTTGCCATAGCTACGATCTGTAGTTTCTAGAAAAGGGCTCACCCTAGTATTTATACTTCCAACTACCTCGGTGTGTAAGGCTGATTCAAGTTCTTCATGTAGATTAGTGTATGTCTTATGTGATAATTCCTTTCTAGAAGGGGTAATTAGGACCCCAATGAACCATTGTGCATGCTTTAGCTTGCATGTATATCATAAGAAAGCTTAAATAACAATGTTTTAAAATAGGCATCATACTCTCTAACAATCTCAATAGTTCCTTTCTTAATGTCCTTGAGTGTACTTTAACTCTTTTCTCAAACTCGGGGATGTGAAAATCTTTAAGGAATGCCTCTTTACGGCTATATAATCTACACAAGTTTGATCGGGGTCAAACTTTTTGTACTAGTTGTGTGTGCACCATTGTAATGTAGTATCAAAATGGTTTTCCCTACGCTCATAAGACATGATCCCTTTTGCACACCACAAGATTTCACACATGTGTACATGTTTCAACAAAGATCTTCTATGCCTCTATACTCTAGATATGAAGAGACATCTCCATGTAAATATTCTAGGGTTGGTGGGGACCCTACCCACCTCATTCAAAACCTGCTAGGTTTCCCTACCTCTAGAACAACCGGACCCACCGGAACTAGAGCTACATATGCCTCGTGATCCCACACCTGTAGCTGGTGTTGGACCAGAAGATGTGCTTCCTTGTGTCCCAATAGTAGAACTGAACTATACCCTAATAGTCTATGAATCATTACCACTTTAAGAATTAAGTCCAAAAATTGGTACGCCTAAGTTCTATGTAGATGATACACCTAAAAAGGTACTCACATATAAAAACAAGTTCATTTGCACTTGACATAACTATTTGTTTTATAAGACTCGATCCTACTCTTCCACTACTTGAATTAACTTGTTGACTATTTATTGTACTAGATGCTAGAAAACCAAGCACAAGAGCAAGGTTTTGAGTTGGATTCGATGCGCATACATGACCCAGTCATCTCTCGTAGGTGTGCTTCTATGTGAGGCTAAGGAGGGTTCCCTATCATGTTTTCCCAAATGGGGAGTTTTTGAGGCTTAGGTTCCATGTCTTCTATGTGAAATTCAACTCCTTCTCGAGCTATCTTTCTCCACAATGCCATTTACTCTGCAACCTCCTGCTACTTCTTGATCTCTCTCGTGTGCCTCATTATACTTAAGACACCTTTCCTCTCTCTTCCTTTCTACTGCTAGGTCTACCATCTTTCACCAAACCCACTTCTACCCCCACGTGTGGTGGGGTTTAGTTAGCCATCAGTTTATGGTCTAAATTCAAAGTTACCATCAGGATCTTGATCACCAATGGAATGCCTTACAGGTAAGTTCCCCTTGGATATCATAAAAATGGGAATTCAGATACCTTTGGTCATGAATAAGTGGAAATTGAGTACTCCAAGATATAACTATTTAAAACACCATAGAACCATGTATCCATAGCTTAAGTCTAAATCAGATCAACATCATAAAGGGCCTGAAATTCTTCCTATGTCCAAACAAGTGCACGATACCTCCAATTCCACTTAGATGCATATGCAATCAACCACTCATACAACTCTACTGAAAAAAATAGTGAAGAAGCTCTCATATAAACTATCATACATGTTCTGTTCCACCCACACGCGTGTTAAACTCAGATCTAGTGTTGAACTATCGTGCGTATTCTTCTTCTAGATCATGTATCCACTCTTCAACACTTACTAAGGTCAACCGGTATGTCTTCATTGCAAACCATCCTAAAAACAACTGAAAAAGAGGTCCCGGAAATGGAACTAATGATGCAACCTAGAATTCACCAAGAAGACCCCAAGCACGTTGGCACATCACTAGCTTAGACTAAGTGCTCACCCAAAGCAAAAAAAGGTACCAGGTCCCTCTTTAGGGTTATTGTTGCAAGATGTTAACATGATGAAGACTTAATACATGCATTTCCATTATTAATACATCATTTTATAGAGCATGATAGATAACAATGTCATTCTACACCCATACATGCACATATCTGATACAGTAGTCTAGTCTTGCACACATACATACATATATCCGTCTCTCTACTCATTATTTTATATTCTATTCTCTACTATGTAGTTCACTACATATTTATAAGGGTGGGGACTTTCCCTTCACCACTTATCCAATCCTAAAATAGGTCACATGCTATTATTAGCCACGTGATTTTTACAGCCATAGCCCCACATGCAAGTGTGCTAATAATAGAATTCCTTTAGTTAACTGATAGTGATAAACCTATTCTTATCCCACATCCATGCAAAGTGCTTTGTAGCCGATCCTCCAAAATAGCAATGCATGGCACACAAGTCTCTACCTCGTTTATGTGCTCTACATGCCATCTCTAAAAATAGATCCTCATGTGCAAAAATGACTAAGTCCCAAAATATGAACTTATCCTCTGCTGCGCGTATTTCAATTATCCATGCGCACCTTTGAACATGCCTTATTTTTTCTGTGAGGACCTTCTGTATTTTCTCAACTATGTGTCGAGTTTGACCGATCAACAATAATCAATACCCTATAGATTGTGGAAGAATTTTTGAGATATTTAGGATCATGTGACTCAAGTATGCATGAGGTAGATATATGTTAACATACTTATATAGAGGTTAGTATAGATTCACTTTTGAGAGCCATGATGGTGGTATGGAAATAATTTATTCATTACATATTTGGGATTATGATAAAATTACTTGTATGTGGCCAATAGGTGGGTCACATATAGATTGCAAACATCTAGAGATAGTTTCAAAGCACGATAGGTTATGCCCAAGAGGTAGAATTTTGATAACACGTGAATTATAGATCATTTTTAGATAGATTGACATAAGTGCATATTATCAGAGACCATATTAGGATTATCCAAGATGTCTAAAGGATGTTGTAGAGCTCTAATGTATTCAAAATACTATATGGCTAGAGGATTGATTCCTATACAAGGAGGAGTTATATCAATATAAGAGAGTGAATTTCTAGTTTCGAATCATGTAAGAGGTGCCCCCATTACCATACCCATATAGGAGGTATACAAATGCATCTCATAGAGATGTAGCCCATCTTGGGCTCACAACAGCTAACCTACTACCACCCTAGTAAGATAGGTAGATCCAATAATAGTAGTGAGTAATAAAGATGATACGGGTTATATTACATCCTATACGGTATGGTGGTTTGAGTACTAATGGGTGCTCTCTTTTTATCTTTTCGGTGGTCTAGATGGAGGTGTACAACCTAGTGGTACAGGTGAGGCACAAAGTTGGTGGTGGAGAGGTATATTCCCTTTGGCGAGGATTATGTAAAAATGACAATAGATAAACATAACAATGTATTACAATTGAGTTATTTGTTGATGATGAAATTGACGAGTTTATAAGGTGGGTATTGTGATGATTACAGGTGACACCTATTGGACCACTTTGGATTATGTATGCCTCGGTCTGTACATTAATGCAAAATATTATGGGGGACCTTATCACGGGTGGGTTTTTTGAGAGAGTAGACAATATTGCATGTGATCATGCCTATTTATTTGAACTAGTAGCATTTGTAGTAGCTAATTATGTGGTATTACTATAGACACAAAATCACACACTTACTACTATTTACTATACTAGCAAAGTATGTATTTTCATATAAGGACCTTACATAAGAAAAGTATACACCTTTGGTGACCCATTCCCTAGTCTTTCTATTTTTCTTGTTGGTTTCTATTTCTTTTTATCTTTCACACTTATCACTCATAAACCTAGTTCTTGTTAGATCGCAGGGATCCTGTCATTGGTCTCCACTCATTTGTCATCATTTTCTCTAAACACTAGCACCCAAGTGTTACTTTCCATCTTGGGCACCCGTTGCCCTCTTTATGTTTGATCTTAGTTCGATAGTTGAGGTCAGTATTATTCTATTTTCCAATCATATCTTGAGGTACTAGATGACATGTCAGGTCATTAGTGTTGAAATTCAAGCAAGAGATACCTAAATAAACAAATCATACATACCATTATAAGGACGTGAAATTTATATCAATGGATATCTATATAAATATCAAAGGGACTACATCTTGGGATCATTCATCTACATACACATTACATAGGAAGGGGAGTTCATTCTATTCCATCCACACATTTGCATTTTATCTAACTACTTCATGCTATCTTGGCATCATTGGTGCGAGGGTGACCTAGGAGCACTATTGCACACACAAGAACATAGAACTACATTGGGTCTGAGATGTAGTACAATGCTCAATTGTAAATTCACTAGTTGTGAGATGAGGTCTATCACACCCCTCATTTTGAATATTTATTTTTAGGATTTGATGTCTTTTCAAGGGTTTTATAGGAGGATATTTGTGTGCAAGTTTATAGGTAACTCAGAAATCCAAGTGTGAGATATAGGTGGCCAAAGGAGAAGAAGTGTGAAACTCTAGCAATAAGACCGGAACCAAGTTTCAACCATTTCTACAAACTCCAAGCACCCCCATAAAGGTCTTTGGAGCTGCGGGTGTCCCTGTTAATGCCCATGCACCCATTTCTAAGCATTTCCATCTTCTCTACATTTTTTGAGGTTTGTTGTGATGGTATATATTTATATTTCATCACATTATTCATCCCAGGAACACTTCAGGGATAATCTAAATCAAGGTAAGTGTCCTATCTCTTCCTTTTTCTTTCATAATTAAGATTGGATAAATTTTGTAGAATATATATTTCACTTGTATGCCATTTGTAGAAAACATTGATTTCATATTTTAATAACTTAAATTCAATTTTTTCTAAATCATTTTGATGAACCCGTAGCTTAGAATTCATTTCCCTAGGATCTATCAAAACCCTAATCACTAAGAGTATCTTTTCTCGTCCTACCTAAGCTATCCTTCATGAGAGTATGAACCCTATATATGATGAAGAAACTATTACTAATATTCACAATCTTTATGGCAATATTACTCTCTCGGATGAGACTCAAAGACATCTTTTGGAAAATGTATGCAATATTCCTACTAGCTTTGTTCATTATATTATTAGTATTGTTTTGTATCCAACAAAAATTTGGGGTTGTCTTCTTATATATCCTATCAGCAATAGGACTCCTCCACCTTCTTCTATTTCTATTGCAACTCTAGATGAGGATATTATTGATTATCTGCTTAACATTGATAGTGGTAGTACAAATAAAACACATAATGACAATGTACATGTGCATGATCTTTCTTCTAATACTAGTTAGGATAATTGTATAACTACATCTCATACTCCTTGTATTTCTAAAAATGTTTCTATTCATTCTAAAGTTTCATCTCATACTAGCTTTATTTATTATACATTGATGATATGCTTGATGAAATCCTTACCTCTAAATATTTTTCTGATATTTATGAGGCACATGATAGTAATGATTCCACCTCTTTGCATATTGTTGAATGTGAATCCCCACTCCACTTTCATATTCTTGATATTGTGTGTAGTAACATGCATGTTGAATCATCTCCTTCCATTGCTTCATTTCCTAGAAATTCTTCTAATAATATTCCTAATGATGCTATCAATATTCCATGCTCTTCACCACCAATTAATTCTTCCACACCTACACCTACGGTGACTATAAGCACCAACATATTCCACTTCTTCTTATTATATTCCTATGATCACTCATAATGTAAAGATACACGACCACTTAATACACCATCTACATCTCATAATACTCCATCATAGGATATCTTATCACTCATGCATATTTTTGGTCAATTACAATCTCATATCTAATCTCTCACTCTTGAAATCACATCCTATTATGATTTCATTGATGATAAATATTTCATGGAAATCCTATTCCAAAGAATATTCACAATTCAACATTCCCAAAGGATTTCATTATGCCTACATTTTCATGCTTTGATGGTACTAGCAACCCATATTTACATCTCAAGCACTATCATCTAGATATGGATTCTTACTCTAGTGATTGATTATTGCTTAAATTCTTTCATCATAGTCTTATTACTGATGTTCTCCAATGGTACACACATTTACCTTTTGGGTCTATTGGTATCTATTATGAGATGGAATAGGTCTTTCTTTTCTTGCTTCATACTTAACAATGGCCTTATAGTCACACATGACCACTTATCTGGATTACATCAAGGAAAGACAAAACCTATTCTTGATTAAATTTTACATTTCAATGTTTATATGAATTGGTTATTATTTCATCCCATTGACTTAGAAAATCAATTCATATTTTTTCATGGTTTGATTCCTACTTTCCAAGAGTGCTTGCACTATGACACATGTGAATCATTCATGCTCTTATGCTATAAGGTCATTAATCTAGAACAAAATGTAATTTCTACACATGTTATAGATCCTCCTCCTATCACTTCTATGTTTACATCCTCTAGTTCTTCTCTACTTCCATCCATTGAGCATCCTCCATGGTCTCCATCTCCTCCACCTTGAAAGAAAGTTCAATCTTGTCCATTACGTAAGCATCTTTCATCTCCTCCACCATATAGAGATCCACCTCATACTTCTCCATCTCCCTCTCAAAATCCATTACACTTTTCTCATCACGCTAAACCTCATGATGTGATACATGCCTTACTTTACAAGCATTTTATTCACTTACCTTGTAATCAACATCATCCACCTCATTGCTTGCAATGTGAGTGTGATTGACCTTATTGTAACTATAATCATATAAATGGCCATCATGACAATGATTATTATGCCATTCATGATATATTACAACAATTATAATATAAGGGTGTCATTTCCTTTGGATCTCACTCTTTTGAGCGGTCTATGTCTCGAATTCCATGCAAGAAAGTTGTTACTCTATTTTAATTATCTCCTTCATCTAGTTCTAAGTTCATTATTCATCCACCTCCATAAGTCATTATTCATCCACACTCTCCATCCCATTCATCTAATTCTACACCATATCATCGCTTACACAATGCTACTTTTACACATTGGCTTCCTAATCCGCCACACATGTTATTTTATATAATGCACCGTAATATGAAACACTAAATCAATAATCTAACTCAATACACTAACACAAAAATGACATAATTGATGAGCCCAAGAAATAGCCCATTTTATACAATATTTGACATTCTTTTTCTTTGCATATATAAAGTGGATCTAAGTGTAATCTCTGAACTTATGGTTTATTTAGGATGAAATAGAGAGTATATATCATGGTTATTTATTTATAATTCATTTTTATCTTTATGTTATTTATTTCTAATGATTATTAGGAAACATGTGTCAATTTGTGCATATGTAGTCCAAACTTTTCCATCAATGTTGAGTAAGGAATTTTGAGCATTAAGCACCAGCTACAACCAACCTTAGAAGGTCTTCAAAATATCTTATATCATCTCCATATATTGTTATTTCATCATTACATTAGCTCTAGAGGTTTTCTCATTAGCTCCAAAAATGTTTAGCATTTCTATGAGTGCCTCCTTAAGCATATATTTGGGAAACACTGAAAAAATTCATAAAAATATAGCAAAACCAAATCGATTGCATATACATATTCCTCTCAAAAAAATATGTAAGTTTCTTTCATGTTATCAAAGTGTTTTTTCATTCAAGAAAGTTTGTTTTTAATTCCTGTAAGTGAAATATTTAATTTCTATAATACGTGTTTCAATTTCATGTAGGTATGTTTCAATTTCCACAAATGTGTTTCAATTATTGAAAATGTGGATTTTGGGTAGAAATAACCATATACCAAGATCTCTCTCATATTACATAAAGCCTTCAGACACCAAATTTTGATTGACATTATTAATTTTGGTAATTAAATACCTTCATGATGATTGGGGATTGACATGATGAGTGTTGTCAATCCCCAACATTAATAATGTCAATCCAGTGGTTGGTGTCCGAAGGATATATACAAAAGGAGAGAGAGAGAGATCTCAATAAATTGTCCCTTCTACCCAAAATACACACTTACAAAAATTAAAACACAATTGCAGAAATTGAAACACACTTGCATGAAATTGAAACACACCTGTAAAATTAGATATCTCACTTACAAGAATTAAAAAGACACTTTTTTGAAAGGAAAATAGAGACTTTCATAAAAGGAAACATGCTTGCCTAATTTTTAATAGGAATCTGAATATGCAATCAGATTTGGGTTTGGGTATATTCTTGATGATTATTTTTCACTGTTTCCTAAACATATTCTTAAGGAGCCACTCATAGAACTGTTGAACATTTCTAGAGCTAGTGAAATAACCTCTGGAGATAATGCAATGATGAAATAACAATATTTGGAGATGATATGAGATATTTTGAAGATATTCCAAGGCTAGTTGTAGTTGGTGTTTAATGATCAAAATTCCTTATTCAACAATGATGGAAAAGTGTGGACTACATTTGCATAAATTGACATCTTTTTCCCAATAATCATTAGAAATAAATAACATAAAGATAACAATGAATTATAAACAAATAACCATGATATATACTCTATTTCATCTTAGATAAACCATAAGTTCATATATTAAGCTTAGATCCACTTTATTTATGCAAAGAAAAAGAATGTCAAATATTTTATAAAAGTGTTTATTTCTTGGCGGTTTAATTATGTCAATGTCGTGTTAGTGTATCAAGATAGATTCTTTATTTAGTGTTTCATATTATGGTTTCATGTTAAGTTGATTTGTTAGTTTTTCATGTTAAGGTGTGGCCTTAATGTGTCATGTTAGGATGTCATGTGAGACTATCACATTAGTGTGTTGCGTTAGGGTATCGTGTTAGTGTGTCACATTGGAGTTATGGAAACTAGGTCAAATTTGGGGAAATTAGGAAAAGATTAGTTTCATAGGTTAAAATTTGGGAAATAAGGTCAAATTTAGGAAATAAGGTCATATTGGGGAAAAGTAAGTCAAATTCACAAAAATTATGTGAAATTAGGGAAACAAGTAAAAATAAGTGAAATGTGTGTCAAGTTAGGGTGTTGATCTAGGTTGTCAAATTCAGGTGTTGATTTAGGTTTCATTAGGTCAAATTTAAGAAAACAAGTAAAAATAAGGGGAATGTGTGTCATGTTGAGGTGTTGATCTAGGTTTTCATATTTAGGTGTCAATTTAAGTTTCATTAGGTCAAATTTGGGGAAATTAATTCAAATCGAGGAAATTATGTCTAATTTGTTGAAATTAGGTCAAATTTGGGTAAAGTAGCTCAATTTTGGGGCAATGAAATCAAATTTGGTGAAATGAGGTCAATTTTGGGGAAATTAAGTCAAATTAGGGGAAATTATGGAAAATTTGTCAAATTTGGAGAAATTAGTTCAAATTTGGTTTCATTAGGTCATATTTGAAAATTTTGGGGATATTATGTCAAATTTGGGGAAATTAGGGAAAATTAGGTCAAATTATGGGAAACAAGTCAAAATTAGGGAAATATGCATCATGTTTGAGTGGTTATCTAAGTTCTAAAATTTACGTTTCATTAGGTGAACTTTGGGGAAAATAGGTCAAATTTGGGGAAATTAGGTCAATCTATATGGAAGTTAGGTCAATTTGGTGAAATTAGTTCATTGTTTCCTTAATGTGTTGCATTGGAGTATTAAGTTAAGGTTTAATGTTAGTATGCCATGTCGTGTTTCATATTACAATGTAATGCTAGGGTGCTTTGTTAGTGTGTTAGGTTAAGGTGTCACGTTACGCCAGGGTGACATGTTAGGATATCATATTAGTGTGTTATGTTAGGGTGTCATGTTAGTGTGGCACATTCATGCTATGGAAATTAGGTCAAATTTGGGGAACTCAAGTAAATTTATGGGAAATTAAGTCAAATTTTGGGAAATTAGTTCAAATTTGGTTTCATTATATCAAATTTGGGGAAATTATGTTGAATTTTTTTCATTAGTTAAAATTTATGGAAATTAGGTCAAATTAGGGGAAATAAGTCAAAATTAGGGAAATGTGTGTCGTGTTAGGGTGTTTATCTAAGTTGTCAAATTTGGGTGTTGATTCAAGTTTTATTAGGTCAAATTTGGGGAAATTAGGTCAAATTTAGGAAACTTTTGTCCAATTTGAGGAAATTAGGTCCATTTTGGGGATATTATGTTAAATTTTTGGTAAATTAGTTCAAATTTGGGGAAATTATTTAAATTTTGGTCTAGTGAGGTTGAATTTGGGGAAATTAGGTCAAATTTGGGTAAATTAGAGAAACTATATAAAATTTGGAGAAATTAGGTGAAATTTAGTTTATTATGTCAAATTTCAAGAAATTAGGGAAATTAGGTTAAATTTAGGGAAATTAGTTTAAATTTGGGGAAATAAGGTCAAATTTCATTTCATTAGGTCAAATTTGGTAAAATTAGGGAGGTGAGTCAAAATTAGGAGAGTATGTGTCGTGTCAAAGTGTTGATATAAATTTTGAATATAGGTGTTGATTTAGGTTTCATTAATTCAAATTTAGGGATATTATGTCAAATACGGGGAAATTAGGTCCAATTTGAGAAGAAAAGTCCAATTTGGAGAAAATAGGTCAATGTTGTGTTAGAGTGTAGTGTTAGGGTGTAGTGTTAGTGTGTCATATTATGGTGTCGTGTTAGGGTGCTTTGTTAATGTGTCATGTTAATATGTCATATTAGTGTGTCATTTTATGGTGTTATGTTAGTGTGTTGTGTTGGGGTTTCATGTTAGTGTATTGTGTAAATTAGGTCAAATTTGAGGAAATTAAGTAAATTTTGTGGAAACTAGTACAAGTTAGGGGAAACAAGTCAAAATTAGGGGAATGTGTGTCGTGTTAGGGTGTTGATCTAAGTTGTCAAATTTGGGTGTTGATTCAAGTTTCATTAGGTCAAATTTAGGGAAATTATAGAAATAAGGTCAAAATTGAGGAATTTTGGTCAAATTTGGTTGCAATAGGTGAAAATTGAAGAGATTTTGTGAAATTAAGAAAATTAGGTTAAATTCCAAGAATTTGGGGAAATTAAGGAAATTAGGTCAAATTTGGGGAAATTAGGGGATGTTAGGTCATACTGGGGAAACGAGTCAAAATTAGGGGAATGTGTGTCATGTTAGGGTGTTGATTCATGTTTCATTAGGTCAAATTTGGGAAAGCTAGGGAAATGAGGACAAAATTAGGGAAATTAGGACAAAGTTGGGAAAATAAGGTCAAATTTGGGGAAATTAATTCAAATTTTCTTTCATTATGTCAAATTCTCATAAATTAGGTTAAATTTGGGAATCAAGTCAAAATTGTGAGAAAGGGTATTGTATTAGTGCATCATTTTAAATTATAAAATTTGAGTGTCAATTCAGGTTTTATTAGGTCAAAATAGGTGAAATTGAAAAAATTAGATTACGGGTTAGTGTATTGTATTAGGGTGTCATGTTAGGTATTGCATTAGTGTGTTGTGTTAGGGTGTCTTATTAGGGTGTTTCATTATCATGTTTTGTTAAGGTGTGACATTAGGGTGCCATATTAGTGTATCGAGTCAAAGTGTGACATATTAGGTAGTATTACGATTGCTCTATTAGTGTGTCATTTAAGTTGTCAAATTATTGTATCAGTCATATTAGGTTATTGTGTTAGGGTTTGATGTTAGTGTGTCACATTAGTGTTCTAGGATTCAGGTCAAATTTTGGGAAATGAGTCAAAATTAGGGGAAAGGGTGCTATGTTAATGCATCATTCTAAATTTTCAAATTTAGGTGTTAATTCAAGTTTCATTAAGTCAAATTAGGTGAAATTAGATAAATTTGTGTGTGTGTGTGTGTGTGTGTCTTTGTCATTATATCATATTAGGGTGTCATGTTATGGTGTTTTAATATTGTTTTGTGTTAGGGTATCACATAAGGGTGTTACATTAATATGTCCTGTTAAGGTATTACATGAGTGTGTCATGTTAGGGTTTTGTGTTAAGGTATGACATTATTGTGTCATGTTAGGTTATCACATAAGGGTGTTACATTAATATGTCTTGTTAAGGTATTACATGAGTGTGTCATGTTAGGGTTTTGTGTTAAGGTATGGCATTATTGTGTCATGTTAGGTTATCGCATTAGTGTGTCGTCTTAGGGTTTTATGATAGGGTGTCATGTTAGGTTGTCACATTTGTCTATTGTGTGAGGGTGTCATAATAGTGTTACACATTAGTGTTGTGGTAATTAGATTACATTTGGGAAAAATAAGTAATTTTTGAGGAAACTAGGTCAAATTTGGGGAAATGAGTTAAAATTGGGGTAAATGATGTTATGTTAGTGTGTTAGGGAAGGGGAAATGAGCCAAAAGTAGGGTTTATCCATCAAATATTCATAAACACCAAAATTATAATAAACATCAAAATTAGGAAAAATTATTACACATTTTTTAACACCAAAATAACAATATACATCAAAATTATGGTGTAATTATTACACATTTATAAACACCAAAATTACAATACACATCAAAATTAGGGCATATGCATAACACATTCATAAACACCAAAAGACACATTAATAAAGATGCCCTTAAGTTATACAATAAAATAGGTTAAATTTGGGAACAAAGATGTATTTAAGACACCTTAAAGTCATTTGTTTAAGACAAGAATCAATTATGGGAAAGAAGTCACTATTAAATTCATTCTAATGTATCCATTAAAAAAACTTTAAGACACTATTTTAGATACTCATTTTAGTAATTTATGTCTTGCAAAAACACAAATAGAACAACGCTTCTTCACTAGACCACATTTTTCCAACTTGGTCGATTATGCTATCCCTAGTTTCATCTCATTCAATATTTCTTGAATAAAAAATCATCTATTCATACAACAATCATATTTGGTGTCACCTGATTTCACCCTCGAAATCTGCGACTATCCTATCCAAAAAAAAATTCATACTTTTAAAATAATGGGTCATTTTGTGTTTTTATTGCCGAAAGTTCTTATATTGCATCAAAATAATCCTAAAGAGCCATATTAGCCTTTTTTTTGCCAAATATCCAGATGCCCAACATTGTTATATTTTGTCGTCGGGATTTGTCTGTGAGAAATTTGTATTTAATTATTTTGAGCACCGTATGAGGCTATTTGCACTCCGTTTTAACTCTATTATGATCGAACATATCATTATTCCATTGTACCAGAAGGATTTTAACAAGGAATGAGTTTTGGGCTTTATTTGTAACTTTTGGCAATTTTTCATGTTTTTGTGTTGTCCCATTTCATTTTCTATGACATTTCTCTAGAACAATTCCTTTATTGGGTAAGCCTGATTTTTGGCCTGGAGTAGCTGGAAAATATATACGCACATTATGCCGGAGGAAGTCACCATCGGAGGTCTGGATCACTGGGAAAAAGTGAAGTCGTGCAAGGAAAAGTCCTGCGAGGATGGGTGCATTTTTGGAAAACAAAGGATTTAAGCTAATGGGAAAATAGAAGCCGCACGCATGGTGGGAATTTTTGTACTGCTAGCATGAGGTACTTTTTCCCGTGATATAAAATTCACTTAAGTTGCAGAGGAAAGTTAGAGGCTGCAGTAGGTGGGAATTTATTACTGCCTTGCAGAGGTAAATAATCTCATTGATCAAAATCAAATCACTTAAGTGGATCATGGGATTTTAGTGTCGCCTTGCAGGTAAAAATCACTGCCTTGCCTTGGAGGTAAAAATCCCATTGTCAAAAATTCTTCAAAATCGAATTCTATTATGCAAAAAGTGCGACCCACCTTGGGTGAATAATAATGCATTAAATAAATATTTGTTAATATTTATTCACCTAATTTTTCGCACCCAGTGCTTATGGAAAAGTCAACAAAGGGAAGTGGACATAAGGAATTTAAAAATAGAATTCCAAAATTAAATAAATTTAATTTATTTAATACAGCCCCTTTGAGAAGGAATTAATACTTTTTAAAGTATTAAATGATTATATTAATTCCTATTTTCAGTGGCTATGGTCAAAGCACCTTTGTGAAGCTTGAGTGAAGTGATGTGTGAAGGATTAAATTGGATTAATTTAATTTATTGGATGGCTGTCCTTAAACATGCTATTTTTAAAATAGAAGAGCATGATTTTTAAATAATTAATTGCCTTTAATTGTTAGGGAAATTATTAATTATAGAATTGTGAAGGTTATATAAGCATGGGCAGCCATATGGGTGAATTATTTAATTCACAAGTAAAGAATTGTAGCCAAGAGGAAAAGTGTGCCCCCATTTGAAGAAGTATTTTGCTCAGGCAAGGTGGCAACAAGGCTAAAAGCTTCCAGATTTGGCACATGCTTTGAAGGAGGTTGATCTTTGTCTGCATAATTGTTTGCATAGGTGTTACAGGTGCTCAGGTGTTGTTGAAAGGATTCATGCTCTCTTTATGTGTAAATTAAACACCAATTTTGGGGCAGCAGAGCTTGAAAAGTGCATATTTTTACAATTAAAATTCACTATTCATGCTTGCCATTTTTGTCTGCGAATAAATTGTAGGAAGGTGCTTTACAAAGGAAAATGAGCTTTTATCATGTCCAATCTCTCTGAAGAATTGTCCGTATGACTAGATGAAGAAGTCATGCATAAGAAGAAAAAGAATTATTCCAAGATAGACAAACATGGCGAAGAGAGATGAAAAGAAAGCAGGATGGACCTCTTGCTAACTTTGATTGACATAGGAGACAGATCTAGGCCCGGAACCTTTACTCATTTGATTGATAGAAAAGCGGGAAATGGACTTCACTCATGCTGCGTGGTTAAAACCAAAGTGGAATTATCCAAGCTGCAGCTTTTTCCATGTGTAGCCCAATTGCCAAAGTTTGTGATGGAGTGTGCTAGATCTTATCATCCTTCATCCAAATCAGTGCATGATGCTATGGGAAAGACAATAATTCGTTTGGACGTAGAGTTCATCAATTATTGTTTGAAGATTCTAGTGTGAAAGGTGGTGACTTCCATTAGCATTCAGGATGCTGACAGTAGATGGGAGAAGCATAGAGGTGATTGCGTGAGCATAATGAATAGCGATACATGAAGAATCCTAGATCTCCTTCAAAGTTCTCGAGAACTCTTCCATGGTCCAATTTGTTGTAGGAGGTAGATTATGTCATCAAATTGCTATGCAGGATGAATGGTGAAGCGAATGCCTACACTTTCCGTACATGGATGTATGCTTTCATCAGGACCATTGAAATCAACAAGGTTGATTCTATAATCATTTGGTTGGAAATTATTAGTGAGAAACTCGGAATGTGTGAAGCGTACTTTCAGCTTCAAGATGACTTCATACTTGGTGTATGTTGTAGCTTCACAAGGCGTCTTTTCCAAGTTGGATAGATGTGGTGTTCTTTCTAAGAACCCCATTTTTGAGTGCTACCCATGACTACTTGCACTACTACGTGAGAAAGATTTCAAAGTGGTCAACGATGAATTCTTCTATGATTTCATCTATAGGCTAGAAAAAGACTTGAAGGCCAATAGGGCAAGTAAGGAAGCGTGGGACACAGCTGTGTCCAAGATTGAAAGTCTATTCATTCAATTTGTAGATTTCACATACCTCAAGGTTACGGGCTTTTCTGGAGAACCAATAAAGATGCCTATGTATTTGAATGATAGATTGATCGCCATGGAGCTGAGAAGGAAACTTGTGGAGTTACACGACCTTGATCAAAATGGCACAAGTCTCTATGGGCTTCTTCCCAATCTTTGTGGGATATTACAAGCTGCATTAGCATTCATAGAGCTCGGGAATGGAGCCGCAAATGTTATCCGAGTATGAGCAAGAGTTCTTCCCTGCATGGCTGAACTTTGATCCATTTGGAGTATCCAAGAAGACAATCTCCCAGGAGTACGCACATGTACCTTCATTAGAAGATTTCTGGATGAAGTGCAAAAGTGAGTATGAGGTTAGAAAGAGAGATTTCAGCAGGCTATCATCAAAGCAAGTGTTTGACTTTGGACTAGCGCGATACTGGATCTTAAAGATGATGGGAATGTGGTACTTGGATCAAATGGGAGGAGATAAAGCCAAGATGAATACTTTGGACTGAAGAAAGTGTTGTGTTGGTGAATACTTCAAACCTGGTTGTTGTGAAAGTATTGCCTTGATGAAGCATTGATGAATCAAGTCACGGGAAACTTCGGCGCAGGAGATTCCCTCAAGTGAAAGCACGGAGGAGAAAGCAACAGGAAAGTCGAGAAGTTGAAAGTGCATAGAAGATCTCAATCCAAGGAGAGGATCACTTCTACGACCATGACTTTAACTCTAGTTTCTCCAGTACCCAGTACTTCACCAACTATTGCACCATAGTAGTAGGACATTTCCATGCCTCCACTGAATCTAGCAACATTCATCTTCTCCCCTCAGCCACTTCGTTATGCTGCATATTTCAAGAGGATACGTTGAAGCTACAGATGGTGGAATTTGAAAGGGCTTTGTCCTTGGATGACTCAGAAGATGGCAGCCATAACACTGTGGCACTTTCTGACGGAGAGGATGCAGAGCGGAAGATGGTAGTACACTCAGTGACTTCTCATTCTCCGAGAAGTAACTTCTCGGAATGGTTGGCTTCGCAGTTGGTTCTAGAAGCGAGAATGGAGATGAACTTAGAGGAGCACGACTTGCAGCTACTCCAGAATCTAGGTCGGAAGAGACAGAAGGCCTAAAGTTTCCAAAGCAACTTCTAGGTTGATCATTGAAGATTCGGGAGAGAAGTTTACTGAGATATCAATTCTGGCAGAAGGAAAGATAGAGGAGGAGCTCATGGCAGAGGATGTGACAGTAACCAAAGTACCCCTCGGTCAAGCCACCACTGAAGGATTGAAGCAGGACACGCAGACATTGATGGATGCTTTATTCCTTAGGCTTGACAGTGAAAAGGCGGAGAAAAAGAAGAGCTGTAGAAGCAAGTATCTCAATTATGTGAGATCATAGCCAAGGTTGCTAAACCTTCCATTCAGCCCATTTCAGAGTAGGTGAGTGATCATCTTATGCAGGAAATGGAGGATGCAAGCAATCAAGTAAAGGCTATTGATGAATGGAAGGATTTGATTATTCGTCAAGCTTTTGTACAACTTGGAGAAGTGCCAGCCCGCCTAAAGGTTATGGATGATGCAGCAAATCAACTAAAGCAACTGATGGCAAACATAGAAGGCATGAATACAGTTGCAGAGAGTAACCTGAGTATTTTGGCTGAGATCAACAAGCTGTCGGGAGATGTATTGATTGCGGAACAGATTGTACCGGACGGATCAGTCGAGAAGGGGAAGCAGCTAGAGTTTGCAGTATCTTTCCGTTTGGAAATCTGCAGAGTTTTGCTGAAGAGGATGCAGGCACTTGAGAGTAGGACATCAGACTTACCAGACAGTGTCATTTCTTTCACTGAGGAGAGAGTGGATGGGAATGTCACTTCATACGTGTGGATCGTCTCAACTAAGGTGCCTAATTCCCTGGAAGGATCTCTTTTGATGATACAAAAGAGAATTGATAAAGCTACCAAGCCTTTCACGATGAATTCTATCAGTAGACTGGTGGCGCTGCAAGAAGACATTGCGAGGTTTGGGCTGAGTTTGGAAGATGTGGAAGCATGCATCAAAGTGTTGAATGAAGGGTTGTTGCAGTTCAGGACAGAGAAAGAAGCAGTGGCTAAAACAGATGGAAGGATGTTGAATTACATGTTTGACAAGTATATCCGATATCAGAACAAGAAAAAGACATAAACATTACAGCTGGCATGACTTCTTCTATTCTTTCTTCTTCTATTTTCTATGTTCCGGATGAAATTGTAAAACTTCTAAGTTATTGGTTTTGCAACCATTACTTAAAGTCATGTGGAACCATTCTATTAGTTAAGTGATACATGTGTCACTTAAGGAGAAGATAGTTGAGGATGATTTCCAAATGTCATCTTTACTTGTTGTTTATGTTTCAGTTCAGTTTGAGTTTTCCATTTGTACTTTCCCTCCTACATTCTATAAGTAGGAGAAGAACCTCGAGTTAATGATCGATCAGAATTTGTAAGCAGCAATCTTGTGTTCTAGACTTTGTGTTGAACCCTTGAGAGCAACTTGGAGCAAAGGAATACAAAGGAGCAGGTTTCGGAGAACTTTGTGTCACGGTGTACTATGTTTCTTGCTTTTAATCTTAGATCTCTTAATAAACTTTGTGTTATTTTAGATCTGGATCTAGAGCTGCCTTTGTTTTATAATTCTGTGTGTTCATATCTATTAAGTTTCTTCTATGTGCATGTAATTAGCTCTGCTATCTACTAATTGGGATGCACATCTTCCCCATTTCTTCTCTGTATTTCCTTTACTTCCTTCTTCTATAAAATACTTCCTTTCTTGAACAACTACTTACTTGCTGCAGAACTTCTTAGTTATGGTTCATGAACTAAGTGGTTAAAGTAAAACCCCTGATAGATAATAACACATTTTTATTGACAAATCGACACGGGAGCCTCACCGGTTAAATGAGGAGATTTATCTCATATGACCTAGGTTTGATCTTTATGTAGAAAATCTAGCCAATGATTTTTAGCGACTCATTTGGGAAACAACTATCTTTGCGAGATCAAGGTTTAACTATTAAAGATCGAGTGTTTTCCATACAAATCTCAACTTTGGTGAACGTCCATTCACCCGATCCGTGAAGGCGTAAGGAAGGGTGATCATTTCTTGATTATAGAGAGCAATTCAATTTCAATCATCCTCCTCAAGTTAGAAGCCACAGATCTA
The DNA here is from genome assembly GCA_018340775.1 of Taxus wallichiana var. yunnanensis. Lineage (NCBI taxonomy): Eukaryota > Viridiplantae > Streptophyta > Pinopsida > Cupressales > Taxaceae > Taxus > Taxus wallichiana. The sequence goes on from CM031240.1 coordinate 695,679,348, forward strand.
GTCTCTCACCAGGAAGGAGAGTGCACATCCATCCAGATCCGGATCGTATTCAGCATAATCGGTGGCTGGAATTATCCATCAAGTCTATCAAGTCTACACAAGGAGGAGACGTGCTCAAGTCAACATGGGGCATCAGCTTGTACCTGTTCCATGGGGAGCAGCTTTTGGACCTCTGAACTTGGCTCCACCTATGCACGAGCTGCCAAAGGGATCCAGAAAGAATTTTCCAAAATTCTTTGGAGATGGAAAGCAAAACCCGGATGATCATTTGGCGGCCTTCTTCATATCTTGTGGTGTGCTTGCAGTAGAGCATGAAGATGTCTCAGTCAGGCTCTTCATTGAGACTCTACATGACTTGGCGGGAGAATGGTTCTATCGGCTAGCTCCTGGCACCATAACCAACTGGGCGACTATGCGTGAGCAATTTCTGAAAAGATTCAAGCCTGCAGAGGATGCTAGCACGTTGATCACCCAACTAACGTCAGTTGAAGAAAGAGCCAAGCGAGAACATGCGGGACTTTATTGCAAGGTTCCAAAGGATTTTATACAAAATCCCCACTTCTGCCGCATTGAGTGACGAAAATCAAAAGACATTTTTATAAACGCTCTATTGCCTGAAGTTGGATATCAGCTAAGAAGGGCAAGACCTGTAAATCTACTTGAAGCACAAAATGTTGCCGTGGAGGTTGAGGATGACTTGATCATGGCTGGAAAACTCAAACAACCATCTCACAAAGGTGATGGTGCTTCTTCTAGTACTTCGGATCCTTTGTTGCAGAAATTGGCTAATGACATGCTGCAGATCAAGAAGTAGATCTCTCAAGTAGGGAGTGCAACCCCCTCAAGAATAGCTCCTACCCGGACCTTTAATGGTCAAAATCAAAATCAAAATCGAAACAGACTTGCTGCTGCACCACAGTGGTTGGCAATAGAAGTTGCTCCAAGGAATAACTTGGAAACTAATGAAGAGGATCTCGGCATTGATGAATCATTCGATGATGAAGACTTTATAGATCCCATTTGGTGACTCAATATTGGTTACGGACTACGAATCGATGATGGCTATTATGAATCTTTTGAAGATTTTGATGGTCACACTTTTGCGGTGTTCTGAGGTCTCGAGACATGCCAAAATGCCGAAGCATCCACAAGTGGCCGAAGAGAAAGAGAAGATCCTGGCCGGATGTTACTATCTTGAAAAGAGGTAGCACTCTTCCTTCTTCATTAGCGCCTAAGGATAAATATTCAAATTCTTTCAATTCGCAGCAAAAAGAGCCAATGCACATCTGCTTTGAAGCAAGTCAAGCTTTCGACATAATTGATCACATCAAGAGGAACAAGGTCCAAATGTCAGAAGCTGAGTATTTGAGAGCATTTCCTGATCAGTTGAATAGATTGGTCAAATATGTGCAAAGTAATGGTCCCAGCCCAACAAATAATACTTCACGGGGTATCTTGTCAAGCCCAAAGAATACTCCCCCTTCAAATAATGCGGCTGCAAGTTCTTCTCCTTCCACTTCTTCTCCTGCTACATCAGAAAGGATTGAGCCATTTTATGTGTCTTTGCTTATCAACGGACACAAACTTGAGCAATTGCATTTGGACTCTGGAGCTTCTGATAATGTCATGCTGCCAAAGTTGTTGATGCCTTGGGTCTCACATTGACAAAAACCATCGGAAGATGTTATTCAATGGAAAGGCAAGTCCCTCTTGTGGGGAAAATCAAAGATGCGCAGGCAGTACTTGCTTCTTTTCCAGATAAAAGACTGAAAATGACTATCCTTGTAGCAGACATTCCAGTCTCTTATGGCATGCTTTTGAGTAGAAATTTCTGCAAAGAGCTGGGTGGAGAAGTCAAGATGGATTGGTCTTGTGTGCACATACCAATCAAAGGAGTAAATCAGAAGCTGGAACCTGAGAAGAAATCTAAGTACACAGTATCAAAGTCTGAGGATCCTAGATCTCAGATCTTGTTTCAGGAATCGGATCACGGAGTCTATTATCTAGAAATGGATAAAGAAGATGTTCAACCGGTGATTCAAGAACCACATCAACTTAACAACAAGATTTGGACTCTGGAATTTGATGGCAGCTTCTTGTTCATTTGGATCGGCGCAGGCGTTGTTCTTATCTCTCCTGAAGGGAAGGTGCATGCACACTCCTTCAAATTGATGTTCGAAAATACTAACAATACAGTTGAGTATGAAGCGTTGTTGTTAGGCATGGAGCTAGGCAAGAACAATGGGAATCAAATTATTACATGCAAAGGGAGATGTTGAGTTGATTGTTAAGTAGATAAGAGGCCTCTACCAAGTCAAAAAAGACAAACTGCGGCACTATAGAGATCGGGTCTACTCTGCTATCCTGGATTTTTCAGCTTTCTCGGTATCTTACATTCCGAGAGAACAAAATTCAAGAGCTGATTCACTTGCGTGAACTGCAGCCTTGTTGAATCCGGATCAGCCTCCTGCATTCTTTAGATAGGGAGACTACAAGGTGGAGATGGTCTTTCACCCAAAGGTTCCTGACAACGTCCAGCAATGGCAGGTTTTCAACGATGACACGCAGATTGTTGCGTTTCTCCAACAGAAGGACAACTTTGAAGAAATCTACTATGAGGGAAGCAATTCACCTCCTAGGCAGACTACTGTCGGAGAAATGGATGTGGACATCTCAGGAAGTCAGGAGATTATCCAGCTAAAAGGAAATAAAATTCCCAAAGGCTTGGTATCTCTTGAGGAAATGTTTGATAAGCATGATCAGATGCTTAAGAAAAATGAAGAAAGTGGGGAAGGTTCTTCCTCCGACACACAATTACTAAATTTGGGAGCTGGCAATGATCCCAAATTAGTAAATCTGGGTAAGTGTTGCTCAGAGGCCGAAAAGAGAAGCTTTCTTAAGCTTCTTAAGAAATATATGGATGTTTTTGCCTGGTCTTACCAGGATCTAAAAACATATCAGCCTGCGGAAGTTCAACACTACATCCCACTTAAACCAGAACAGAAGCCTTTCAAGCAGAAGCTGCGGTGGCACAACCCTACCATTTCGGGAACCATCTTTGCAGAAATCCGGAAGTTGTTAGATTAAAGATTATCTATCCCATACATCATTCGGAATGGTTGGCCAACATAGTCCTGTAAGAAAGAAGAGCGGTGAGATTAGGCTGTGCGTGGATTTCCATAACCTTAATCAAGCTTCATTGAAAGACAACTACCCCATCCCCATCATGGATCACACTCTGCAGGTGGTCACTGGATCTGAGATGCTCTCCATGCTTGATGGCTTTTAGGCTACAATCAAGTCAAGGTGGCCGAGGAAGATCAATACAAAACGGCGTTCATCACACCTTGGGGAACCTTCGTACCAGAAAATGCCGTTCGGCCTGATTAATGTTGGTGCTACATTTCAAAGAGCTATGGATCTAGCCTTTGCTCATCTCAAAGATATAAGCATAGTGTTGTATACTGGATGATCTGAGTCTTTTCCAAAGATAGAAGTGCACACATTTCAAACTTGGAAGAGGTTTTCATACAATGCCACAAGCATGGTATTTCTTTGAATCCTAAGAAATCCATCTTTGCTGTAACAGAAGGGAAACTACTAGGGCACATTGTTTCAAAGAAGGAACAAAGATAGATCTAGAGCATGTCAAATCCATTCGAGACATTGCCTTTGCCCACATCAAAAAAAGGAGTTCACTCTTTCTTTGGAAAAGTTAATTTTCTCGGGAGATTCATTCTGACTTTCTTTGAGCTAACCCGTCATATTTGAATATGATGAAGAAGACACAAGATTTTAAATGGAGCAGTGAAGGAAGGAAGCTTTGAGAAAATTAAAGAGGCCTGTCAAAAGCTCGAGTCTTGGTTTCACCCGACTTGATAAAGAATTTATTCTTTCTTATTATTCCTCTGAACACACCATGTCGGCAATGCGATGCGAAAAATCAAGAGGACGAGAAGCTCTATTGCTTTCATGAGTACGCCTCTTAAAGCCTATGAGTTGAAAATACACTCCCATGGAAAAGCATGCATATGCAGTGGTGAAGGCATGCAAAGCATTCAGGTATTATATTCTTTCCTCACACATTGTGGTTTTGGTTCAGAATCTGTCAGTTAAATCTATCCTTACTCAGCAAGAGTTAGGATTGTTGAGAGGCACATGGGTGACAAAGGTTCAAGAATATGACCTAGATATTAAACCAACAAAGCTGGTTCGAGGAAGAGGTCTGTGTGAATTAATGACGGAGATGAAAACATCAGTGCCAGAAGTGGATCAAGATGAGATAGATGGAGATTTGCCTGTAGTACTTTTTATAGATCTGGTAGAGGAGTGGTATAGTAACATTGCTTACTTTCTGACGTATGGAGAATGCCCAGATCAACTTTCCAGAAAAGAGAAATGAACCATCAAACTGAAATCCAAAGATTTTGTTCTTTGGGATAATGGTTTGTACAAGAGGGGAATTGATGGCGTATTTCTCAGATGCGTCGATAAAGCTCAACAGGATCAGCTACTACAACAGTTTCATGACATGGCTTGCGGTGGTCATTTCTCAGCCTGAGTCACTACACACAAGATCCTAGAGCAAGGTATTCTTGGCCCACCCTTTTCAAGAAGATTTGCAGATTGGGTAGCTAAGTGTCAAGCATGCCAACATTTTGTTGGGCGTGTGAAATTACTGCATTACCTCTAAAACCCATTGTGATTGAAGAACCTTTCCAACAGTGGGGAATGGATTTTATTGGAATGCTTAACCGGCTTCCAGTGCCGGTCACCATTACATTCTAACAGCTACTGATTATTTCAGTAAGTGGGTAGAAGCTATTCCTGTGAAGAATGCCACTTCTTGAGGTGTGCAATTTTATAAAAGAAAATATTATTGTCAGGTTTGGCGTGCCCAGCAAAATTGTAGCAGACAACGCTCGAATCTTTCTTCTGAGGAGCTGGTGGAATTCTGCTACACTTATGGGATCAGCTGGTTCATTCCTCAAACTACTATCCACTAAGGAATGGTCAAGCTGAATCTAGTAATAAAAACTTGGTAACTATCGTGCGCAAGCTTGTAACGGAAAATCAAAGGACTTGGCATAAAAAGTTGTTTGATGCATTATGGGCGATAGGATCACACCAAAAAGGGCGATAGGCATGTCCCCATTTCAGTTGTTATATGGTAGAGACACGGAGCTGCCTCTTACCTTGGAACTGCCTGCCCTGCAACTTTCTAAGGCCCTGGAGGATTCCACTTTCACGGATGTTATTGATAAAAGAATTATGTACAGCTGAATTGAGGAAGTACAAACTCAAGTTGCGAGATAGGTTGAGGTTGAGAGCATCGAAAGGAAGGTGAAAGTCATCTTGACAAAAAAGGCCGGGAAAGAAAAAGTTTGAAGTCAATATTTGGGTCCTTTTATGGGACAAAAGAAGAGAAACAAAAGGCATGCATGGAAAGTTTGATTCACTATGGAAAGGGCCTTTTGTGATTAAGAGATCACGGAGTGAGATAGCTTCATTCTTGCTCATCGGGATGGAGTTGAATTGCCGTTGCCTTTGATAGGCAACACTTGAAGTTGACATTCGGACATGAGAAGCGAGGGTAAAACTGTATGTACATAAATAAATCTTTGTTTTTTTTCCTTGTTTTGTTTTGTTTTGGTGTTGTGTTGTGTTGTGTTTGTTTGCTGACCCGTGCCCAAAAGGACAAGATACGAAACCTAGAGATGTTGGGATCTCATCTTTTCCCTTTGTCATTCTGACAGAGAAAAAGATGTCCACAGACGGAGCCGACTGGTGTCACCCAGATTTCACCCTGAAATCTGTGACTACCCTATCCGAAATTTTTTTTGTACTTTTAAAATAATGGGTCGTTTTGTGTTTTTATTGCCTGAAAGTTCTTGTATTGCGTCAAGATAATCCCAAAGAGCCATATTAGCCTTTTTTGCCAAATACCCAGATGCCCAAAATTGTTATATTCTGTCGTAGGATTTATCTGCGGGAAATTTGTATTTAATTATTTTGAGCCCGTATGAGGCTATTTGTGCTCCGTTTTAACTCTGTTATGATCGAATATGTCATTACTCTTATGTACCAGAAGGGTTTTAACTTGGAATAAGTTTTGGGCTTTATTTGTAACTTTTGGCAATTTTTCGTGTTTTTGTGTTGTCCGTTTCGTTTTTTGTGAAATTTCTCTAGAACAATTCCTTTGTTAGGTAAGCCCGATTTTTGGTCTGGAGCAGGTGGAAAACATATCGCACATTATGCCGAGGAGAAGTCACCATCGGAGTGCGGATCACTTTGGGAAAAAGTGAAGTCATGCACGGAAAAGCCCCTGTGGGATGGGCGCATTTTGGAAAACAAAGGATTTAAGCTATGATGGGAAAAATAGAAGCGCGAGGTAAGGTGGGAATTTTATACTACACTAGCTGGTAGGTACTTTTCCCGTGTTATAAAATTCACTTAAGCTGCGAGTGGGAAAGTTAGAGGCGCGGGCGGGGGAATTTATTACTGCCTTGCGAGGTAAAAATTCCCATGATAAAATAAAAGGAAAGTGACTTAAGTGAAATCATGGGATTTTAGTGCCTGCCTTGCAAGGTAAATAATCCCATTGTCAAAGTCAAATCACTTAAGTGGATCATGGGATTTTGGTGCTTGCTTTGAGGTAAAGAATCCCATTGTGAAAAATTCTTAAAAATAGAATTATATGTGCAAAAAAGTGCGCCCCCTTTGGTGAGATGATGGCAGCCTTTAAGTGATTATTTTAATTAATCTATTCTTTCAAAAAGTGCGCCCAAGCTTGGAGGAAGTCAACAAGTCAAAGATGGAATAAAAGAAATGGATTAAATGTATTAAATTTAATTTATTTAGTGGTTGCCCCTTCTCTTTCAAAAAAGTGTGCCCCATTTGGGAGTTATTTAATGTTTTTAAAGGCATTAAATCATTAAATTAATTTCTATTTTCAGTGGCTATGGTCAAAGCACATTGTGAAGCTTCAGTGAAGTGATGTGTGAAGGATTAAATTGGATTAATTTAATTTATTGGATGGTTGTCCTTAAACATGCTATTTTTAAAAGAGAAAGAGCATGATTTTTAATTAATTAATTGCCTTTAATTGTTAGGGCAATTATTAATTATAGAATTGTGAAGGTTATATAAGCATGGGCAGCCATATGGGTGAATTATTTGATTCACGGGTAAAAGAATTGCAGCCAGAGAGGAAAAGTGCGCCCCCATTTGAAGAAGGATTTTGCTCGGGCAAAGGTGGCAACAAGGCTAAAAGCTTCAGATTTGGCGCATGCTTTGAAGGAGGTTGATCTTTTGTCTGCATAATTGTTTGCATAGGTGTTACAGGTGCTCGGGTGTTGTTGAAAGGATTCATGCTCTCTTTATGTGCAAATTAAACACCAATTTTTGGGGGCGAGGCTTGAAAAGTGCAGATTTTACAATTAAAATTCACTATTCATGCTCGGTGGCCATTTTGTCTGAATAAATTGCGGGAATTCATTACGGGTGCTTTCTAAAAGGAAAAGGAGCTTTTATCGATGTCGATACATTGCATATATCCTCGAATCGAAGAATTGTCAGATCTGCACCAATTATTGAAGAAATCCGGCCAAGTAAGAAGAAAAAGAATTATTGAGACGAAGATAGACAAAGCCATGGAAAAGAGATGAAAAAGAAAGCACGATGGAGTCATGCATTGCTTCAAACTTGCGAGACATAGGAGACACAGATCTAGGCCGGAACCTCTTGCGATTTGATTGATAGATCGAGCGGGAAAGACTTCACTCATGCGTGCGGTTAAAAGCGGTGGAATTATCGAGCTGTGCTTTTCCATATGACCCAATTGCGAGTTTGTTATGGAGTGTGCTAGATCTTATCATCCTTCATCCAGATCAGTGCGTGATGCTGGAGGAAAGACAATAATTCGTTTGGATGCAGAGTTCATCAATTATTGTTTGAAGATTCCAGTGCGAAAGGTGGTGACTTCCATTAGCATTCAGGATGCTGACAGTAGATGGGAGAAGCATAGAGCTGATTGCGTGAGCATAATGAATAGCCGATACATGAAGAAGCCTAGATCTCCTTCAAAGTTCGAGAACTCTTCCACGGTCCAATTTGGTGCAGGAGGTAGATGATGTCGTCAAATTGCTATGCAGGATGAATGGCGAAGCGAATGCCTACACTTTCCGTACATGGATGTATGCTTTCATCAGGACCATTGAAATCAACAAGGTTGATTCTATAATCAATTGGTCGGAAATTATTAGCAACAACATTGGTGAGCAACTCGGAACGTGAAGCGTACTTTTAGCTTCAAGATGACTTCATACTTGGTGTATGTTGCAGCTTCACAAGGCGTCTTTTCCAAGTTGGATAGATGTGGTGTTCTTTCTAAGGACCCCATTTTTGAGTGCTACCCACAGCTTACTGTACCTACGTGTGAGAAAGATTTCAAAGTGATCAATGATGAATTCTTCTATGATTTCATCTGCAGGCTAGACAAAGACTTGAAGGCCAACAGGGTAAGCAAGGAAGCGTGGGAAGCTGTGTCCAAGATTGGCAGTCTATTCATTCAATTTGTAGATTTCACATACCTCAGGGTTACGGGCTTTTCTGGAGAACCAATAAAGATGCCCAGGTATCGAATGATAGATTGATCGCCATGGAGCTGAGCAGGCAACTTGTGGAGTTACACGACCTTCAGTCAAAGCGGCACAAGTCTACGGGCTTCTTCCCAATCACTGTGGGATATTACAGCTGCATTAGCATTCATAGAGCTCGGGGATGGAGCGCAAATGTTATCGAGTATGAGCAAGAGTTCTTCCCTGCACGGCTGAACTTTGATCCATTTGGAGTAGCCAAGGAAGACAATCTCCCAGGAGTACGCACATGTGCCTTCATTAGAAGATTTTTGGATGAAGTGCAAAAGTGAGTACGAGGTTAGAAAGAGAGATTTCAGCAGGCTATCAGCAAAGCAAGTGTTCGACTTTGGACTAGCGCGGATACCTGCGGATCTTAAAGATGATGGGAATGTGGTACTTGACACTTACCATCAAATGGGAGGAGATAAAGCCATATTGCAGAATAACATAGGAGGCTGCAACACAATTGAAGAAAGGTCGGGAGTTGTGTTGGTGAATACTTCAAACTAGTTCTTGCGAAGGGATATTGCCTTGATGAAGCATTGATGAATCAAGTCACGGGAAACTTCGGCGCAGGAGATTCCCTCAAGCGAAAGCACGGAGGAGAAAGTAGCAGGAAAGTCGAGAAGTTGAAAGTGCATAGAAGATCTCAATCCAAGGAGAGGATCACTTCTACGACCATGACTTTAACTCCGGTTTCTCCAGTACCCAGTACTTCACCAACTATTGCACCATGCGGCGTAGGGGACGCTTCCATGCCTCCTTGAATCAGTGACATTCATCTTCTCCCCTCAACCACTTCATTCAATGCCTGTTCCAGAGGATACGTTGAAAGCTGCAGAGATGGCAAAATTGAAAGGGCTTTGTCCTTGGATGACTCAGAAGATGGCAGCCATAACATTGTGGCACTTTCTGATGGAGAGGATGCAGAGCGGAAGATGGTAGTACACTCAGCGACTTCTCATTCTCGAGAAGTAACTTCTCGGAATGGTTGGCTTCGCAGTTGGTTCCAGAAGCGAGAATGGAGATGAACTTAGAGGAGCACGACTTGCAGCTACTCCAGAATCTAGGCGGAAGAGACAGAAGGCCTAAAGTTGCCAAAGCAACTTCTAGGTTGATCATCGAGGATTCGGGAGAGAAGTTTGCTGAGATATCAATTCCGGCAGAAGGAAAGATAGAGGAGGAGCTCACGGCAGAGGATGTGACATAACCAAAGTACCCCTCGGTCAAGCCACCACTGAAGGATTGAAGCAGGACACACAGACATTGATGGATGCTTTATTCCTTAGGCTTGACAGTGAAAAGGTGGAGAAAGAAGAGCTGCAGAAGCAAGTATCTCAATTATGTGAGATCATAGCCAAGGTTGCTAAACCTTCCATTCAGCCCATTTCAGAGCAGGTGAGTGATCATCTTATGCAGGAAATGGAGGATGCAAGCAATCAAGTAAAGGCTATTGATGAATGGAAGGATTTGATTATTCGTCAAGCTTCTGTACAACTTGGAGAAGTGCCAGCCCGCCTAAAGGTTATGGATGATGCAGCAAATCAACTAAAGCAACTGATGGAAAACATAGAAGGCATGAATACAGTTGCAGAGAGTAACTTGAGTATTTTGGCCGAGATTAACAAGCTGCCGGGAGATGTATTGATTGCGGAACAAATTGTACCGGATGGATCAGTCGAGAAGGGGAAGCAGCTAGAGTTTGCAGTATCTTTCCGTTTGGAAATCTGTAGAGTTTTGCTGAAGAGGATGCAGGCACTTGAGAGTAGGACATCAGACTTACCAGACAGTGTCATTTCTTTCACTGAGGAGAGAGTGGATGGGAATGTCACTTCATACGTGCGGATCGTCTCAACTAAGGTGCCTAATTCCCTGGAAGGATCTCTTCTGATGATACAAAAGAGAATTGATAAAGCTACCAAGCCTTTCACGATGAATTCTATCAGTAGACTGGTGGTGCGTTGTAGGCTAGACATTGCGAGGTTTGGGCCGAGTTTGGAAGATGTGGAAGCGTGCATCAAAGTGTTGAATGAAGGGTTGCTGCTTGATTCGGGACGAGAGAAAGAAAGTGGCTAAAAAGCAGATGGAAGGATGTTGAATTACATGTTTCGACAAGTATATCCGATATCAGAACAAGAAAAAGACATAAACATTACAGCTGGCATGACTTCTTCTATTCTTTCTTCTTCTATTTTCTATGTTCCCGGATGAAATTGTAAAACTTCTAAGTTATTGGTTTTACAACCATTACTTAAAGTCATGTGGAACCATTCTATTAGTTAAGTGATACATGTGTCACTTAAGGAGAAGATAGTTGAGGATGATTGCCAAATGTCATCTTTACTTGTTGTTTATGTTTCAGTTCAGTTTGAGTTTTCCATTTGTACTTTCCCTCCTACATTCTATAAGTAGGAGAAGAACCTCGGGTTAATGATCGATCAGAATTTGTAAGAAGCAATCTTGTGTTCTAGACTTTGTGTTGAACCCCTGAGAGCAACTTGGAGCAAAGGAATACAAAGGAGCAGGTTTTCGGAGAACTTTGTGTCACGGTGTACTGTGTTTCTTGCTTTTAATCTTAGATCTCTTAATAAACTTTGTGTTATTTTAGATCTGGATCTAGAGCTGCCTTTGTTTTATAATTTTGTGTGTTCATATCTATTAAGTTTCTTCTATGTGCATGCAATTAGCTCTGCTATCTACTAATTGGGATGCACATCTTCCCCATTTCTTCTCTGTATTTCCTTGTATTTCCTTTACTTCCTTCTTCTATAAAATACTTCCTTTCTTGAACGGAGCCTCACCGGTTAAATGATTTATCTCTTAACCTAGGTTTGATGCTATGCAATATTAGAGAACTTCTTAGTTATATCAAGGGTTTTGAGGGATCAATCAATTGCACAACAAGAGTCACATAGTTTGAGAGGTCCAAATTACCGATATGAGAATATTATAATACAATACATAGAACCAAAAATATTAGGAATATAGGATTTAAAGAGACAAGAGCATATAGAAAGGGCCATATTTTTGGTACGCTTTGGCTTGTGCCATCTACTTTGGTCCATGTAGTAGTTCATGACATATTTTCAAAAATTAATCTATATTCGGTCATTTATAACCTATTCATGTCATCGAACATCCTATATCATCACATAGAAGCATTATATAAACTAATTTTTCTTCTCCCTCTAATTACAAGTGCTTTATCTATTATTTTAAATAATTACTTAATTGTTAATATTGATATTATTGCAATTATCTTTTAAAACCTGCAGTCATTTTACCCACCTACTAACTTCTAACTCCATGTGCATCAGCCTATCACCTAGCGGGCACTAAGAACTCACCAAGGCATGCGTAGGCGAACCCCTCCTTTTATTGATTATTGTGAGAAGATCTTTCCATTGTTAGAGAATTAGATATTCACATAAAAGCACAACATGAGCTATCAAATCCTTATACCCATGCATGGAAATGAGAGAAACAACACAACATGGATTATGAAGAATAGATCTAATTCATAATATGAAGAAATGACACTAGGGTTTGCACCCATGAATAAGATATCCAAAAATATATATATATATATATATATATATATATATATATATATATCAAGAGTGCTAAATAACCACATTACATTCAAAATTCCATGCCAGGCCGAATATAGTAATTATCAAGGATCTAGCCCATACAATATATGTTAAAAAAAGATCCAACTCATATATCAAGAGTCCTAGCTATGCCTCCCTTATTACATAAATTTTATAGACCCATCCCTTAGATATGATGACCTTCTTACAATTCCCTAATGAAAACCCCAACCCTAGGGCCTCCTAATACTTTCTACAAAGCTTCACCTTCTTCCATGTTATATGTCTATCCATAAACATCTTGGTGTCTCTTCTTCTACCCGAGCATCTCTTCTTATAGGTCCATATACCCACCACCATGCCTTCCTTTAGTGGTATATCACATGTCAAGTGTAATGTGGTCCTCTAATGGTGCATGCCCATCTCATTGAGAACCCTCCATTTTTTTAATGATGTATTATAAGAATATTCCATGCATGGAATATTCTTTTCTTGACCTCCAAGGTTCCAGTGGCACCTTATCCACTCAACATGCCTAGTCGGGTCACATTTTTCCTCAAGTGCCTCTAGAACACCAAATATGGCTAAGTCCTTAGATCTTGTAATGTCTCCCCACGCATGCCCTGGTCTCTCCTAAACCCTTCTTAAACCTCTTTTTACCACACACTTCTCCCCGCCCTTCATTCTATTTATTTCTCTTGTGCATGTGTGCCTTTTGGTACTTAGCCAATAATTGGGGCCCAACATCACCCCACACTAAGCTTGTTCTCCATCCTTGGAAACATCCTACTTCCCCAAAGAATAAAGAATGGTGGGACTCGAATAATTTGAATGAAGAATGGAAGAATGAAATGGAGGAATTAAGAATGGAAGAATGGGAAAATTGTTATTTGTAAGAGGAGTGGGAACTCCTTCCTCATTGTTTCCTCAATCTTCTCCCAGGCATCCACTTCACCCTACGCTATGTTAGAGTAGGTCACCCACTAGAGTGCTCACCTCTTCAAAGCTCAATTCATCACCCTTAGCATTCAATGTATCTACAATCCCTTCCAGCTGCTTGCTAAGGTCATCTAGCACATCCATTCTATGAGTGACCTAGGGGTACAATTCCTTAAGCTGATTTTTAACTGAACCTCACAAGGTTTTGATTGCTTCCATTTTCTTCTCAACTTCAGCTAGGATTTTATCCCACTCCACCCTGTTTCCTTTGTTCTTCTCTTGGAATTCATTTTAGATCCACCTCATGTGTAGCAACTAGTATACTTGTTACCCTATCTCTATCAGTGCAATTATCATATACAACCTCAACCATTTCATGTGGCGGTATTCACAATGGAAAGGAGCTTGGAATACCGAGTGACTGTCTCCCGATATTCTACTTCTCTTCCTCCTTTTGGTGTGCCAATGCCTCTTCTTTGATTCTAGTGCGAGTGGCCACCTTTCCATGGTAAGGATGTGGGTTAAGTATTCTAAGCATTGCAAGGTTGACTCATATTTTTTCTTAGGTGGGGCTAGTCTAGATGCTTCAAGATAATGGCATCTGTAATCATCTCTATATTTTTGTAGACCTCACGTACCTTCTCCTTTTCCTCCCTTAGTTTACACCTTAACTGTGCGTTGATCAACTCCTCCTACTTTAGATCCTTTCTCTTCTCAATGATTTCTTCATTCTTCTTCTCCAACTCCTCCTCCAAAACCCTTACTTTGTCATTCCTCCCAAAGAGTCTCACCTCAACCTCTACTGACACCTTGTTGAGTGCATTGCATACTTTCTCATTAGATAATTGTTGAGCATTTATCAAAGGGTTCACTCCCTTGGTCTCTAGTACCTTCATCAATGCCCCTTTTTTGACCTCAAACTGGGATCATCAACATGGGACTCAAAATCCCAAGATAACATCTTCCTTGTTCATGGGTACATGCCTTCTTCTTTGAATGAATACCATGCAAGGATTTGGTCTATAGGCACAATACTTTGGAAGCGCATGCATAATACCTTACTTGGATCATTGATGTAACCCATTCCTTTCTCTTGTGCTGCTACCACACTCTTCCCTTATGTGTGTACTACCTTTGGAAATCTTACTACTAAGTTGGGATCTCCACCCATGCTCCCATAATCCTTCCCTACACTCTCCTCCTCTATCTCTTTGAGTATTTCATCAGCACTACTCCACCTCCTGCTCCACCAAGTCCTTTATTATGCCCACTACTTCCCTTTCTGTGGCCTCTTCTATTTTCTCCTTGGTGAGGCTTGGGGTCCTTTGATCCTTAGTGTTTACCTCCTCACTTCCCCCTTTCCATGAGAATCTCCTTCCTCCTCATCCTTTCCTCATTTCCTTCCTCCTCCGAGTCATGTACATCATACACAGGATGGTCTTGAGCCTCTTCATGCTCATCATCATCCTTCTCACCTCTGTAGGCTTCCAAGCTCTCTATTTCTTTTGAGTCCACCTCCTCTACTACCTTTCACTTCTTCCTAACTAGTGACTCCAGTATAGGGGATTCTTCCTTCTCATCTTTTTCAACAGGAAACTCCTTCCTCAGTGATTTTTATTTTGAAGGGGATCTTCTTGCTTTGGTACCTCTTCCTCAAGTGTCTTTTCTTTTTCCTTAATGGGGGACTTCTTCCTTTGAGCATATGTGCTCGACTTCGTGCCTAACTCTTACACACCAACAAATTGTGTTGTTTGTACACTCGGTGCCTTCTTCTCTGGTGCCTCCTCTCTCTCCCTCTTCCTCGGTGTGGCCTTCTTCCTTCATGGTGGGGTCTTCTGGGATGGAGACATCATTCTCCACATAGGTTCCTTTCTCATACTTGGGCCTAATGTGTAGGTATACCCTCGTTGTGGTCCTTCCAACAATTGGCAACATCACAAGTTTTATCATATGTACCTCATGGGAGACATACTTCTCCACATAAGCATGCTTCTTGGGGTATACTAGCTTTTTCGCATCTCATGGGTATTCATCCACCTTGATGAGGTAAAAACCTTAGTCTTTTGCCTCCTTGAAGTGATTGACCCCGACTTGGAAATATTGTGTAGTGAAGGAGAATGAAGTTTACACCATGGGCTCTTGGTCCCTTCTGACAGAGTGAACCTACCAATGCAAAAGTGTTGGTATATAGCAACAAACTTATCTTCTCCTTGCACTAGCACTGACAATTTTTGGGTATCCTCCACTTATCCCCAAACGTGTCACACATTTTCTTATACCATTTCTCTAGGCATGCCTTATGGGCATCATCATGGTGTCACAAGTATACTTCTCAAATCTCTTGGCGGGGAGGGGTTCTCATCTAGGTACTCCCATACAAATTTTTTTTGGCCCATCGGGAACTCAATTTCTAAAAAATGATGGTAAGGAGGACATTACCAAACATGATCTTCTCCTCCATGTCACATGCGGCACTGATGATCTCCTCTGTTATGAATGCTGAGAGGTTGTAGATGGTTCCTTCTGAGATTTTTTGGCAAAATGTTTAACTAGGAATTGTTGATCTATGTCCACCTCTCCTATCCATTCAACTTGGTTACTAAGTACACGGCCATCCTCATCACAAGGTTGGAAATTATAGAAATGTCAAAGTACCATGACCCCTTCTTATAGTCATAGGCCTCCATAGTTTTCTTTATGGCCTCCTTTTCCTCCAAGTCATCATCAAATGAATCTCCTCGTAGGTAAGACCAGTAAATTTGGAGATCAGTTGGGGATTTATCCTCATTCTTCACCCCACAAAGTAGAAATGGTCTTCATGTACACATGACATTCATCCATTGGTATAACCACTCGGGTTTACCAAAATAGGGAAACTCATATAATTTCAATACTTGGCCTTCTCCATTTTCACCTTCACCTCATCATCATAGATGGAAATTCTATCAAGTGTCCTCTTGTCTGTAGGTCTAACCATTTATAATGCCATCTCTTTCTCTATGGCATTTGTGCTGATGGTTATAATCACTTACCACCATCTTCCTTACATGGGATACCCACTCTTTTCCGAGCAAATACGCCATCTAGGTATTGCATCTCCACATACCACTCCTCATTGAAACTAGTGGAAACAACATGTTTCCCTTTGCCCTTGCCCTTCTTTGGTGAAATGGTTTCCTTCTTTGGTGCCATATTCTTGTCGGGTTACTAAAAACAAACTCTTCCTTGCTCCTCTTCCTCACTTTTCTCAAATATGTGGCTTACCTTCACGAAAAATACCTTTACTCCCGTGCCCTAGCTATAGAACCCTAACCTAGAAAACCCTTCCATAAGATGATGTACTCTCCTGAAATCTTCTTCCCTACACCCATGTACTTCTTCCACTTTGGTTCACAAATCACACTAGTCACACACTCATATTTTCACAAATTTTTCCTTCGCACAAATATTCTTCATGGATGCCCTAGTTCATAAAGATCTCTTGATATCATAATTGCAAGGTAAACAATAATGTGCCCGACCTTCTACTTATATCTTTTTTGTTCATCTCCAATAAATTATATGCCACCTACCAATATATTTTATAATAAAGGTGAATTTTTCCACTAAAGCCAACCTTAAGCGCTCTTACCCCCTGCACCTATCCTACATGAAAAATCTCTACAACCTTTTGGCATGCAAAAATCCTTATTGACTAAAGATCCTCACATGTGCACTTGCAACGCCAAAGGAACTTCTTCTATCCTTAACTAATTTTTCCCTCACCTACCTCATGTTGTTCCTGTGCTTCTCATCCTTTGTACGTGGTCTTTGTAAAGTTTTATTGACACCAAACTCCTTATGTTCACCTTTTCTACATGCACTCTTCCACACTACATGCATCCTTCAATATGGGCCATTGAAACAAAACTTCCACTACTAGCTTCCATTTTATTTTACATTACTCCACCCCACACAAAATAGATGTGTAGTCCTCTATGCATACACAACCTTTTGAAAATAATAAGTGGCTACCAAGTGCACAAGGCACACAAAACAACAACACAAAAAGAAAGGAACAAGTAACAAGAAAGGGAAACACAAGGAAAATAAATGCATTAAAGGAAATCCTAAGATAAATGGAAATATTTCCTTATTTATGAACACAAGGAAGACTTATTTATAGTAGGGCTTTAGCCTACTCCCATTGAAATGGCCTAGTAACCATGTTCCATCTATGCTTGTAACTGGAAAGTGCATGAATCAAGGATGTATGAGATGATATATGGCCCTAACCAATGGAATTTCAGTTTCCCAGGATGGCACAAAATTTGGAGTCATAAAGCAAGACCATTTGCCCAACCTCGAATTGTTTGTTTTTAATATGATGATCATGCCATGCTTTTTTTTGTGCCTTTTCAGTCTTTTGACTCCATCTATCAAGTGATCACCTTTCTTCTACCGCATTAACTTCTCCATGCACTCTTGAATTTTTTTCATCAAGCTAACCCTCTTACACATACAATACGCAGTGATGGTAGCATAAATTCAACCTGGTAAAACAACCTCCATGCTAAACACCAATTGAAATGGTGTGGCTTTGTTAATCTCTTGTAGGTTTCCTATATGCCCATAGAATGGATGATACCTTGTCATCCCAATCTTGTCTTCCCACATCATAAATTTTAGTTAACGTGTGACTAGAATTTTGTTAAATGCCTTAGTACAGTTCCATTAGCTTATGGGTGATATGGGGTAGTCTTATGATGGGCCACCATGAACTCTGCCAAAAAAATCCTAACTGTTTCATTCAAAAAATGTGTACCCTATCACTAGTCAAGCTTAAAGGACATCCATACCTATTGATTATGTTCTCCCATAAGAATCTAGTAGTTGTCATCATTGTATAATCCCTTGTAGGCACTGCCTCCACCCACCTTGTTAAGTAATCAGTGCAAGTAATGATATAGCATGAACTAGTCCTTTGTGCGGTAGGTGAAATTGGTCCTACAAAATCAATTTCCCATTTTTCAAATGGTTTTATGCTGGTTATAGGTCTCAAGGGAATCTCATCTCTTTTTCTTGGCTTGTCAAGGTGCTAGAAATGGTCACAAGCCTTGCAAAATTCAATACAATCTTAGTAGATACTTTCCCACCAAATCCCTGTGAGTAGAATCTTCCACATGGTGACATTCCTGCATAGTGCCCTCCTACAATCCCACCATGTGCTTCCTCCATGATTGCAAACATGCTCATGTTCTAACACACACTAATGCAACACCTCATTATGGCATAGGTTGTATAAGTCTCATTGATTAACATGTAGGGTGTGATGCATATGGCTAACTATTTTCTTTCCAAATTCTTCATTCCTTTGGTGCCACACCCATTTTGAGAAACAAAACAATATATTCTAATTCAAGGGGCACATGCCATAACCTAAACAATTACATGTCTGGCATAGCATCCTCAATTCTCTATGCATCCTCCCCTAAGTCAATCCTTGACAAATGGTTGGGCCCTAAGTTACTCTTTCCTAGTTTCACAACAACTATAAACTCAAATTCTTGAAACAACAAGACCCACCGACATATGCACCCTTGTAAAATGGGCTTGTTTACCAAGTACTTTATGCCATGTGGTCTGTGTAGAATATGAAAGGTGTTTCCAAAAGATATATTTCTAAATTTGTGAAGCATGTAGATCATTGATAGTGCTTCATGCTTAGTAGTAATGTTCCGTTCTACGGTGTTAGGTTTCGCTAGCAAAAATCAAAGGGTGGTCAACAATCCCTTCTCTAGGTTGTGCTAAGATTGCCCCAATCACCATCCCTAAAGCATCAACATGTACATGGAATGGCTTATCCTAAGAGGGAAAACATAATATGGGTGTAATGATGAGCTTATCCTTTAATGTATCAAACATTGTCTGCATTGCGCCTCTCCCTAGTGAAATGCATTTTTGTTTTAGTAACATCTCTAATGGCATGACGATCTTAGCATACCCCTTAATAAATTTCTAGTAGTACTTCATATGCCCAAGGAATCCATGCACACTGACCTCTGGTTGGTAGGCTCCCCCAATCCCACAATAATGAAAACTTTGGTGGGATCCACCAAGTAAGCCTTCCTTACATATGATGTGCCCTAACAGGGTTCCAAATGGAGTAGTGAAGAGACACTTCTTGATGTTGAGGGATATGTGCAACTACCGACATCTTTCAAACATCAACCAAAAATTTTCACAATGGTATTTCACTAGTCCATACACCATCTAGTCATCAAGGTAGACCTAAAGAAACTTATGGATGAAGTCTTGAAATTCCTACTACACCATAATGCTTGAAAACACAACAACACATTATTCAGTCCAAAAGGCATGACTGTATAGGAAAAAATTCCCCATTTAGTGGTAAAAGTTGTCTTTTCTTGGTCTTCTTTGAAATTATAACTTGATGATATCCATGAGAATCCATCCGTGAAGGAATAGATCTCATGCCTACTACTCCTTCCAAGATTTCTTCAGTGAAGGGGTTGGAAAGGGTTAATGACACATACTACATTCAGGTCCTTGTAGTCAACACAAATCCTTATCCTTCCATCCTTTTTAATATTGATGACCATGGGGCTTACCCATTTCGATTCCTCCACAACTTCAATGATGTCTAAAGTGATCATTTTTTCTATCTCCTCCTTAACTTTGATGTGAAGATTCAAATTCATTGATAAGGACTCTTCCAAATCGGGCACACACCCTCCTTTAACTTGATTTTCATTTCTCCCAAGGAGTGGTGAATGCCTTTAAGCTCATGGTATCCATATGTGGAAATAAGTCCTGAAACTCACGTAGTAGATCAATGATCTTTGAAACCTCCTTCTCTTACCAATAGTTCCCAATAGTGGCCTCTTTAGGTTTTGTTTTTGAACCAATGTTAACTTTCTTTGTTTTGAGGGGTTAATGGTAGGTGTGTGCTTTCTCATTAGCACTATCAATAAATTTGCATGTACCTTTAGTATGGTTGACATACAAAATCTCCATCTCTTTTCCATCCATCACATAGACCTTATTTTCCTTCTCTTTCTCCACTCATGTGCACTCAAGCTACACTTCTTATGACTCTTCCTCATCAAAGTGCATTTCTAAACCAAGTTCACCCAATATCTCCAGTATTAAATCCTCCACCATGGCATTGTCTCTCATCGTAAGGAACTTAAAACCTATAACTCATTATCCACCAATGGTTTAGTACTCCAATATTTGAAGGCTTGAAGGAGGTCAGCCGTCAACTCCTACCAATTTCCTATCTGATGGTGCATCTCAGTGAATATACCATGCGTGTGCATAGCCTTGTAAGGTGGAATACAACTTATACACCCATAAAGAAGGTGGTAAGGCCTCCACACCTTCCATCCATACTTTCTCACATTCTTGGATGTGAAACAAGGTGGGTTCTTTCCCATAGTAGTCTTGTATGATAATGGGTGTATTGCTTGAGAAAACCTAACAAAGAACATCATTCTTACCTCACACCATTCTAGAAAGCTACCGTGATTTTTTCCCACCAACATGTTGCATCCCTCTTCTTTCAATCTCATTTTTCTACTAAGCCTCAATTTCTTGTAAGAAATCATCAGGGTTGGCTCCTCAGAATAACTTAGTAACTTTTCCTCCCGGAGCTTGACTAAGTGCACCTTTTCACCCTTATAATCGAGCCTCTCCATTGTCACCCAATTAACTCATAATTCTCGTGCACCCAATTTTCACATGCCACACTAGTTGTATTACTCATGGACTGAGCATATTAAAACAAAATAACTCCTCTCGTAGGGTGAATCACCTCAAGGTCCTTGATAGAGTACACATAGATTATGTGAAGAAATTCTTATCCTAATGGATTAGTATAGAGCATTGAATTCCTATCGATCAAGGGGATGATAACCTTTTCTTCTTTTTTTTCAAAACTTATGTATCCCTTGATGAACCATAGGTCATCATTGTTCTTATAACACCAAGGGCACCCAAGTAACGCTAGAAATTTTTCCACCTTGGCTAGCACCAAGACTTCAAAATACCTACTAAAATTTTCCCCTTAGATAGTGATAACATCATCCTTCAAGACACCAATAGGCATTGCCTTTGTCTTGTTAGCCATATACAACACATTCAAGAATGGCTGTAATGGGGGCCTTCCCATTTGATGTCATGTGAAGGGTGAGGACATTGACTTTCATGACTATCTCAATTACAATATTTCTTAGAATCCATCCATCTACAAATGCATTCAAGGTAATCTCCTTATCATAGTTAAGGTTTTGGGGAGGAATATTAGCATGTAGAACCTTCCTTTTGTGCTCTTCTCCAACATGTGGTACCTTCTCCCATAGCTATTCCTCTAGAAAATGAATGATATTCTATTGCCTTAACATCTTGCATACTTCCCTGACCTCATCTAGATCCTTATGTGGAGCCTCAACACTATTTCTTTACTCTAACTACCTTGAATTCTCTTTCAGGTATTGGATCTCCCCTTGTAGGCTTCGAATCACATCCATGGTTTCTTGATATACTTTCTTCTAATGCGTAGGGTCTAGATACTTCCTACGCACCACCTCTTCTCTTATAACCATTGGTTTTTGCCTTTGTATGTCCCTTGTGTGCATGTCACAGCTCACTTGTAACTAGTATAGGCTCTAGTTCCAACTCGTGTGCCACTCTTCATATCCATTATGAATCAACCTTCTTTATGCTTACTATTCTAGTGCCTTTTTCTTTTCGGTGTTGTTGGCTCATATGTTCAAATAGCTCTAGACACTCATCATACTTATGGTGTTTTCCACACTAAGAGCATTGTAATAGGTTAGGGAATTCACGTTTATATTGCTTTGTACACCCACAATTGTAATAGGTTCCATGTGGGAACTCACTTCTTCCTCCACGGTTACCACGACCATGAAATCCTCCTCTAAAACCTCTTCCATGAGTCCCTCCATCTGTGTGCCCTTCATAGTGACTACTATTATCCTTGGCATTATTTATAAGGTTATTATGGTACATGCCAACATCAATGACATCATGTATCTGGTCAATCAACCTACAATCTTTGGTGTTGTGAGTAGTAGAGGTGTAGATCTTGCAATAGCAAGACATATTTTTACAAATCACATGCTATAATAGTTGACACCTACTTACATCATGATCTCCATAGAAAATTTCAGTCCATCATCATGGCACATATCGATATCCTATGGAAGCAGTCCTTTTCATTCCATCTACCTTGTAATCCAAGCTCCATAGGCCACTACGAGTCTCATCCACTTGAATTCGTAGATAGATTTTCCAGCTACTTGGCCTTTGCAGCAATCTAAGCCTCAAGAAAAGGGCCAAAAATGGTATAAATTATTTTAACATCCTTCACTCATAGGGAAGCTTCCAAGTCCTTGCACACATCTATGAAAGTATTATTCAAAAGTGATCTCCTAAACGGTGTTATCAATCCTTCAAAAACCACTGAGCATGCTGAGAAGAATGAATGTCATAAGATAATTTTGATAATAGAGTCTTGAAATGTGTGTCGTAATCTCACACACTCTCTACCATACCTTGTCGAATCTCCTTCATCACACTAATGCTCTTTTGTTCAAACTCAAGGATATAAAATTCACCTAGGAAGGCATTCAACAATGTGGTGTAATCCACCACTGTTTTATGGGATTCATACTTTTGGTAGCAACTATGTGTGCACTCTTGAAACATCGTTACAAACTAACTTTCCTTATGATCATCGAGGTAGTGATCCCCTTTGTGTGTTATAGTATCTCACACTTGTGTAGATGCTTTACAACATCCTCAACACCTTTGTATTTTGGTAGATGTAAGGAAATTTTGAAAAACATATGTTGAGGTAGTTGAGGCCCTTGTCCACCTAATCTAGAGCCTTGATTTCTCCAAGTGTTTCCTCCACCACCGAAACACTAGATCTAATAGGTCTGTTCCTCTTGATCCACGGATCCACCAGTCCACAAAGTCCTCCAAATCCTATACCACTAGATCCACCTCCTGTAGCTAGTAATGGGTTTGAAGTGGTTGCACCTAGTGTCCCTAATGTCCCACTAAACTACACACCAATAATTTGTGAGATTGCACCACTACTAGATGTGTGTCCTGCACCGCTTCTAGATGTGATACCCAAACTTTACATACTTGTACTTTTCCCAAATGTCATTCCAGATAGTATTCCTCCAAACACATGGAATGATTGTGCAACCATAGATGTACCAAATGAGAAATTATATCTCTTAGGTGTAGATCAATCACTCCCACCAATACCAACTAGGTTAGTAATACTTATCTCTTGATTTGGAAAACTAAGCGCTGAGGATTAGTCACCAAGAGGATTTATATGCATGCCAAAAATATTCCTTTCTCCAAGTAATGAACTCTCGTCGAGAAAGTGAAGGAGTCTCTCTCCCACATTTTCCAAGATGGGGTAGCATAGAATGCTTAGGCTCTAAGTCCTCTATGTGAAGCTCAATTCCTCTCCACAACATCTTCCTTCATAGATTCATTACTCATGAAACCTCACATTGTCTAGGAGAACCTTGTTCTTCTTTCTACTTCACCTCTCTCAAGTTCTAGTATCAAGAGGAGTTTGATCTCTCAAACTCAATGTTGGAGGTTGAAAGAAACCATGGTGGTCAAGTTGCAGATCAAGAAGACACCATGGAGGAAGTGGAGCATTTTGCAGAGGGACAATAATGAGGCGGTTTACTGCCCGATTTGGAGGACTATTTTGATGGAGAAGATCCGGTTGAGTTTCCACCATTCTCTCTTTCATCATCTACATTCCAAACACAAGAGCCTGCTCTCGTCATGGAGGAAAGCATTCATTTGCAACAGCCTGCATCTTATAGCAGCTCTTTGGAATCAAGATTGGAAGATTTTGATCTTTCATGTTCTTCATTGGAGGAAGAGAAAGGGCAGAAGGATTCCACCATTGCTTCCACACCATCCATTCAAGAAGGTCTACAAGAAGACTCCATTTTTGGAGTTGAAAATCAGAGCTATGGGCATATCAAATGGATCATACCTTGCCCAATCAGGTATTTGGCTTCATTAGAGCCAAAGGAGAAGCCACAACCAGTCATGCTTGCTTCTGAGCATGAGGGTGAGCTACAAAGTACCAAGGATCAGCTGTCATACCTCTTCAATCCAAATGCAGAGAAACTAAAAGAGGTATTGGATTTGCCTTCAGCTGATACCTTGATGATTTGGGTGGAAGACCAGCTTCTTGTTGATTTTCCACTCATCCTAACAGCCATGATCAATGCCAAATCAATTGCATGGCTGCCACTTTTGAGAAAGGGAAGCTATTTCTCACAACCAATTGTAGGGTTTGTTTAGCTTGCCTTTGCTTCCAGTTAGAATAGAGTAGGTAGGTTTGCTTTCAGTAGAAGAAGTGCTTGTGCACACTCTACATGTTTCATTTGGAGCATGTATGATTTTCAGTTCTGTACATAGTTTTTGTGGTGCTGGTTTTGCTCTTGCACAGTTCATTCCAGTGGCATTTTGGTGAGAACAACTCTAAGTTCGGTGGGATTCAAGTGGCTCAGAGAGGAGGTTTTCAAAGTTCAGATCAGTTTTCAGGCTACTACTCATGACTCCATGCCCAATGGATTGCTTCAGGCTACTGATCATTCATCTAGCAGGCAGATGACCCCGCTGAGTTGCCAAAACTGTTATCCAAAATTCACCCCCAAGGTAATTTTGATAACATGCATCAGATTATTCAGTCCCGAGCAAGTAGATTGATTCAAGGCCCAAAATCATGTTTTTGGGGCCCCCTCTATTCCATTCTAACTCTCCCATCCAAGAAGGAATCCCAACAGGTCGAGAAAATGGAAGAAATGTAGAAAACCAAGCTTGGGGCTGAAAAAAGCAAGAAAATTAGCTAAGTCCTAGTCCGGGACAGTTGGGACGTCGGGGCGCGAATCGGCCGAAAAGCCTCCAGGCGGTCCCACATAATAGTTAGGAAAGTTGGGACATCGGGATGCGTGGGCGCGAAAATCTGAATTGGCTGGAAAAATGGGAAAAAATTGCCTAAGTCTCACTTCACTCAGTCCGGGACAGTTGGGACAAAAGTACGTGGAGGACGCGAACCGGCCGATTTGGCCAAAATAGAGGACTTTCGTTCGGGGACAGTTGGGCCAAAGGGATGTGTGGGGCGCAAAGATCTGAGAGCCAATGGAATCTTGCCACGTATCTTAGCCGCAAAGAGGAACAAGGAGGCCCGAATCGGGTGGTTCGGAGAAATTTGTCCCAGACAATTTGGGACATCCGGGCCAAAAGTATGCGAGGGATGCAAAGACCAGAAAATCCGCCAATGAATCAGAATGTGACGCGTGTCACAAGGGGAGGCGCAATAAAAATTTTGACTAAGTGTTTTTGGGCCCAAAAGTTCAAAGGGCGAGGTTTGAAGGGTCGGCCCGAGCCAATAGACACAGGACACATGTCCTAAGGTGGGGGAAGTGTAGAGCTTAGGGAGGACTTAGAAAATTTAGCAAAAGTTTTGGCCGAAAAACTAAAAGGTAAAGGTTTTCCCGCCCCTGTCGACGAACCAAATGATGCCACGTGTCCCAAGTGGCGGGCGCGGGGGAAAATGAATTTTTTCCAAAGTGTAAGAAAAGTCAAAATTTTCAAAGGGAAACCCACGGGAGGTAGAGGAGAGAATTGCTCGTCCAATCAGTGCTTGCCACGTGGCGTCCGACCAGCGGAGCGCGGAAAAATTCAAATTTTTGCCCGCCGATCCGTTTTTTGGGCCGTTTTTGCCCTAAAACTTCAGACCCCCATATCTTTTGATCCAGAGCTCGGATTTGCACGTTCTTTATATCATTGGAAAGCTTATGAAATTATCTACACGATTCCGAGGTCAATCTTGCATTTTGGTTCAGTTTGGAGAGAGAAAATCAAGAAACATCTCTGGCACGTGGTAATGGCCAGAACTGACGTTTCAACAACCAATGTTTAATGCACATGGGTTACATTCTTCTTCAGCATGGCCAGAAGTGATGTTTCAACCACTGATTTTAATGAAGAATGTGTTTTGGTCAATGGTGATGTTTCAACCACCGATTTTAATGAAGAATGCGTTTTGGTCAATGGTTGGGCTGCTTGCACATTTTCCTACGTTTTCTCTCTCTTGGGCTCGACCCATGCATTGTAAAAGGCTAGATTTGGCTCATTTTTGGGAGGATTACAAGTGGTTCATCTTTTCTACTCTGCCCTCCCTTCTTTTCTTCTCTAGGGTTGAAAATGGAGTTTGAACCTCCTCCCCTGCTCTGTAATGGCATTTTTTCCTTTTACTATTGAAATGATGTTCTGTGCAAACTTCTGGAGCAACAAAAACATGTTTTGTGATGCATCTGTCCATCCTTGCTCATTCTTTTGCTTGTTCTCTTCTTGCCTCTCTTCATTGTAGGTATTTGTGCATGTTTGAATGTTCATTGCAAGTTTGGAGTTGTGTTCATGGAGTTTTGGGGCATTTTCTGTGTGAAATCTATCCTTGGGCCTGTGATGCATCTATCCATCCTTCCCATTGCTCACCTCTCCTTGTCCCATGGTAGTTTTGATAGATGTTCAACATTCTCCTTCTCTGGTGTATCACCGTTTTAGGGTAGGCTTTTGCTGATTTTCCCTTTTTTCTCTCTCTCTGTCTCCTTGGCATGGTTAGATTAGGATTAGATTAGCTTTCCTGCACTGGAATAGCTTGTGGCAGGAAGTTTAGGAGTAGGAACCAGCCTTCTCTGGAGATTCCTTTCTCATTTTTGCAAGTCCCACACTTGGAGGAAGGTTTCAATGTTGTGCAATCAAACTGGATGCTAGAGTGATCAAACTAGAAATATGATCAACATCCAGGGTCTTTGTGATTTTACACTAACAATAACATATCTGATTTATAATATGAAGAAATGACACTAGGGTTTGCACATATAAGAAATATATCTAGAACACACACACACACACACACACACACACACACACACACACACACACACACACACACACACACACACACACACACACACACACACACACACACATTGATCAAGAGTGTTAAATAACCACGTTACATTCAAAAGGCCATGTCAAGTGGAATATAGTAATTGCCAAGCATCGAGGCCTATACAATATATGTTAAAATAGAGGTCCAACTCATATATCAAGAGTCATATCTATGCCTTCCTTATCACATAAATTTTACAGATGCATCCCTTAGATATGATGACCTTCTTGTAATTCCATAATGGAAACCCCCAAACGTAGGGCCTCCTAGTACTTTCTATAGAGATTTTCCTTCTTCCATGTTATATGTCTATCCATAAAAATCTTGTTGTATCTTCTTCTACCCGAGCATCTCTTCTATTAGGTCCAAGAACCATAAACATACCTTCCTTTAGGGGTAGATTACATGGCATGTGTCAATGTGGTCCTCCAATGGTGCATGCTCATCTCCTTGTGAACCCTCCACCTTCAATAATTATGTCTTCTAATAATATTCCATCTGTGGAATATTCTTTTCTTAACCTCTAAGGTTCAAGGCTAGCACATTATCCACTTGGCATGCCTAGTCGAGTCACATTTTTCCTCAAGTGCCTCAGAATGCCAAATATGGCTAAGTCCTTAGATCTTGTGTACTATCTCCCCACATGTGCCTTGGTCTCTCATAAACCCTTCTTAAACCTCTTTGTCATGTGTGCTTCTTCTTGCGTGCCCTTCTCTTTATTGCTCCTATGTGTGTGCCTTTTGGAACCTAGCCAATAATTCAGATCCCAAAAAATAATAAATTAGGATAATATAATATCATCTACTACCTCCTATAAGGGATATTAATCATTTAGGTTAAATCATTTAGTGAACCCATTATTGTCCAAACCATAGTTTCCATACAAATCCTTCTTACTCACTTATAGATATATCAAATTATTCTAGGGTTTATATTAAAATTCTCATCTTTTAAACTTGCTTATTCTCTTTATGGGTATCATTATGACACCTCCTCATCCTCTTTTTGACATTGATGCCACTCTATATTTTAAATTTATTGTGCACATGACTTTCACTAAACAAGTTATTTTTTATAGTAGATCATGCCTAAATCTTTGCAACATCTCTTTTCATCATGATTTTGGTGAATCTATTAGAAATATTTCCCCCTCTTGCCTATGTAACTACATAAAACCTTGGGTTATATCACTATGTTAGTCACCATTGGATTACGAAACTTTCCTTTTATGGCTTTTTGTTTTGTTACATGTTTAATCTTTACTTTCACTTATTTGCAAGCAATGCCATGTGTTACTTGTTTCTTTCTTATTGACCTTGAGTGCCTCGATTGTCTTGTGAAATCATGAGTGGTGTCCCATGTATGTGACATATATTTTTGATGATTTTTCTACTTTTGTGTCTTTGCATGCTTTTTCTTACATCTATTACGTTATTTTAATATTTTTCTCACTAACACTTTGCTATATTTTCTATTATACTATTGTGTATATGCCATGGTATACACCATGTGCACTCCCATTTTTGCTCATGTAGGAATCCTAATACATATGTTAACATTCGCTAAATGTCCTCTTGTTTGGGCTGCATTCACACAACTCTATCTTAAATGCCCCTAAATAGTGAGGCAACCATCATATGATATTTCATCCTCATAGCAGCTCGAACCATGTAATCAAAAAGCGGTATGAAATTAGACATTACAAAGGTCTAAAAATGGCTCAGAAATAGACTTGGGTCAGGACATACATAGGGACCATAGCATATGGATGATATGGCCCTTTCCATGTGCTTCCATCCTTGGGTAGATTAATAAAATTCTCATTTGGCACAATTTATTGATAACATTTGTTGGTACCCAAATTAGTTCTCCCTTTGAAGCCAAACAACATCCACAGGCTGAGCAAGATGCTTAGAGATAGATAGATCAAAATTTTAGTCATTTTGTAGCTAGTTAAGGGTCTAGTGGCTCTTTGTCACTTGAGCTTGGAGAATTTGGATAGTACCCATCTAAGGGTTTGACCTACCCTACTACTTTATGTTTTTCCTTTAACTAGGGTGAGAGGAACCATTTTGTAACATGTATTTTAAAGGGAAATGAATGGATCAACAATATTTGACTCTCCTTTTAGGGAATTTGAAAAATAACCTTGAGAAGACATGGTCAATGCAACATAATCTAACTCTCATGAGTTGTCACCCTAGAAAATGTAGATGCCTCCTAGACAAGGTTTAGGTTACTAGAGACAACAATAAAGCCCACTTGTGTTTACATATTTTGTTAAATTATAGCACATAAGTATACATAGAAAAGCATGGGTAGCTCTTGTAAGATTTATCCATTCTATATGTAATTTGTTAGGGAATTAAGCAAGATAAAGGTGATTATACAAAATTTATGGGAACTTTTAACAAAGGTTGGAAAATATACCAAATAAGATGATGAAAAAATTCAAATAACCAACAATGAACCTTCAACCAGAAGATGTGCACCCATGGAAGACAAAAGATACACGATTTCACATATTCTTTGAGAATTTAAACATAAAATCTCATGTCAAAGACTCAATTAAACCTAAATAATCCTATATCTATCATGCCTAAGTTACACTCATATACTAACAAACAATCTGTATTAACAAAATGGAAGTAAAGTGAATTTATGTTAGGAAATAAGGGATAAAATATGTGGAATAATCCCTCATAGAATCGAAACAATAGAAACTAATATGCAAAAATTATTACAGATCTCAAATAAAATTGCAGAATAAAATAACACAACACAAAGAGACAATATTTAACGTGGTTCACCCAATTTGGGCTACGTCCACCAAGAATCACTTGCTCAAATTTTATTACAAGCCACCGCTCTCTCAATACAATACCCAGATCCGTTTGGAGCTATGCTCAACAAACTCTATAGAATTCACAGCCGAATTCAAAACACATCTGCAATACATTTGCTTGTACATCTATCATATGCATAAGACCATATAAATAGACAACTACTTAAGTAGTTTTACAAAACTGTGGGTATCAAAACCATGGGAAAAACCCATCCCATAAACCTATGGGTCAAAAAACTCACCCATATGAGAAAAGCATGTTTCGATATTTTGGTGCAATTTTTCGAGGCCAAAAATTTACGCCTAAAATTATTTTATTTTTTTTTTTTGGGGCTCGCGCCCGAACCCTGCTACTGGGTGCCGCGCCAGGACTCCTGCTCGAGGCCCGGCCCGGCCCGAACCTCGGCGAGGATACATGAAAAGGATACATGAAAAGTGTACAAGTCTCAACACTTTTCACACATGAAAATGTGCTCCACAACCTAACAATCTCCCACTTGGAGACTAGTTTTCCTTTGAGCAAGCTTCTCACCCCTTCACTAGTTTCTGTGAAGACCAACCAAAGCTGAACACAACTTTAGTTTTTCCCTTGTGACCACCTTGGTCATCATGTCTGCAGGATTCTGACTGGTATGAATCTTCTCCAACTTCAACTTCTCTTCCTCCAAAGTTATCCTGATGAAATGATACCTTAACTGTATATGCTTTGTCCTAGAGTGGAAAGCAGAGTTCTTAGCTAGGTGTATAGCACTCTGACTATCACTATGTAGCTTACATTCCTCTTGCTTATGCCCCAACTCCTCAAGAAATTGTTGTAACCAAATCATCTCTTTGCTTACCTCTGTGGCAGCAACATACTCAGCCTCTGTGGTTGACAAAGCCACCAACTTCTGTAGTCATGAAATCCAGCTCACTGCTGTCCCACCTATAGTGTAAATATAACCTGTCGTGCTCCTCCTGCTGTCTACATCTCTAGCCATGTCTGAATCTACATAACCACGTAAAGTGGTGTCTGATCCAATGTAGCACAAAATTGTCCCCATGGTCCCTCTCAAATACCGAAGGATCCACTTTACTGCTTGTCAATGCTCTTTACCTGGATCACTCATAAATCTACTCACAACTCCCACTGCATGGGAAATATCAGGCCTAGTGCACACCATAACATACATCAAACTACCAACTGCTGATGAGTAAGGTACCTTGGACATTTGGTTCCTCTCCTGCTCTATCTTGGGACATTGCTCCTTTGATAACTTGAAATGGCCTGCCAAAGGAGTCCCAACCGGTTTAGCATCCTGCATATTAAACCTCTCCAAGACCTTCTTAATGTATTCTTCCTGAGATAAAGTCAGCTTCCTGTTCCTTCCTATCCCGAGATATCCTCATACCAAGGATTTGTTTGGCTGCACCCAAATCCTTCATAGCAAAGGATTCACTTAGCTACTTCTTGAGTAATTTTATTTCCTGCATGTTTTTACCTGCAACCAACATGTCATCAACATACAAACACAGGATAATATAACTTCCATCCTCAAATTTCTTTGTATACACACAATGGTCAGAATGACATCTGATATAACCTTGCTCCATCATGAAGCTATCAAACTTCTTATACCATTGACGTGGAGCTTGTTTTAGGCCATACAAGCTCTTATTCAGTTTGCACACCATCTCCTCTTTACCTTTGACTTCATATCATTCTTGCCTGCATATATAGTTCCTCCTCCAAATCACCATGGAGAAATGCAGTCTTTACATCTAAGCTGTTTCTAAGTGTAAGTCTTCGCTGCCACTATTCCAAGAAGAGTTCGATAGAATTCATTTTTACTACAGGGAGAAAAAATCTCATCAAAATCTATACCTTTTTTCATGCAAACCCCTTAACCACCAACCGGGCCTTGTATCTTATCTTGCCTCCTTCTTCCTCTTTGACACTAAACACCCACTTATTTTGTAATGCTCTTTTTCCTTCTGGGTAGCTTTACCAAATCCCATGTCGGTTCTCCATAAGAGCCTCGATGCTCCTCATCCATGGCTTGCTCCCACTTCTTCCTGGCATATACCGCATTGCTTCATCAAAGCTCTACGGTTCTCCACTATCAGTGAGTAATAAATAATAAAGAGAGGGAGAAAAATGTTTAGGTTCTCTTCTTACCCTAGAAGACCTCCTCAATATAGGAGTTTGGGGTTTCTATTGAGGGGGTTCTAAACTGATTCATGTGTCACTTTCCCATCCGAAAGATCCTCTACAATCGCATATTCTTTCTTAGATTCTTCCCTATTTTCCGCAACTATTGCTTATACATGACTTTCTCATTAAAGACCACATCCCTAGACCGAATGATTTTCTTGTCCTTAATACTCCAACATTTAAATCCAAATTCATCACCACCATAACCAATGAAAGTACATTTTCTCGATTTAGCTTCTAGCTTGGTCCTATCATCCTTGTCTATATGAACAAACACCTCACATCCAAAGACTCTAAGAAATGAATAATCAACTTTCTTCGACCAAGCCTCCTCTGTATGCCTCCATCCAAGGCACTTGAGGGTCCTCTGTTTATCAAGTACATATAGTGTGCTCACCACTTACGCCCAAAAAGAAAGAGGAGTCCTTCATGTAACCTCGTGTTCCTAAGACGTTCCATTATTGTTCTGTTCATCCTTTTTGATACCCCATTCTCACGCGGAGTTCTGGAACCATATTTTGCCTACTGATTCCATTCTTAGAATAATAATCATCAAATTCATTGCTGCAATACTCCTCGCCATTATCTCGACTGAGACATTTTAGCTTAAGACCTGTTTCATTCTCTACCAAGGCTTTCCATTTAACAAAAGTGTCAAATACATCAAATTTGTTTCTAATACAATAAACCCAAACTTTCCTTGTTGCATCATCAATAAAAGTAACATAATAACTTGAACCCCCAAGAGATGATACCTGAGCTGGCCCCCACACATCAAAATGCACCAGCTCTAACTTACTCTCTTTATTTGTAGGTCCAACCTTGAGAAACCTTACTCACTTTTGTTTCCCATATATGTAATTCTCATAAATCCAAACTTGTTTCTGTATATCCAAGAAAATTCTTCTTTATGATGTTCATGCCCTTATGGCTCATATGACCGAGCCTATAGTGCCATAATGTTGTATCTGGCATCGAAGCCACAAGATTACAATCATTAGTACTATCAGTGGTTAAATACAAGGTTCCAACCTTCTTACCTCTTGCCACCACAAGAGCACCCTTGGTAACCTTCTAAGAGTCTCGTTGTAAATATCACAGTACAACCATCACTTCCCAACTGCCCTGTTGATATCAAATTTCATCTTAATGTAGGCACATGTTTGACATCCTTCAATAGCCAAGTATTCCCATTCTGCATCTTAACCTGAATAGAACCTTTTCCAACTATGCTACAAGGCTCATCATCACCAAGAAAAACATGCCCAAAATCTCCTTGAACATAATCAACAAAATAATGCCTATGTGGAGAAGCATGGAAAGAAGCCCCTGAATCTAAAACCCAAGATTCAGTAATATTGTGTAAAGAAAGAATCAAAGCATCCTGACATACATTACCCATTGCCACATTTGCCTCCTTGTTTTCTTCTTGTTGTTTCTTCTTATCCCAAAGCTCCCAACAATCCTTCTTTGCATGCCCAAGCTTTCCACAATTCCAGCATACAATCTTGTTCTTGGATTTTGACCTTGCCCGATCTTTTGATTTTCCATGGTTTCCTATTATTCTCTGTCTCCCTCTAGTTTCCATTGTCAAAGCATTCCCTAAAGTAGAAGATTCCCCAGAGATTTTTCTTCGCATTTCCTCACTTAGAATCACCCCTACAACATCCTCAAACTTCAACTTCAAGTTAGCTGGAACCAAGTTACTTACCGCCATTACCAGGCTATTCCAACTCTCAGGTAAAGAGCACAGAATTAATAAATCCCTAACTTATTCATCAAATTCTATTGTAACCAAAGCTAGCATATTCACAACCATATTGAAATCATTTAAATGATCTGCTACTGAACTATTCTCAGACATCTTCATATTAAACAACTTTTTCATTAAAAATATCTTATTAGAGGTAGAGGGTTTTTCATACAACTTCCCTAATGCATCCATTAGATCTTTTGTAGTATTTTCCTTTGAAACATTAAATAATACCGAAGATGCAAGACTCAACCAGATCATTCCAAGTGCCTTCCGATCCAACAAATCCCATTCCGCAT
The DNA here is from genome assembly GCA_018340775.1 of Taxus wallichiana var. yunnanensis. NCBI lineage: Eukaryota > Viridiplantae > Streptophyta > Pinopsida > Cupressales > Taxaceae > Taxus > Taxus wallichiana. The sequence goes on from CM031240.1 coordinate 695,713,648, forward strand.
TTGTCATACTCGAGGGTTTGTTCACCTTCTCAGACAACGGAGTATAAAGATCCTTCTGATAAAGGTAATCTTCCATCTGCATCTTCCAAAGACTGAAATTTTGCCCGTTGAATTTATCAACCCTAGATCTTCCTTCATCTGCCATAGCTCCCACTCAAGCTAAAAAATTTCCTGCGATTCAACACTTCAACAAACCAAACTAGGCTCTGATACCAATTGTTAGGAAATAAGGGATAAAATATGCGGAATAATCCCTCACAGAATCGCAACAGTAGAAACTAATATGCAGAAATTATTACAGATCTCAAATAAAATTACAGAATAAAATAACACAACACAAAGAGACAATATTTAACGTGGTTCACCCAATTTGGGCTATGTCCACCAAGAATCACTTGCTCAGATTTTATTACAAGCCACCGCTCTCTCAATACAATACCCAGATCCATTTGGAGCTATGCTCAACAAACTCTATAGAATTCACAGCCGAATTCAAAACACATCTGCAATACATTTGCTTGTACATCTATCATATGCATAAGACCATATAAATAGACAACTGCTTAAGCAGTTTTATAAAACCGTGGGTATCAAAACCATGGGCAAAACTCGTCCCATAAACCTATGGGTCAAAAAACTCACCCATATGAGAAAAGCATGTTTCTTGATATTTCAGTGCAATTTTTTTAGGCCAAAATATTTACGCCTAAATTTTTTTATTTTTTTTTTTTTCGGGCTGCGCGCCTCGAACCCCGGCGAGGATACATGAAAAGTGTATAGTACTCTTAGTGTACATTCTTCAACACTTTCACACATGAAAATAGGCTCCACAACCTAACAATTTAAAATTATGTATTACACGATGAAATGAAATCTCTTCTCACATCACAATTCAATTTGAAGGCTAACTAAATTAACACGTTTAAATAAAATTTCTCAAGAAAAATAGTTTCTCTCAATTTTCTCCTTTCTCTAAAACAATTTCAGAAAATTTTAACCCCCTCGATATGAGAACATGCCTCTCATATCTATACAACTTATTTTTTTCATTCCTTGAGTTTTTTCCCCAAAATCTAAAATTTTCCATTGGATATTCCAAAGGAATAATTTTTATTCTTTTTTGGAGTATCTTATCCTTTGTTGTGCCAAGTGGAGAAATGCATCACAAATATTGTCAGGTGTGTATTTTATTCTTATGTGGTGAATAAAATGCTTACATCATTTATCCTGACATCATCAATTTTGGCTTCTTTTGGGTTGGTTTGGAAATTCCTTTCCATAACTCTTGGGTGCCCCCAAAATGGCTTGATGTGACTGATAATCATTTTAATTTTTGCAGATTTCCCTGGGATACACACACTTTCTCGCATTGCTCATAATTGGATGTTTTCACCTATTTTGTGTCATGTCAAGATGATTATCATCCTTTTGAAGATATTGTTTTTATTCATATTTATCTCCCTTGTGTGAGATGAGAAAGAAATATTTTCTCATTCAATGGCGATGATTATGTCTAGTTTCAGATTGTATGTATAGTTCTTTCTATAAATTTAGCTCGTCTGCCTCTCCTTTAAAACACATTTTTCTTTACCTTTGAACGTGATATTTTTTTCATACTTCTTTGTTGGTGTGATGGAAAGGGTAGTGGTAAAAGCAAGCTTGAAGAAATATCTTCAAAGGACTTAAATCAGATTTTTGACTTGTCAGGCCCAAATGAAGTGTTCATCAGGATTTTTTGAGATAGCTGACCCAGGGGAAAGCAAAGGTCCTTTGACACACCAAGTGAGTTTGAGCTTTCTCTCATGTTGAGGTTAATCAATATTAATCCTATTTTTTCAGCATTTTCAATATATGTATTATCACCTCTTTGATGGGAGAATTAGAAAACTAGAGGTGTTGAAAAAATTTTGATTGAGAGAAGAATTTGTATAGGAATCAATAAATATGAATTCCCTTTCTTGTGTGATGAAAGATTTGTTTAAAAAGAGATTCTTCTAAGTCTTATGTGCTCTATGATAAGACTCTCAATTGATGTTGTGTCTGCCATTTCTTGTAAGATGGGTGAATTAGAGCAACATATTTCTTCTTTGGAAAAGGTCCAATAGGACCTATGTCATCTCAACCATCTGTAACACCACCACTTTCAACAAGAAAGGAAAGGAGAGAATCCAGTTCTCAGCCCCCTATTATCATTTTAGATGAAGAGGAATTAGGGCCTTCATTTCTTCAGCATCCCAAGGCATCAAATTCTAAAGGAAATTCTATTTTACAAGCCCTCAATCCATTCAAAAAAAAAATCTTCTTTGATGGAGCACAAGTTGTTAGACCTCAACCTATTCCCTCCCAAGGGAACATCCAATTTCACAAGAAGGTGCAAAGGTGAGTCTAGCTCCAGATTTTTTGTCCCATTGGGTCCAAGACCCACAATGCTTTCTCTTCTAGCCACTCCAATTCTCCTCTCAATTTCTCACTTCTACTATTCTATTCCTTATAAGGTGAAAGGGAAAACAACATTTCTTGGTGGTGGTTTAGATCTCTTGGATTGGGTATCTTCCTTTAGAAGAAGATAGAATTGGGGAGGATTTTGGATGGTCCTAGGATGGACATGAACACATTAAGGACATGGGGATGTCTTGTAATTTTGGTTGGGGGGCAATCATATTTTTTCAATCAGCTCAGGGTTCAAGGGAGTTTATACCAAGAAAGAACATGCTATTGAGAAAAATAGCCTCTTTTGGAGAAGATCTTAAGGTGGGAGTAAAGAATGATTGAATATTTGTCTTCTCTGATGCCCCTTTTTGATGTAATTTTTGAAAAAATGTATGTAATTTTTTTTTCATGGGTATGGGGCCCTATATAGATCCCCATTTTTTTTTTTCCACAATACAAAAGATAACACAACATTTACATTAGTTCATATGCTTCATAATGGATTTGAAATATTATCCAAGCAATATAAAAATCTAATGCATTGTATCAAATTACATTCATGTGTGAAAATAAAACTTCAAAGTAATATTCAATTCTTATGAAAAAAGAGTAGTAATTGAAAAGTGATGAAAAGAAAGTTCAAAGAAAACAAGCCTAGGCTTGTTCCTCGGTCTTCATGTCTGCATCTTTATTTTCATCACCTTCTTCTTCCTTTGGTTGTCTCTCTATATATGCATCATATTTATGGAACAAATCTTTTATCTCATCCTCATCTAGCCCTATGTGATGTTGGAATATGAGGGAATCCTTCTTAGTGCATTCACACATTGATCCATCCTTTGTTTATACTCCCATGGTCTTGCTTTTAATTCTAAAATCCTAGTTTCCATCCTCATCAATGTCTTGATGACTTCATAGGAGAAGTTTTCTTTTTGGATATTTTTCTCAAAGGAAAAAATAAGAAGTCATTTTTCAGATCACCATAACTCTTTTTGAACTTTTCAAATACCATGTCCTCCAATTTCAAATCAATGGTGTCTATGGTCTTATCCACCCATTTTTTTTGTCTCCATTTTCTCCTGATCTCCTTCAAAACCTCAATCCTGATTGTAGCCAATTATTCAATAGCATAATGAGTTCCCATATGCTCAAGTGATACAATTCCTTCCTTTCAACCAAATCTTCATCTAATTGAGTAATATGATTCAGTTTGGGGAGAATTCCCTCAAAATAGAAAAGCTCATTATCACATTGTTCAATTAACTCATCAATTTCATTGAGTTTATTTTTGAGCTCTTCATATTTTGTTATGGATTTTCCAATGGATTTTTTTCCCTTTTCAATTACCTTTTCTACCCAAGTGTCAATAACTTGAACCTTCTTAACAAATTTTTCAACATGTTCTATAACTTTAGGAGTAGTTGTGGAGATTTCTTCTTGGCTCACACTAGATTGGCCAACTAATTGTTGTAGGCATGAAGTCAGTGATTTAACTCATTCCTTTAGTTGTCTCTTTGTTATCCTATCCTCATCCACTTTGTGTAACAAGTCATTGAATACTTCTGAAACTCCTTGCTTTAGTGCATCTCTTGAAGGTTTTCCTAGAGGAATGAATTGAACATTATAATCCTCAGTTGTTATATCACTCCTTGTCTTCCCCTCATGTGGGATTGCTACCTCCAAAGTCTTGGATCGAATGGATTAGTATGAGTCTTTGTGATGACCCTAGCCTTCTTGGGAGTCTTGGTAGGTTTTGGGAAAGATAATGTTGTAAGTTCTATAGCCTTCACAAGAACACTTCTTCTTCTTCTTCTTTTAGAAATCAATTCTCCTATCCAACCTTTTGTAAGAGTAGTTCCCACCTTTGTCTCTTATAGTGTTTGTTGAGGTTTTTTCAAGGACAACCACCAATTGTTTAGACATTTCTTGAATATATTTCACTAATGGATCCTTATATTGCACTTTTCCACTTCCAATGTTGATTTCTTGGGTTCATCTTGTGTTGGCACTTCCCCCACTTTCTTCTTTCCTTGATCCTGAACTTGGGGTTGACCAACTTCCTTTTGAGTCATATCAACATTTGGAACATGTTCTCTATTTGTCTCCTCAACTGATGTAGTCATAACCTCTACATTTTCCTTGGGAACCTCTTGGGCTGGTGTTGTTCCTTTAGGTAATTCTTTTTTTCTTCTACAAGTTTCTACTTCCTTTAGAGGTTGTTGTTTGGTGGAGATATCCTCATGAACTAGTATACCAATTTCCTTTTTTTTTTGATACCTCCTTTTGTGGCATGGTGTGTTGGATCTCTAGTAGTTGATCCTTTACCTTTATCAATACCTTACATACTTTAACTATCATCAATATTTTCCTTTGTAGTGGTTTCTTTTGAAATTTCAATCACCTTTTCTTGATAAACTTTTCTTTTTTAGGTGATTCACTACTTTAGTAACCTTGGTTTCCTTTGGGGATCCTTTTCACCTAGTACCTCAATATCCATAATTTCCCCACTAGAAATTCCTTGAACTTTTGACTTTCTCATTTCTAAAGTAGTTTGGCCTTTAGAAGATACTTCTGACATTGGAATTTCTAACTCAACAATTGGCACATGGGTGGATTCCTTCACTCCTTCACCTGACTGGAGAATACATGTATCTTCTACCACTTGTCTTTCAATTGATACTTCAAATTCCTCAAGTACAGGAATCTCCTCATTTTTCTATGTCCATTATTTAAATTTTTTTTTTGATTCATGCATGTAATTGATCAAAAAGAGGTATACTCACACCTTCAACTGGGGTGTATACAAAATTCTTCAACTCTTGTTCTAACACAAAACTATCTAGTGGATTAGGTGGGACATTACCTAGGGATACTTGTTCTTGAGTAATATCAGCTATTACTCCTCCTAGAGATAAAGTTGAAGCTGGAAACATTGGTTTGTACTTGGACTTACTTGAACATCTTTTTTTTCTGGTGGTGGAGTTTACTTGATGAACCATGGAAAACTACTTCTTCTTGTTCCTTAGTGAGCATGGGAGGATCAATCACTTCATCCTTCTTATGCTTGTGTTTCTTAAATGCATGATCACCTTATCTTACCAAGGGTTGTTCAAATACAAATTTGTATCTCTTCTTTGTCCTTTCAAACTACTTGATATTTGGTGTTACCCTTCCTGACACTTTGTGACTTAGATTGGATATTAGCACTTTTCATGGCTCCTCTCATCAACTTTTTAGTACCCTGGGATTTGGTAAAACTCTAGAGGGGAATTTTGTGTAGTAAACCTTTCCTTTTTTGTTTGGATTGGCATTGCAAAAGTGATAGGAGCATTTTCCATAGATTTTAGAAGCATTTCTTTTTTTTCTACTTCAAAGCAGACATGGAGGTTCTGTCCCACTAGCAGCAGTGGTCCACTCATCAAAAATTCCTGTAGTAGGTATTTTTGAAGGTAATTGAGGGGATTTTTCCTCCTAATGGATCCATCTTATCAGCTCCCTCCTTCAAAGGGGGAGATCTTCCTTCAAAATCTCTAATTCCTTGAACTTATTAAGCACCCTTGTATTCTGAATGGATAAATCTATGTTCTTTTGTTTTAACCAAGTCAAATTTCTCCTCATCACATGAACAATCCTACCATATTGATCATCGATTCTCCTCATCCCATTTTATGGGGGTCATTGGTTGTCCTTCTATCTTTTGATCAATATAAAATTGACTCACAATTTGTTGGTGGTCATCCACAATTCCTTAGGCACCACAACAATTTTAAAATCAATGATTTGTGTGAGGGTCATCCTTGAGAAATCCCTAAGTCTAACTCCTCTTCATCTCTACAATTCATCCAATAGTCCTCAAAGTGAGGTTCATGCTCAAAAGAATTTTCCAAAGTATTGACCACCCATCTAATGTCATAGCTAGACCTCACCTCAAATTTCTCCATATCAAACCTTTCCATTTCCTCCTCCATCAACCTAGATTTTATAATAGAGGGGAAAGAATACCTTCCAATCCTAATGGGAAATTTGATGTTTGTCTTATGTCTTCCTAGAAATCATCTTATGAATAGGTGTTAATTGTCTTGCCAACTCACATAAAGCCATCTTATCATCTAAATACCTTGGTAATTTGCATGGTTGTCCCTCAAATCCACTAGCTCTTATGTAAGTGAATCCTATACTAAATAAAGAAGCAACCATATTCCATTATTGTATTTCTATCTTCTTCGATATTCTATATTGCTCCCATTTAGGTTTGAACAAGCATATGATAGGTGCAAAAAAATGTATCATTCACCAATATTACATTTCCTTCCAATTACTCAATTGTAATTGGGGATAAACCTCATGCATTTTTTGTTTTTTGAAAGGGGGACATGTGGTATAAGGCTAGGGAAATGTCTATGGCCTGCAATATTGTAAATTAGATATGTCATCATGTAAAACTCAAGCTCCCCAACACCACCCATCTTGATCTTTGTAGCCAATGCTAGAAGATGCTCATGAATTGAATCAACAATAAGGGTTTCCCAAAAATTCTCCCTTTCCTTTCTAAAACAATCCACATATATGGGCACATCCATTCTTTGAATTCATTTGTTGTTTCCAAACAACCATCCTACTTAGCAACACAACTACATCTTCTTCTTCTTCCACAAATTGTGCCCTAACCAATTTTTGGGAATTCTGGTGGTTACCTTCTTATTTGATAACATCCACTTAGTGTTTATAAGTTTAGCATAGTCTCTCTTCTTGGATTCATAGTATTTAAGGGATAATTCAACACCTAGGGTTATCAAAGTTTTGATTACTGGTAAGTTCAACATTATCCTAAAAGGCCTTGGGTGTTAAAGTCAATACTACTTCACCACTCCCATCTAACTTTCTCTTTTTTGGATTATAGTTCATGGCACAAAGCCTCACCAATTCTAGGGAAATGCATAGAGGGAGGTATGGCACCACTGAGGCAATGTTACTAGCCTTGATTTCTTCCATGAGTTCACTTTTTTTGGGCTATTCAATCTTTGTAAGAATTCATTCAAATCAAAGCATTCATTAAATCCATGTCTGTAATCTTATCTAAATCACTAGTAATTCTAGATGTGACATGAAAACCCATGATGAAATGTCTTCATATTTTATGCCCTAGCTTTTACTTTCAATCTCTTTGCAAATTGTGGAGTAAAAACAATGAAAGTACGAGAGTAGTACAATCCTTACCAATTTCTGTGTAAATATCCATGTATTTCCTTTACTTCTTATATTTTCAAGCCTTCATCTCCCAATCGATGCTCTTTAATTGATTTCACTTTGTTCTTCTAAAAATTATGATAGTAAGGGTATCTGAATCTTGATATGTGATAATAAAAATCTCGAAGCATTTGAATACTTTAAACAATTTTCCTTGATTTTGTAAAAAAATGCATTAAATGGAAACCATAAATGCATTGAATCATGGCCATCCATCCTACCTCCCCTTTTTAAATGTGGGTCATCCATGTGGAGCAATTCCATGTTATGTGGGCTCGGGGAGTCTTTTTGTGTATTTTTGCACTACTTTTTAAATGCAAACAAGTTTACACATTTGACCGATCACCCACCCTTGAATTTTATTATGATCATGACATGTGTTTAAATCTGAAATGAAAGTGAGAGCTATGGGATTTTTACATATCTTTCTATTTTTCTGATCGACAACAAAATCTTACCAATTCCACCCGAGGCCCCACTCTTCTCCAACCTTGGCTTAAGAATATGCCATGTGTCCCTGGTGGGTCTCGAAATTTTTACACTTTTACACTTTTATTGACTTAATGTTAAGAAAACATCATCAGCCCCGATTCCCCACTCCAATTATCTTTTAACATGTATACCACTTTGGGAGTGGGGTAAACTTCTTGTTTTACATCTTTTGACTTTTCAAATATTCCTAGGAATATTCATCGGGCCTCAGGGCTAAGTTTGCATTTTGTAAATATTATGTAATTGTTGTAACTTTTGCAAATTAATCCCCAACACACCGCAACCAATGGGAACATGCCACGTATCTTTGGGTGGGAGAAAAATATGAAATTTGTAGCAATGGCCAAAGGATGATATACAAGGATTTTTCAAGATTACACTTGATTCATGATCATCCTTTTATAGGATTTTAAAAGGAAACAATGACTATTATGTTCCTCGACCAAAAAAGAGGATTTACACCCTAAACACAAGATTTTCAATCACATTCACCATGACTATATATCTTCAAATACACATTTTTATATGAGAAAACAATCAAAGTAAATTTTTCAAAGGCATATACTAGATAAAAGGGTGAGATATATTTGAACACTAACACAAGCTCTAACTCGGGGATGGGCACCCCCTGTGGGTGCCACAAGAACCATTCATACCAACCATAAAATAGACCAAGTTCCTAAATCCATTGGGTTATGGAGTCATTCAAAGTACACACTAGGTCAAAAACAACAACAACACACTTCACAAAAAAAAAGAAACCGAGGCAACTGGTCATTGTAGACCAGAAAAGAAAAAAGGAAAAAAAAAAAAAAAAAAAAAAAAAAAAAAAAAAGAAAAAGGACTATACACTATACAATGATTCATACCTTGTTTGAAATCAATCCAAGAAGTGTTTCAGATGCCTTCCATTAATAGAAATTCAAGCAAGTCTCCATCCAGGTCCTTCAGGAAAAAGGTGTGCTCACCAATTCTTATGTCAATGGAATAAGGACCCATCCATAAAGCATCAAATTTACCATGTTTCCCCTTATCCTCATGCTTGTTATCCCATAGTAAGACAAGATCTCCAACATTAAAATTTCTAGGGGTCACCTTTTTATCAAATAATTTCTTGAGTTTTCTCTCTGAACCTAAGGTGTCTTTGGTGAGATTCCCTTCTCTCTTCATCCAACTCAACTATTTGATTAATCCTAGCTTCATAGGGATTCACTTCTTCATCCTCAAAGTTGTATGAAATTGATAAGAAGATAATTGCATATGTAGGGGTAAAAGATCCTGGAATCCATAAACTAATTCAAATGGGACTCTTTCTAGTGGCTCTTTTGGTAGTGATTCTATCTTCCCATAAAGAAAACTTCAACTACTCACCCCATTTCCTTTTGTTAACCTCCAATGTTCTTCTAATTATTTTAAAAAAATTTTATTGCTTGATTCAGCTTGACCATTCCCCTTGAGGATTGTAGTTATGATGCATATGTCATATTTATCCCATATTCTTGGCACATATTTACAATGGCTTAGCTCTAAAACTCATTGCATTATCAACAACTATCTTTGTAGGTACTCCAAACCTACAAATTATATGATTTAGGATAAAATCCATGAAAATTTGATGAGTTTTTTTTTAGTAGGGATAGCTTCAACCCATTTGGTAAAATAATAGTGTAGCCACCAAGTATCCATTTGTGCCCTGCACTTGAGGGATCTGAGATATCTCCAATAAAATCCATGCCCCATTGTTTAAAAGGAGCTTCTATTGACACTAGTTGTAGGGTAGAGCACTTGAAGCTTTCATTCTTCCTGAAAACCTCTAACAACTTTCACATTTTCTAACCAACAAGGCTGCATCTTTGAAAAGTGTGGGCCACCAATAACCTACCCTTAAGATCTTGTGGGTAGTTACTCTTCCAAAAAGTGACCTCCACATACTCCCCCATGGAATTTGAAATCAATTTGGGAGCTTCTTCCTCTGTGATACATCTCAAAATAACCCCTTCAGATTCTTCCAAGCCAACCCATAATTAGTGATGATATATTTTTGGGAGGCTAGTTTGAGTGTCCTTCTTTGATTTTTATCTAGATGCCCTAGACACTCCAAATTCCTGAGGTAAAATATTATGTCCTTATACCATATGGAATTGATTAACTTCTCATGGACATCCATATTTCCTTCCTCAATTTCATTGACTTCCATCACCTACAGGTTGCTTTTCTACCATCAGCTTTGCAAGACCTAGACCTCTAACCAACTTGGTGGTTTGTATATCCATGTCATACTCTTTACAACTTGTTCACCCAATGACATATTTTGCTAGAAATTTCCATTTCTGATAAAATGTCTTTGACCATAGTGTGGGGAACATAGGAAAAATTTTAGAACTCAAGATATAGGCCTGAAAATTTTAGTTTCTCTCACCAAAGAAAAGGCATTCTTCTCCATGATGGTATACTTTAATTCAGCCCCCTGCAATGCTTTACTAAAAAAGGAAATAGGCCTTTCATTTCCTTCTTCATCCATCCTTTTGCAATAATACATAGATGCAATAGTGTTTTTAGATGCAAAGGAAAATATTTGAAAATCCTTCTTATAATCAAGGGGCTTGCCAATACTGGAGCATTTTTCAATGCTTCTTTAATTCTAGTGAAATCTTAGAGAGCTCCTTCCTCCCATTTGATAATTGGTCCTTCTTTAACATGCTTGTAATAGGGATAGTCATTTCAAAAAATTAGAAATGAATCTCCTAATGAAATTTATTTGACCAAAGAAGGACTGGATCCCTTTCTTAGTTTTTTGGGACAAGAACTTTACCAATTGCTTCCACCCTTTTAGGATCAATCATGACCCCTTCTTTTGACACAATGTGCCCCAACAAATTTTCCTTTTGAACCCCAAAATGGAACTTTTTAGGATTCAATGAGATGTCATATTCTCTACATCTCATCAACATCTTCTCCACATGTTCCAAGTGATCACTCCTCTTCCTAGAAAATATTGTCACATCATCTTGATAAACAACAATAAAATCATTGATATAACCTGAGAATGCAACATCCATGGCTCTTTGAAAAGTAGCCCCAACATTCATCAGACCAAATGGAATTCTCACATATACATAGGTACCCCATGGAGTGGTGAAAGTAGTTTTGATTCTTTCGATTTCTTTTACAACCACCTGGTTATACCCGAGAATCCATCTAATGTGGACAACAACTCAGACCTAGTGACCAATTGTAACATGTTATCCATATTAGGAAATGGATAATTATCTTTAATTGAGGCCTTATTCAAGTTTCTAAAATCCACACACAACCTTATGTCTCCATTTTTCTTTCTAACTGGCACTAAGTTTTCCACCCATGAAGAATATCTTGTTGGTTGTATTATCCCTCCATCCCTTAACTTTTTCAAGTTCTTCTTGCATTTTGAGGGAAAGAAGTGGATTAATTGGCCTCTTTTTTTCCTAAATGGTTTAGCATTAGGTTCCAAAGGTATTTCATGTTGAAAAATATCTTCCTATATGCTTTTCAACTCTGAGTAAGACCATGCTAAGAAGTCTTGGTACTTTTTCAACAACTCAAAATAGGACTGCTTTTCCTCCTTACTCAAATTACTTCCTAGCCACTTTTTCTAGGTTTTTCTCTAGTTCCCAAATTAAATTCTTCCACATCTCTTGAGATGAGATATGTCTATGAACTACCCTATCAACATTATCAAAATTTGATTCTAAAGAAACCAACCCTCTTGGAATGGTATTGGTTTTTAATTGAATAATATATTTTCCAAACAAGGTTTCTTTACCATCACAAATAAAACCATTGGTTCCCAATCCATGCATTGGTTAGTAAATTCTCCTTCATTTCTAAAAAACCTCTGAACCTGGGCATCATCATCAAATACTTTCCAATGTTTTACATTATCAGGGACAAATGGTCTTGACAATATTTCAATATCATAATCACAATAAGGAGAAACAATATAATTTTCAAACCTAGAACCAAGCACTACCAACCTCTACTTACAACATTTGGTTTTATCATGATACAATATATTGAAGGAGTCAAACATTTCAATAAAATCCCATACTGCATGCTTATATTGTTTCATTCCTTTGATTTTTAGTAGCATACAATTTTTCTAACTTGTTTGACTACTAATTTTGAGTCTCCTTTAACAATTATATCCTTGATACCATACCTCCATGCAATCCTTAAACCCAAAAGTAGTGCCTCATACTCAATAATATTATTTGTGCACTCAAATTTAAGTTTAAAGGAAAAGTTAAAAATCTCTTGTTTTGGAGACACAAGGACAACTCCAACACCATTTCCAAAATTGGAGCAAGCTCCATCAAACATCAAAGTCTCCAGGGATACCAACTTGTTCAAGACACTTACTCTTATTAATACCATGTTCCTCAAAATATGCATAGCCAACAAATTTGTTAACATCTACATCTATGCATATAATACTTCATAAGAAGCATTATTAGGATCTTCAATCAGATGCAACATATTTTTTCTCACCATATAACTTGACAAGGTTCCCTTCTACTGGTATGGTGGCATATGACATATCCATCTACACACTTCCACCCACACTAACCCACTTTCTTGATAGTAACATACCCCATTTTAGGTAGGAAATCCACAATAACTACATTCATGGTTAAAAGTACTTACTAGGATAAGTTGTTAATTACACAACTAAACCTTTACATACCCAATCACTGGTACTTCTCTTGAATCCATAGTAGTGCACTTTCCAAAGGTTTTTGTTACCTTGATGTTCAATTCATTCATTACTTCAAGAGGCATCACATTACATGAAGCCCCTGAATCAAACATATAATTGTGCACAAGTCTATCCTTTAATGATTAAAGTAGTATAAAAGGATCAACATCAAGTTGGGATTCAACAAGGGAAGTACCCAAATATACTTCAGAGAGATTCCCCAAATCCTCCAATGCTTCTGGCACTTCCACTCTGCAATCATAGGGGGAATATCCACACTATTTACATCCTTTCCTGGGGGCACTACCTCCTCTTTGAACCCCAAATACTCAAATTCCCTTTTCCTATGCTCAAGGATCCTAAGAAATTCAAAAATGGGTACAATGACTTTAATTTGAGCTCAAAATTTGAGCATATCACAAGGGATATATTTGGGTAAGTATTGTATTAAGAGGAGGGAAGTAATTACCTTTTCTTGTGGGATGAGATTCTTCATGGCTTGGGCATGGGGGGGGGTAATGATTTTATGGGATTAGACTGATTTTTTTTGTTAGGTGTATCTTTCTTGGGAGGATCCTTTGGGATATTAGTGAGAAGGAGTTTTTTTTTTGGCTTGGCTTGTGGCCCTCCATTTTAAACTCTGTTTTTAGATTTATATTCCTTTTCTTGAGCAACCACTACATTCATTAAAATTTCTATCCTCCTCAGAAGGAATTCCTCCATCATACTTCTTAATCATCAATGCCCTTAAGTACTCAAAATCATGATTGGGAAAGTCAAAATCTGGACCATATCAACTTCAAAATCACTAGTAGAAGGAAGAGGAGATACCGGTGGATGCGAAGTTCCAAAAAACATTTCTATATTTCTGGACACTTAATAATTAGTAGAAGTGGCTCCTTGGTGTGAATTATCAAGGCACTCCATCATACATACATCACCAAAAGTAGCATCATCATCAACCTCTTCAATTTCCTCATTTAGATCACAAGGGGAATGTGGAAAGAAACACTTATCACACCAATCAATAACATGGTTTTCTTCTATCATATGGAAACTCTAGTAGTTAAAGGATCAGGGACCAATTTTTTTTCTCTTGGTTTTGTTTATTTCCTGATCCCATGGGCCCTTTTCCTCTCTCATCTGATCTATGATCACCTCTAGGATGATTCCAAAATCTTTTTTGGCCTTGAGGTTGGTGTTGGCCCTGAGAGCTCTGTCCTATTCCTTTCTCTTCTCTAGCAAGTTTATAGGAAATTTCCTTGACTGCTCCTGCTAAATTCTTAACTACTTCCTCTAGATCAACTCCCTTTCTTTTTTGAGGCTTTTCAAGGTTTATTAAGCTTGACACCCTCCCTTTTAGGAGGTTTTCCTATTACCTTAATATTATTTTCAATTTTCACTACCATAGTGAAATATTTCCTTAAGGTCTAGGGTTTTATCCCTCAAATAATATGCAAACTTTCTTATCAAAAGCATCAAAATACTTTATTAGGTAGGATTCATCACTTGGTCTCAAAATTATGGGAAAGTCTAGTTAAATTTTTGTTGAATCTGGTGTTAAAGTCTTGAACAGGCTCATTGGGATTCTTCTTTATGTTCTCAAATTTAGATAGAAGAAATATAGGGTCATTTTTATCCCCATATTGTGATCTAAATGCATTCTTCATCTCAATCCATGAATCAATTGAATTTTTGGTAAGGATTTATACCAATCATCAAGCATCCTCTTCTAAGGTGTGAATAAATATTTTATATAGACATCTTCATGTTCAATCTCAAAATCCTCCATAATATTCACAAAAATTCTTAGGTGTTGGTCACCAAGTAATAACATTATTTCCTTGAAACTTGGGAAACCTATTCCTTACTTCTTGTGGAACTACATTAGGATATCCCACCATGCCATGAAAATATATGGGCCCAAAAACATTTACAAAAAAGGAAGGTCTAGGTGGAGGTTGAGCCATGTTATTTTGAGGAGGTGTGTCCTATAGGAGGATTAAAATGGTGTGGGATAGGGGCCTTTGAGGAAATGGTGTATGGTCTTCAAAGTAATGATCCTTTAAAGACTTAGTTTCAGAAAACTCTATTAGCTTCTAAGTGATAAAGGAGGAAGATGAGGAATACCTATATCAGTTACAAATGAAGGCCCCTCACTAGTTGGAGTGTATAAATTTTCATGCAGGGACTACTTGATCCAGAACTATCTGAGGAACTAGAATAATCCTCTATCAAAGGTTGATCACTCTCAACCACAGGCACTACTTTCTCTCTCGATCTTTGATCTCCCAAAGCTTTCCAGACTTGTTTCTTATTTGGATTTGTCCTTCCAAGCTCTGGAAACAATTTTTCTAGCAGGATTTATCTTAAAGAAGGACCTTCTTCCTTCCAGCTTTATAGATCTTAAAAAAATTTCAATTATTAAAGCTTGAGGCATTGGTATTTTCTAGAAATTTCTAAACAATATGGAGTCACCACTAAGGTCTTGTACCTTAGATGTGTAAATCACTACAAATGACTTGTCAACTAAAACTTAATAATCAATTTAACAAATCTTGACAAATCTCAACATCCTTTGTCAATATTTACCCCTAGCCAAGAAAATTTAATGGAAAGCTTTTCTTAAACTAGGAAAATATCAAGCAAATAACTTTTGATTAAGCTCATTTTTCATAAATCTCAACAAAGGATGATGTCTAGATCATGTATTTGCATCTAAACATATGTAAACATGTTACAAGAGGTCATATTTATCTGTATTTACACAAATAATCCCCAAAAATGGTGCCAGAGTGGTGTTGGTACCCAAATTGGTTCTCCTTTGAAGTCAAGCAACATCAACAAGGATGAGCAAGGATGCTTAGAGAAAGATAGATAGAATTTAATCATTTTGTAGCCGGGGAAGGATCTAACTATCTCTTTGTCACTTGAGCTTGGGAAAATTTGGATAACACCATGCTAAGGGTTTGACCTACCCTACTACTTTAGGTTCTTCCTTCAACTAGGGTGAGAGGACCCATTTTGTAACTTGTATTTGTAAGGGAAATGAATGGATCAACAATATTTGACTCTCCTTTTAGGACACATTGAGAAATAACCTTGAGAAGACATGGTCAATGCAACATAATCTAACTCTCATGAGTTGTCACCCTAGAAAATGCAAGATGCCTCCTAGACAAGGTTCAGGTTACTAAAGACAACAATAAAACCCACTTGCTTTTTGCATATTTTTGTTAAATTCTAGCACATGAGTATACACAGAACAAGCATGGGTAGTTCTTGTAGGATTTATCGGTTTTGGATGTAATTTTTTGGGGAATTAAGCAGGATAAAGTTGATTATACCAAATTTTTGGAACTTTTAACAAAGGCTGGAAAATCTACCAAATAAGATGATGAAAACACTTCAAATAACCAACAATGAACCTTCAACTAGAAGATGTGCACCCATGGAAGCCCAAAGATACATGGTTTCACACATTCTTTGAGAATTTAAACATAAAATCTCATGTCAAAGACTCAATTAAACATCAAGAATCCCTATCTATCATGCCTAAGATACACTCATAGACTAACAAACAACCTGTATCAACAAAATGGAAGTAAAGTGAATTTAAAATTATTTATTGCACAATGAAATGAAATCTCTTCTCACAACACAATTGCAATTACCACAATACTACCATAAGGATAAGATCTTGTGTGATTTAGAGGAATTCCTAACATAAGATATTGCAACAAGAACATGAATAGCTACTTGAAACATCTCAACTTAAAAGAAGACACAACAATGCTCATGATTAACACAATTAACTCAAGGGCTCATCAAATTTATCAACAAGGGAAAGTTTCATTTATAGTCTCAATGTTTGTCAATGGTTGTACACTCACAACCATCTTGACATGATTTGATTTGAAGGCTAAGGAAATTAACAGGTTTCTCAAACAAGTTCTTTGAAAAATGGTTTCTCTCAGTTTACGCCTTTTCTAAAAATTTTAGAAAATTTTAACCCCCCCTTTGATATGAGAACATGCCTCTCATATCTATACAACTTATTTTTTTCATTCCTTGAGTTTTTTCCCCAAAATCTAAAATTTTCCACCGGATATTCCAAAGGAATACTTTTTTATTCTTTTGTTGGAGTATCTTATCCTTTGTTGTGCCAAGTGGAGAAATGTGTCACAAATATTGCTAGGTGTGTATTTTATTCTTATGTGGTGAATAAAATGCTTACATCATTTATCCCATGACATCATCAATTTTGGCTTCTTTTGGGTTGGTTTGGAAATTCCTTTCCATAACTCTTGGGCACCCCCAAAATGGCTTGATGTGACTGATAATCATTCTTACTTTTCAAATATTTCCCTCGAGATACACACACTCTTTTCTCATTGCTTTCTCAGAATTGGACGTTTTTCCACCTATTTTGTGTCATGTCAAGTTGATTATCATCCCTTTGCAAGATATTGTTTTTCTTCATATTTATCTCCTTGTGAGATGAGAAAGAAATATTTTCTCATTCAATGGAAATGATTCTATCTAGTTTCACTCTTGTATGTATAGTTCTTTCTATAAATTTAGCTCATCTAGCCTCTCCTTTAAAACACATTATTTCTTTACCTTTGAAATGTGATAGAATTTTTGTAGACTTCTTTTCTGGTGTGATGGAAAGGGTAGTGGTAGAAACAAGCTTGAAAGAAATATCTTCAGAGGACTTAAATCATATTTTTGACTTGTTGTTAGGCCCAGATGAAGCATTCTTCGTAGGATTTTTTTGAGATAGCTGACCCAGGGGACAACAAAGGGCCTTTGACACACCAGGTGGTTTGATTTCTCTCATGCTAAGGTTAATCAAGATTAATCCTATTTTTTCAGCATTTCAATCTATGTATTATCACCTCTTTCGATGGGAGAATCAAAAAAAACTAGAGGTGTTGAAAAAATTTTGGATTGAGAGAAGGCATGTTGTATAGTAGAGGAGCAACTAAATATGAATCCCTTTCTTGTGTGATGAAATATTTTTCAAAAAGAGATTCCTTCTGAGTCTTATGTGCTCTATGATAAGACTTCAATTGATGTTGTTCCTTACCATTTCTTGTAAGATGGGTGAATTAGAGAAACATATTTCTTCTTTGGAAAAAGGTCCAACATGACCTATGTCATCTCAACCATCTACAACACCACCACTATCAACAAGAAAGAAAAGGAGAGAATCTAGTTCTCATCCCCCTATTATCATTTTAGATGAAGAGGAATCAGGGCCTTCATTTCTTCAACATCCCAAGGGCATCAAACTTCTAAAGGAAAGTCTATTTTACAGCCCTCAATCCATTAGAAAAAAATAATCTTCTTTGATGGAGCACAAGTTTTCAAGACCTCGACCTATGTTCCCCTTCCAAGGGAACATCCACCTTTCACAAGAAGGCACAAAGGTGAGTCCAACTCCAGGTATTTTTTCCCATTGGGTCCAAGACCCACAAGTGCTTTCTCTTCCACACTCCAATTTCTCCACTCAACCTTCTTCTACTCAGCCTACTCAACTAGTTCTATTCCTTATAAGGAAAAAGGAAAACAACATTTCCTGGTGGTGGTTTAGATCTCTTGGATTGGGTATCTTCTCTTCAGAAGAAGATAGAATTGGGGAGGATTTGGATGGTCCTAGGATGGACATGAACACATTAAGGGACATGGGGATGTCTCGTAATTTGGCTAGGGAGAAGTCATATTTTTCAATCATCTCAAGGTTCAGGGGAATTTATACCAAGAAAGAACAGGCTATTGAGAAAAATAGCCTCTTTTGGAGAAGATCTTAAGGTGGGAGAAAAGAATGATTGAATATTTGTCTTCTCATGATGCCCCTTTTTTGATGCAATTTTGAAAAAATATATGTAACTTTTCTTCATGGGTTGGGGCCCCTATAGAACCCCATTTTTTTTTTCCACAATACAAAAGATAACACAACATTTACATTAGTTCATATGCTTCATAATGGATTTGAAATATTATCCAAGAAATATAAAAATCTAATGCATTGTATCAAATTACATTCATGTGTGAAAATAACAACTTCAAAGTAATATTTAGTTCTTATGAAACAAGAGTAGTAATTGAAAAGTGATGAAAATAAAGTTCAAAGAAAACAAGCCTAGGCTTGTTCCTCGGTCTTCATGTCTACATCTTTATTTTCATCACCTTCTTCTTCTTTGGTTTTTCTTTCTATATATGCATCATATTTCTAGAACAACTCTTTTATCTCATCCTCATCTGGCCCTGTGTGATATTGGAATATGAGGGACTTTTTTCTTAGTGCATTCACACATTGATCCATCTTTATTTATACTCCCATGGTCTTGATTTTAATTCTGAAATCCTAGTTTCCATCCTCATCAATGTCTTGATGACTTCATAGGAGAATTTTTCTTTTTGGATGTTTTTCTCAAAGGAACCAAATAAGAAGTCATTTTTCAGATCACCATAACTCTTTTTGAACTTTTCAAATACCATGTCCTCTAATTTCAAATCAATGGTGTCTATAGTCTTATCCACCCATTTCTTTTTTGTCTCCATTTTCTCCCTGATCTCCTTCAAAACCTCAATCTGATTGTAGCCAATTATTCAATAGCATATTGAGTTCCCATATGCTCAAGTGATACAATTCCTTCCCTTTCAACCAAATATTCATCGAGATGAGTAATATGGTTCAGTTTGGGGAGAATTCCTTCAAAATAGAACAACTCATTATCACATTGTTCAATTAACTCATCAATTTCATTGAGTTTGTTTTTGAGCTCTTCATATTTTGTTATGGATTTTCCAATGGCTTATTTTCCCTTTTTAATTACCTTTTCTACCCAAGTGTCAATAGCTTGAACCTTCTTAAAAAATTTTTCAACATGTTCTATAACTTTAGGAGCAATGTGGAGATTTCTTCTTGGCTCACACTAGATTGGCCAACTAATTGTTGTAGGCATGAAGTCAATGATTTAACTCATTCCTTTAGTTGTCTCTTTGTTATCCTATCCTCATCCACTTTGTGTAAAAGTCACTGAATACTTCTAAAACTCCTTCTTAGTGCATCTCTTGAAGGTTTTCCTAGAGGAATGAATTGAACATTATAATCCTTAGTTGTTATATCACTCCTTGTTTTCCCCTCATGTGGGATTTCTACCTCCAAAAGTCTTGGATCCGAATGGATCAAGTATGAGTCTTTGTGATGACCCTAGCCTTCTTGGGAGTCTTGGTAGGTTTTGGGAAAGATAATGTTGTAAGTTCTATAGCCTTCACAAGCACCACTTCTTCTTCTTCTTCTTCTTTGGAAATCAATTCTCCTATCCAACCTTTTATAAGAGTAGTTCCCACCTTTGTCTCTTGCAATGTTTGTTGAGGTTTTTCAGGGACAACCACCAATTTTTTAGACATTTCTTGAACATATTGCACTAATGGATCCTTATGTTGCACTTTTTCCACTTCCAATGTTGATTTCTTAGGTTCATCTTGTGTTGGCACTTCCCCACTTGCTTCTTTCCTTGATCCTGAACTTGGGGTTGACCAAATTTCTTTTGAGTCATATAAACATTTGGAACATGTTCTCTATTTGTCTCCTCAATTGATGTAGTCATAAATTCTACATTTTCCTTGGGAACCTCTTGGGTTGGTGTTGTTCCTTTAGGTAATTATTTTTCTTTCTATAGTTTCTACTTCCTTTAGAGGTTGTTGTTTGGTGGAGATATCCTCATGAACTGGTATACCAATTTCCTTTTGTTCTTTTGATACCTCCTTTTGTGGCATATGTGTGTTGGCTCTCAGTAGTTGATCCTTACCTTTATCAATACCCTACATGTATACTCTGACTATCATCAATATTTTCCTTTGTAGTGGTTTCTTTTGCAATTTCAATCACCTTTTCTTCATGGTAGAATTTTATTTTTTAGGTGATTCACTACTTCTGGTAACCTTGGTTTCCTTTTGGGGATCCTTTTCATCTAGTACACTCAGTGTCCATACTTTCCCCACCAAAACTCCTTGAACTTCTGACTTTCTCATTTTTGAAGTAGTTTGGCCTTCAGAAGATACTTCTGACATTGGAATTTTTGACTCAACAATTGGCACATGGGTGGATTCCTTCACTCCTTCACCTAATAGAGAATACTTACATCTTCCACCACTTGTCTTTCAATTGGTACTTCAAATGCCTTGAGTATAAGAATCTCCTCATTTGTGTCTATGTCTATTATGTCAATTGGGATTTTTGTTGATTCATGCAATTGATCAAAAAGAGGTATATTCACACCTTCAACTGGTGTTGTATCAAATTCTTCAATTCTTGTTCTAACATAGAACTATCTAGTGGATTAGGTGGGACATTACCTGGGGACACTTTTTCTTGAGTAATATCAGCCATTATTCCTCCTAGAGATAAAGCTGAAGCTAGAAACATTGGTTGTGTACTTGGACTTACTTGAACATCTTTTTTTTTGGTGATGGAGTTGTTTGATGAACCATGGAAAACTATATTCCTTCTTGTTCCTTAGTGAGCATGGGAGGATCAATCACTTTATCCTTCTTATGCTTGTGTTTCTTATGCATGATCACCTTCTCTTCTTCCAAGGGTTGTTCAAATACAATTTTGTATTTCTTCTTTTTCCTTTCAAATTGTTTGATGCTTGGTGCCACCCCTTTCCTAACACTTTGTGACTTAGATTGGATATTAGCACTTTCATGGCTCCTCTCATCATCTTTTTAGTACTTGGGATTTGGTAAAACCTTTAGAGGGGAATTTTTTGTAGCTAAACCTTTCCTTTTGTTTGATTGGTACTACAAAAGTGATAGGAGCATTTTCCATAGATTTTAGAAGCATTATCTTTGTTTTCTACTTCAAAAGAAGACATGGAGGTTCATGTCCCACTAGCAACAGAAGTCCATTCATCAACAATTCTATGTAGTTGGTCTCTTTGAAGGTAATTGAGGATATTTTCCTCCTAGTGGATCCATCTTATCAGCTCCCTCCTTCAAAGGGGGAGATCTTCCTTCAAAATCCCTAATTCTCTGAACTTACTGAGCACTCTTGTATTCTAAATGGATAAATCAATGTTCTTTGTTTTCAACCAAGTCAAAGTTCTTCTCATTACATGAACAATCCTACCATACTGATCATCATTGATTCTTCCTCATCCCACTTCATGGGGGTCATTGGCTGGCCTTCTATTCCTTGGTCAATATAAAATTGACTCACAACTTGTTGGTCATCTACAATTCCCTCTTAGGTACCACAACAATTTTGAAATCAATGATTTGTGTGAGGGTCATTCTGAGAAGTCCCTAAGTCTGACCTCTTCCTCATCCTACAATTCATCCAGTAGTCCTCAAAGTGAGGCTCATGCTCAAAGGAATTTTCCAAAGTATTTACCACCCACCTAATGTCATAGCTAGACCTGCCTCAAATTTTTCCATATCAAACCTTTCCATTTCTTCCTCCATCAATCTAGATTTTATAATGGAAGGGGAAGGAATACCTTCCAATCCTAATGGGAAATTTGATGTTTTCTTATGTCTTCTAGTGATCATCTTATGAACAAGTGTCAATTGTCTTTCCAACTCACATAAAGCCATCTTATCATCCAAATACCTTGGTAATTTGCAAGGTTTATCCTTCAAATCCACTAGCTCTTATGTAAGTGAATTTTCTATACTAAATAAAGAAACAACCAAACTCCATTATTGTGTTTCTAGCCTCTTTTGATATCTATATATTTCTCCCATTTAGGTTTGAACAAGCATATGATAGTGCAAAAAATGTATCATTCACCAATCTTACATTTCCCTTCCAATTACTCAATTGTAATTGGGGATAAATTTCATGCACTTTGTGTTTTTTGAAAGGGGCATATGTGGTATAAGGCTAGGAAAATCTATGGCCTACAATATTGTAAATTAGATATGTCATCATGTAAAACTTGAACTCCCCAACACCACCAATTGGATCTTTGTAGCCAATGCTAGAAGATGATCATGAATTGAATCAACAATAAGGGTTTCCCAAAAATGTTCCTTTCCTTTCTAAAATAATCCACATATATGGGCACATCCATTCTTTGAATTCATTTTTGTTTCCAAACCAGCCATCCTACTTAGCAACACAACTACATCTTCCACTTCTTCCAAAAACTGTGCCCTAACCAATTTCTTGGGAATTCTGGTGGTTACCTTCTTTTCTGATAACATCCACTTAGTGTTTATAAGTTTAGCATATTCTCTCTTCTTGGCTTCATAGTATTTAAGGGATAATTCAACACCTAGGGTTATTAGAGTTTTGATTATTGGTAAGTTCAACATTATCTTGAAAGGCCTTGGGATGTTAAAGTCAATACTACTTCACCACTCCCATCTAAGACTTCTCTCTTTTCTGGATTATAGTTCATGGCACAAAGCCTCACCAATTCAAGGGAAATGCACAAAGGGAGGTATGGACACCAGCTAAGGAAATGTTACTAGCCTCGATTCTTCCATGAGTTCACTTTTTTCTGGGCTATTCAATATTTGCAAGAATTCATTCAAATCAACATTCATTAAATCATGTTTGTAATCTTATCTAAATCACTGGTAATTCAGATGTGACATGAAAACCCTGATGACAATGTCTTCATCTTTTATGCCCTAGATTTTACTTTCAATTACTTCACAAATTTGGAGTAAAAATAATGAAAGTACGAGAGTAGTACAATCCTTACCAATTTCTATGCAAATATCCATGTAATTCACCTTTGCTTCTTATATTTTCAAACCTTCATCTCCTAATTGATGCTCTTTAATTGATTTCACTTTCATTCCTCTAAAAATTCTGATAGCAAGGGTATCCAAATCCTTCATATGCGATAATAAAAATCTCAAAGTGTTTGAATAATTTAAACAATTTTTCCTTGATTTATGAAAAAATACATTAATGGTGGCAACCATAAATGCATTGAATCATGGCCATCCATCCTACCTCCCATTTTTAAAATGGGTCATCCATGGAGAAATTCCATGTTATGTGAGCTCAAGGAGTATTTTATATTTTTTTCTCTACCTTTAAACACAAACAAGTTTATGAATTTGACTGATCACCCTCCCTCTAAATTTTATTTTGATCATGACATGTGTTCAAATATTAGTGAAAATAGAGCTACGGGAATTTTCTATATATCTGTCTATTTTCCTGACCAAGCACAATCTTACCAATTCCACCCATGAGGCCTCACTTCTCTGACCTTGGCTTGAGAATATGCCACATGTCCTGGTGGGTCTTGGAAATGTTTCTGCACTTTGCACTTTTATTGACTTAACGTTAAGAGAACATCATCGCCGATTCCCCACTCCAATTATATTTTAACACATATACCACTTTGGGAGTTGGGTAAACTTTTTGTTTTGCATCTTTTGACTTTGAATATTCTTGGGAATATTCATCGGGCCCTTGGGGCTAAGTTTTGCATTTTGTATATATTATGTAATTTTTGTAACTTTACAAATTAATCCTGTAACACACAACCAATGGGAACATGCCATATATCTTTGGGTGGTGGAGAAAATATGAAATTTGTAACAACTAGAAGATAATATACAAGGATGTTTTTCAAGATTACACCTGATTTATGATCATACTTTAACAAGGATTTTATAGAAGCAACATGACTATTACATTCCTTAACCGAAAAGAGGATTTACACCCTAAACATGAGATTTTCACATGTATTTCACCATGTCTATATCTTCAAATACACATTCTCCTACAATTTAAATACTTAAATAACACTTATCACCCCTTTCCCACAAATTGACGATATATCATCAATATTGAAATTTTTCTCTTATATCATCGTTAATTAAATACATTACGCTAGTTAATTGGCCCTTCTATCCAACAACAATGATAAGTAAAAACCTTCCATTAATTAAATCCTTTCTATATGAATTACTTAAATATTCTTAATTAATTAATTTTCCTCCTCTATTAGATAAATAAACTTCCATTTATCTAAAGTAATCCTTATTATCCACTAAATCATGATAATTCTCTTCTAAGCTATCCTAATAGGCTCATCTCCTCATTAATTAATCACCTTTGATTAATTATATGCACCCCTAATTCCCATGGGTCACTAAAGGAAAAATTAAACTCTCCTAAGGTTGACTCAACCCTCCCTAAACCTTCCTTATCCACAACTAACCCAACCTCTCTATTATCCCACATGTAAAGGGATGTAGAGATTCTTTTACCCATTGGGATATATAAGGATCCCTCCTCCTACCTTTCTACTTACACCTAAATGATCATAGAGCCTATACTATAGCCATTTCATCATCCTAGGGCATTCTTCCTTAGAGTGGATATAGGCATCATCCATTTGCATTCAATCATCCAAGCTATTTTGTGAAGATCAATGGAGTTAATCAAGAAAGGCCTTGTTTCCATGACTTGATGAACCTCCATCCTCAATCCTCTTGGATCAAGAAACAACTATCAACCCTTTGATAGATAAAGGATCTACCTAGGTCCATTTCATTGATTTAGCTTTCTAAAGAGTAGAGCAATAAGTGTTAGCATGTTATCTTGAGGTTTATTTTCAAGGTTCTAATGCATAGTGTTGATGTTTATTACTTGTTTATCTCTTAGCATGATGGTGCATAGATTTTAGTTTAGCATTGTATTGAGACTATTAGGTGTTAGTCTTGATTTTATTTGCATAGCTAACTAATTCTTGCACACATTTGGCATGCCCGGTGGGATGGGTCCTATTATCCAATTTTTCCCTTTGAGGTAAAATTAAACAAGGGCCTATTGGATCCTAGGACCAAAAAAATTATTCATGATCATTCTGGGTAACTACAGTTAAAATTTCATGTTTAGGGGTTCTTATGGTGTTTGAGGTAGTTTTGGGTCATCTTGAAGCTATTCTTCCTTTTTAGGTTTTGAAGTTTTAAGTTCTCTCAGATCGAAAAATTGGCCCTAACGGGCCCACATTCGTTCAACAGAAGCCAAGAGTCATCAAAATTGTGAAATTGTGTTCGAGGGGTATTTATGTGTTTACATTACTCTTAGGTTTGAGACGAAATCCTAGAGAATCCAAAGTTAATGCAAAAAGGTTAAAACTTGGAGAGGATGGTGGAGCTTTAAACTCATCTTGCTTTGAGTAACTCGGTGAGCTGCTCAGTGAGTTGATTGTCAAGTTGAGCATTGCATACCTCACAACTTGATATCTGATTTCCTAAGAAGCATAAATAATATTGAGACCAATTTAATATGAAGTACCCAAAATATATTAGCTAACATTTGTATGAATAAAAGTGATTCCTATGAATTTGGTACATGAGCATGTACATCAAGCTTAGTGTGGCTCATCAAAAGGATTAAAGAGATCGGAACTAGATTCGCTAGGGTGTGCAAATTGATGGAGATGACCAGATTAGTGCAAGAGCATTTCAAGCTCATTAAACTTGATGGTTGAAGCTTAGAATTACATTGCAAATATTGATTCAAACCGTGGTGTTAAGAAGATTTCAAGACCAAACTCAAAGTGGTGTAATCAAAGGAATCGACTCACTAAGCTCGACATTGAGCTATGCACAAAGCTTGCAAGATCGCAAAGGCTAGGTACAAAGAAGAACCAAGTTACCTTATTATGTAGATATGTATATGCTTGATGCATCAAGTTAAGACTTCAAAGTTTTTTAGGCAAAGGGGTCACTCGTGCATGGTGAAATGAGAGTTCAATCATTTCAGGCTTGGTTCAAGTAAGATGATTACCCCGATGAGTCCAATGAAGGAATTGAAACCAATTTTTGGGGAGAGTTATATTAGTTATCTTGGGCCACTTATTGTGCTCTTGATGGTGTTAAATATGAGCTCATTGACTAAGATTTGGAAATTTTGTGTGGAGATCATGGATATACCAACTTAGCATTGGGGTAGTGAATCGATCCATAATTGATGAACGATGCATTAGCTTGACTCGGCATCATGGATTCATCTACATGCATATAAAGTAAATTGTTTACATTGTACAACTGATCAAGAAAGTTTTCGGTGAGCACGTAAAACCATGTCCAAAGTGGATCATTGAATAGAATTTCATAGCTTAGGAGCTCATTTCATTGAGAATCGAACTCACATACATTGTAAGCAGAGATAGAGTTTTGTTCGACGATGCTCATTCGGGTAAGAAAAAAATGGTGAAGCACAAATAGATGCATGGCCAACATTTCAAAAATGCAAAGGGATCATTTTTGTACCATGAGTTGGGTGGGATAAAGGTCTAGGTTGTTCGGCATGCATAATGAAACTCAGATTGCTTGAACATAGAATCAACTCGGGTTAGAGATTGAGCTCAAAGATTTCACAGAGTCACATGGGGAAATGAGATACACCGAAAGGGTTGAGAGAATTACTTCATATGAATAAAATTTTTCAGCTTGGCCAAGAGGACGTCGGGCTACTCATAGTGACATGAAGTTAAGCTCAGTGGCTAAGTTCAACAAGTGATTAATATGAAGGATTGAAGAGAGCATATGCCTCACCCGACTCATCCAAGAGGATGCAGTGATTAATGTTTGAGATCGTTGAATCAATGTTCATGGAGATGCTAAATGGAGAAATGTTAGATCAAGCCAAGTGAATGGCTCAGTGGTCACACATAGCAATTGTTTAATAGAAGAAAATCTAGAGTTCATTTGAAGAGTGATCTCGGTGTGTAGTAAGGAAAATCGACTCGAGTCAAGAAAAAAATGGATCTCGAGCTCGGTGGTCAAATAATGATATAGCTCGGGGTGAGCTCATCATGTAAAAGGACAAATGAAAACTCAAGATAGACATGCCAAATCTGTGTAGAAAATCTAAGTTAAGGCCAAGGTTTGGGGAATTGTGAATGCCTATGGTGAAGTGGAGATGAAACGATAATGGGGAAAGTGTATTCCTCATTTGGGAAGTTTTGAAAGATCATAGATAATGGGGAATTGAGTGAGCTTCCAAGGATGTAGGATTTTGTGGTATGAAATTTATGCCAACAAAAATAGGGCATGACAACATTTGGACTCCTAGGCCAAATTAGCCACCACGAGGAACCGTCAAGGAAAATGTGGAGTTAATCTTCGATTTGACCAATTCATGGCTAATGCATTTAGTGGATGTACATAGAACAACCACTTGAGTTATTATCTAAACTTCTCAGTTCATTTAATCCCAACGATGTGGTGGAACATATGGGATAGATCATAATATAGGTGAGTTTTAGGGATAATGAGCCGGGAAAGAAATACGTAGTTTATAGGGGAAATCTTTCATGGAAGAAAAGCATACTCAAGTATTGAGTGAATCAACTCACCGATTCATAGGTCAATCAGAGTGAGTTTTTTGGGCATTAAGAGTTCAAACCAACATGAGTGATCTTTGTGAGAAAGGTTACGGGATGGTGAGTCGGTTTTGAAATCTGATCTCAAGGCCTGGTATCGAGTTATGAGGTCACTAAGCTCGACAGAAGAATAATTTTTGAGCTCATTTCAGATTTTTCACGAATGCCCATGGTAAGTGGGGAGTTCATTTCATAGTTGAGATGGTAACTCGGTCAAAGTTGATTGAGGAGAATTCGTGGATGAGCTCATTTGCTCGAGTCATTTTTAGGAGTTAGCGGTTGCAGCAAGTAAGGGCCCAATATATTAACCAATCTAAGCGATGTGGGAATGTGACATGGAGAATCTCATTTGAGTTAGGATGGATGATATCATCTTAGTTTACAAGTAGAGCTCATAGAGTTAAGATAGAGGATAAAGTGGGTTCATAATGGAACTCGGGGCAACGATTTCATAAGTCATCATTTGAAATTCAAGTTGAGCTCATTAGTAGGACCTCATTTCATATTAAGAGTACCTATGAAAAAGGACATGAATCGGTGGAGGGATCTGTAAGCTCTACACTCTTGTGAAGATCCCATTGTACCAAAGAGTCGGGGTGGTCTTATTGATGGGGTTATCTTATTGGATTTAATAGAAATATTTTGGTTGGCTAAATAATGAGATATCTCAAGGAAAATTTTGGGTTGTTTTTATACAAAAACTAGGGAAAGCAAAGGTCATGTTTGGGAAATGAATCATGGGAGGTGTCACCATGGCTCAGGTGGGTCATCAAAAGGTAGAGCTCGATGAGCTATCATCACAAGACTTGTGGTAACTTAGTGTCCAAACATGTACTTTTAAGTTGGGGTTTAGTAAGTAACTTAGTGGATCGATGAGAAAGACGTTGAACTCAATGATTCATGAGAGGACCTTAAGCTCAAGGAATATGGTGTAGAAGATAAAGGAAATATGGCCAAGGATGAGTTAAGTCACGAAATGGAAAATTCAAGTGATTCGAGAAGGAAGAGATTTCATAAATCTGATCCGTGAGTCGATCAATGAGGATTCATGGGCCAAGTTAAGACCAAGTGAGTTCGGTCAAAGCATGATGGGTTTGAAAATGGAAAGACATCGAGATATTTGGTGATGGTAAGTACACAATGAGGAACTCATGGAATACATGAGAGGATGATGTGCTCATAGAACTCTGGAGATCAAAACATCCGACAAGGTGAGTTCACCAAGGCTCACCCAAACATGGAGGAACTCGCCAATCCATGAGAAAGAAGATCAACTCTCCGTAACCATGAATTGAGATGAGCTCATGGAACTTGATGATCAGAGAATATTACAAGGGGAATAGCTTAGAGTGGGTTTGTGGGATGAGTTGAAGGTAGCTCATGGAGTTAGGTCATACGGTGGAGCATTAAGAGCTCGACTCGGTAAATGCAAAACAAGACCGAGTAGAGTCGGTGGGGCATGAAGATGAGTTTTCCATGTTCAAATGAAAGGGAACTTGTTGACCAACTCGATGATTTGGCTGGCGAGCCAACAACCGAGTTGGCCTTTCTCTCAAGGGACCCCCTTCAATGTAAACTAATTCCAAGGGGGTCCCACTTGGAATTGTCATTAAATTAATGTTATTTTAAAATAATAATTAAATTAATATTTTTATTTAAATATTTTAATTAATAATAATAATATTATTATTAAAATATTTTAATTAAATATTCTTTTAATTAGATGAGATGGATAAGTTTAGAGTTTTCATTAATGACACATGATTGAAGGTTCTTAAGTGGTTCAACTAGCTTTTTAATTAATGTTGACCATCATGTGCCTTCATTTTAGTAAGGAATTTATGACTTCTCATCTCTTCTCTCACAAATTTCTTCTATAAATGTAAGTTGGAAGATCATTCCAAAGGGTTACACATTTGTTATAGAACTTAGACATGTGACACAAATTAGACAAGTTAGACATCTTAGATAAGTTTATATTTTTCAAGAATCCTCTCTCTTCTGCAAGTTAGCTTTGTGGATTGGGGAACTTTCAAGCCTCCTTTCCAAAACTGTAATGGAAACCATTTCCTCTTTTGAATGTAATGATGCATTGTGCACATTGTTGAAGTAATAAAAGTTTATGTTTTGTGACTACCATTAGTCCTTTTCATCATTCCACATACTTCTTTGTGCCTTTCTCTTGCTTTGTATACAACTTTGTGCAAGTTTAAGTTTCGCCGTAGGTTCTTGAAGTTCTATGCTTATCAAGTGGTGGAATTTTACATGTAGTTGATTTTTTGTTCTTGTTCACTCTTCTCAATTTCATCCTTCTTCACTGGAAGACTGAAAGATTGTTTGTCTAGTTGAGTTTAACAAAGGGAACACACACTTCTTAGTTTGTGGTATTTTTTTTACCCTTTCCAAGTTCAGTAGGTGAAGTTGATTTGTGGTGCACAACACCCTCTTCAAAACAACCTTCCCAAATTCTAGCAACACCCTTCATTTGGTGCATCACCATCCATATTATAGCTTTATTTTTACAAATCTCTTCCCTAAAGCCCATGAAAATATTAGTATAGGTCTAGATAACCATTTTATTGCATAGGAGTACTATACAACTTAGTTTAGGAAGAGGAATCTGACCTTCTCTAGAGGTTCACCTTGAGACCAAGTCTAATAACTTGAGAGGTGATCCCATGTTACCCAATCACACCAAACATCCTATTCACATTATGGCCATTCAAAGGGTGAAATGATTTGGTGATAACATGTTTTGGAATTTTGGGAGGGACATAAGAGTCGATTTTTTACAAGTGTGTGTATTTTTGTTCACTTTATTTTCATTAAGTTGTGTTCTTAGTGAAATTTTAGCCTTACGAGGTATACCCAAGAACAACTGATGACTCCATTGGTCAAAGTAACCCAATCTCTATGTTGTATACTTTCATTTTTTACCCATTTCCATCTAGTTTTCTTCCACATATTTCCATTTTTCTCCCATTCATGAATCTTTGCAATCATGGCTTCATTCCCATAGTGGAATTCCCACTTGCAGCAACAATAGTTCTTTCCATCTTCATGCTATTATAATCCACCTTCTGAGAATATTTATGATGAATACCGGTTTGAGCATATATGTCCATGTGAGAAAGATCCAGATCAATTTTTCACCCACCAAACGATGGGAATGTGTAGTGCCCACTTTCCTTGGAAACTATTCGAGATCTTCGATCTTGACACTATTTGTCACATTTTGGATATTATTATGTTTTGGTGTAGTATGATGTATCAAGGATTATTATGGATATTATTATGTTTTGATTAGTATGATGGTTAGATGTTAGATCTTGGATTAATATTGATCTGGATTCAAATATTTTTCTTGATGATCATTGAGACATCAGTATTATTATGTGGATGATGACATACTGGTTGACATGGACAGGTTATTGCTTTTGATTGTAGACATGTGACATTGATATTATGAATAGCTATAGTATAGAGATCTATTGGATGATGATATGGTTGCAATTGAATTTAAATGATAAATGTTAAATTCTTGATAATGTTGTGATTTGGATTTAATAATTGTATGTTTCTTATATCATTTGGATGTTCTGATATGGCCACGAGGCCGAAGGGGTATATTACATTTTGTAGGTTAAAAATCACAACAATGTCGGGGGACTGGAGACTAACCATATTGGAATTTAGTGTGAAATCAACAAGGTCACCATGGCAACTGTGTTTGAGTTGTATGTTGTGTTTTGTTAGGATTTCCCATGGGGGGGATTTCCATTATTGTGACCATGGGGTATATGTGTGTTTTATTTGTTGTGTCCCTTTTTAAAATTATTGTTATGTATTTTATTTGTAATGTGCTCTCTATTTTAATTATTTTAATGTGATAGTATAGTCTTGAGAGTATTATATATTAAATTTCAATTATATTAATTGGGATGTGGAATATAAATTAAATATTATATGTATATATATATAAAATGAAAATTGACTTATATATATATATTATAACCATGTGGTAAATAAATAAATGTCATAAAGTATAAATGCATGTGTAAGAAATTGTAAGAGGATGTAAGAGTTGTGTAAGTAAAATGATAGATTGTGTAAGGCAGATTTTGGAGTGTAGAACACTCCATCCTCTTTGAAACTCGGATTTGGTCTTGGGAGCCTAAATTGGAGGCTTGTGGGACAAGTTAAACTTGTCCCACACCTCTCAAAAACCTCCACCAACCATGATTATTGTTTTGGAGTCAAAATCAATCTATTTTATTGTATTTTGACATAAATTTGGGCAAGTATTGATTGCACTTGTCTTGTAATTTTAAATGCATTCCTTTTGGGGTATGGGCTATATTGTGTGTGTAAGTGATTTTGTCATTTTTCATTAATGGTGATTTGTTGTTGATGTGGATTACACTCTTGGGGAATGAAGAAAAATGATGTGGCATCCCACTTGGAATCCACATCATCCTCTTCCACCTTCTCCTTTAAAATTTGAATTCCTCCTCATTTTGTGGTTGTTGAAACTTTGTTATTACACTCTTGGGTCAAATTTTTCTCTTGCCTTTGGAGCTTGCTTTGTGGAAGAGCTTGGATTGATTCACATGCTTGTACATTGCTATTTTGGGACTGTGTTTTGAGCATCAAAAAAACTGCTATTTTGGAAACAAGTCTCCATTATGGAGAGGTAGGCCCTCACTCTTTTAAAATTGTTGTTTTTCCCTCTTTTAGCATAAATTTTTGAATGTGTTGTGTTTGCAATTCTTAGAGGGATGGGTAGAATTCTTAGGTCATGGTGTGGAGAGAAGACTATGAGGTTAATCAGAGGAGGGATAAGGGATTTTCCATTGGCACTTATCTTAAGGAGGGAGTGTTGGTTGGAATCCACCTAGGAAAAGAATATGCATGCATTTCTTACTTTGGGGGAGGTATAAGGGATAAATTTGGAGGAGGGATAAGGAGGGGTTGAGGAGGGATAAGGTTTATGGGATGGTTATGTTCTTGGTGGTTGTTGTAGGTGGATGTCCAATTTCAACATGGGAGGCATAAGGAGACCTCCATAGTTCTTGCTCTTGTTTGGCTTGCTTGCTCAAGCCTTTGTGATTGTATGACTATTTTCTAATGCAGTTGAGAACTGCTGCCTTGTTTTGATTTGTGTCTTCTTTGATTTTTGTGATACATGAGTGTTGCTTGCATGTGAAAGAAGTCCATGTTGCCATGAGTTGAATTATCATGCTCCATTTCAATATGGTTGGGGCTCAGGGGCCAATGGGGAAAGATGTCTTCTATTTTCCCATTGGGTATCTTTTGGGTGGAGAATGTTGCTTTTCCCCTTCTTGTGATTCAAGTTGAAAGAATGAAGAAATCAGCATGCTGTTGTTTGGAGAAGAAGAAAAAAAAATCATAGTTTGACAGTCATTCCTTTGAGCAATTTTAATGTAACCCTTCCCACTTTGAGTGGATGAGTGTATATATATATTGTAATGTGAAGTGATTGTATTTGCATTGAGGAATGTAGAGAAGAATCCTATCTCTCTGTTTTACCTTGGAAAGAAAATGTGAAAGGAGTTTTATACTTGTATTTTGAAAGTTGGAAATCTAATACAAATTGGAAAGGAGTTCAGTTGTAAAGATGTCCTTGTTAGAATTCAATAAAAGGATTGTAGCTATTCTGACTTACATGGTTGTAATGAAAAGATACTTTGCATTAGAAATGAAAGATTGAATCTCATTTGGGCAATGAAAAGAAATATTACTCATATTCTATTTTGAAAATCACGTGAAAGAATGAGACTCTGTTCTGAAAGAGAATAAATAAAAAAGTGTTGTCATTAAATGTATTGCATTGTTGTATTAGAAATTTAATGATTGTTATATCTTATGAATTCTGTGTTGGAAAAGAGAATCCCGTATAAAGGAAATGACAGAAATTTGGATACTTTGAAATGAGTTTTAGAATTGAAATTCACTTTGCATATTGAATGTAAGGGTGTGTTGAATCAATTAGATGTCTGAGGAACGAAACTGATATGTTTTTCCACACTTGAATGTTGCACATTAAACTGTAAACTCGTGGAAGAAAGAAATCTCTTTTAATTTATAACTCTGGCTTTTAAAAATAATGTAACTAATGTAAAGTTTAGTTTTATGACTTAAATTGAGAAATGGAACAATGAAATTTAGGTGTAATAAGACTTAAGGAACCTCTTGAAAACTCAACAATGAAAAATGGCTATTAAGATCTTCATTAAATCAAAATTGCAGCTTGCATATATATTTTCTGTCAAAAGATGTAAAAATGAAAATGGCAAAGAAAACAACAATTTGAACCTTGCAAACAATCCTAAACTCACCCTAGACCAGTTCTCCATGTTCAATTTACATGTTGAGAAGAAAATAAATCAACATTGAACAAATCTCCCAAGTTGGAAAAACTGCCAGTTTTAAAATTATAAACCCTGCAGATCGATTTCTTAAAATTGACCCTCAAAAATTCACCAAATTATAAAATTGATTATTGACATGTGAAGATAACTCCAAGAGCTTTCCGGAAAGTCCTTGTTTACCTAAAATGGATTTTTCTATCAAAAGTTATGGCCATTTGAAATTTTAGTTCAGAATGGCGATCCCAAACAAAGAAAAAGAAATAAATAATTCGACCTTAGAAAAAATTTAAATTTTGAACTTTGGAAAAATTTCCTAAAAATTTCCGCGGCCCTGCCACCCTCTCATCCTATCAGAATTCACCACATGGCACCTTGGAGGGGTGGAACCTTACTAAAAACTTAACTTTTAAAAAAAAAATTGCCTTGGGAAAAATTTCCCAATTTTCCCCGCAACTCGCGGATCCCAACCAATCACGTGATGACACATGGCGGGGGTGCGCGGATCAAAATAGAAAACTTAACCATTTTTTTCCTTTGGAAAATTTTCACTTTTCTCCCGTAACCCCACAGTCCCACACCAATCACATGCGACACGTGGCGAGAGAGGGCATGAGGATTTAGAATTGAAAACTTAACTTTTTTCCTTTTGGAAAAATTTCACTTTTTCCTCTGCCGACCCACATCCCCGCAACCAATAGGATGTTGACACGTGTCCCCATGGGTGCACGGGTCCATGCAATTCTTTTAAACTTTTAACAAATGGGTGAAAAATCCAAATTTCCTCCGCTGGCCGCGGCCAATCACAAAGCGCCATGTGGCCATTTGAGCAAGTGCGGAGGCATGGAGGAAAATTTTCCTTTGGAAAATTGAGACTTTGGTTTTGGGAAAAATTTAAATTTTTTCCCATGACCCGATCGCTGCACCAATCACGTGATGACACGTGGCATTTGGGAAAATTTTCCCTTTGTGGTCCCGCGGGGTTAGGGAGAAAATTGTGTAAATTTTCCCAAATACCACGTGTCATCACATGATTAGTGGGCGAAGCGGGTCACGAGGAAAAATTGAAATTTTTCCCAAAACCAATGTCTCAATTTTCCAAAGGAAAATTTTCCTCCATGCCTCCGCACTTGCTCAAATGGCCACGTGGCGCACTTTGTGATCGTCGCGGCCGACAGAGGAAATTTAAATTTTTCACCCATTTGTTAAAAGGTTAAAAGAATTGCATGGACCCATGCACCCATGGGGACACGTGTCAACATCCTCTTGGCTGCAGAGATGTGGGTCGGTGGAGGAAAAAGTGAAATTTTTCCAAAAGGGCAAAAAGTTAAGTTTTCAATTCTAAATCCTCATGCCCTCTCTGCCACGTGTCAGCACGTGATTGGTGTGGAGACGTGGGGTTGTAGGGAGAAAAGTGAAAATTTTCCAAATGAAAAAATGGTTAAGTTTTCCGTTTTGATCCGTGCACCCCCTGCCACGTGTCATCATGTGATTGGTTAGGATCCGCGGAGTTGCGGGGAAAATTGGAAATTTTTCCCAAGGCAATTTTATTTTTAAAAGTTAAGTTTTTAGTAAGGGTCCACCCTCCAAGGTGCCACGTGGAAAATTATGATAGGATGAGAGGGTGGTGGGGCCGTGGAACTTTTTAGGAAAATTTTACAAAGTTCAAAATTTAAATTTTTTTCTAAAGTCGAATTATTTATTTATTTTTCTTTGTTTGGGATGGCCATTCAAGTAAAACTTCAAATGGCCATAACTTTTATAGAAACTCCAATTTAGGAAAACAATGACTTTCCGGAAAGCTCTCGGAGTCCTCTTTACACAAAAATAATAAATTTTAGAATTTGGTGAAGTTTAGAGGGTAAATTTTAAGAAATCGATCTGCAGGGTTTATAATTTTTAAACTGGCAGTTTTTCCAACTTGGGAGATTTGTTCAATGTTGATTTATTTTCCTCTCAACATGTAAATTGAACATGGAGAACTGTTCTAGGGTGAGTTTAGGATTGTTTTCAAGGTTCAAATTGTTTTTTTCTTTTCCATTTTCATTTTTACATCTTTTGACAGGAAAACTGATATGCAAGCTGCAATTTTGATTTAATGAAGATCTTAATAGCCATTTTTCATTGTTGAGTTTTCAAGAGGTTCCTTAAGTCTTATTACACCTAAATTTCATTGTTCCATTTCTAAATTTAAGTCATAAAAAAACTAAACTGTACATTAGTTACATTATTTTTAAAAGCTCCGAGTTATAAATTAAAAGAGATTTCTTTCTTCCACGAGTTTACAGTTTAATGTGCAACATTCAAGTGTGGAAAAACATATCAGTTTCATTCCTCAGACATCTAATTGATTCAACACACCCTTACATTCAATATGCAAAGTGAATTTCAATTCTAAAACTCATTTCAAAGTATCCAAATTTCTATCATTTCCTTTATACGGGATTCTCTTTTCCAACATAGAATTCATAAGATATAACAATCATTAAATTTCTAATACAACAATGCAATACATTTAATGACAACACTTTTTTATTTATTCTCTTCATAACAGAGTCTCATTCTTTCACGTGATTTTCAAAACAAAATATGAGTAATATTTCTTTTCATTGCCCAAATGAGATTCAATCTTTCATTTCTAATGCAAAGTATCTTTTCATTACAACCATGTAAGTCAGAATAGCTACAATCCTTTTATTGAATTCTAACAAGGACATCTTTACAACTGAACTCCTTTCCAATTTGTATTAGATTTCCAACTTTCAAAATACAAGTATAAAACTCCTTTCACATTTTCTTTCCAAGGTAAAACAGAGAGATAGGATTCTTCTCTACATTCCTCAATGCAAATACAATCACTTCACATTACAATATATATATACACTCATCCACTCGAAGTGGGAAGGGTTACATTAAAATTTCTCAAAGGAATGACTGTCAAACTGTGATTTTTTTTTTCTTCTCCAAACAACAGCATGTTGATTTCTTCATTCTTGCAACTTGAATCACAACAAGGAAGGGGGAAAGGCAACACTCTCCACCCAACCAAGATACCCAATGGGAAAATAGAAGCCATCTTTCCCCATTGGCCCCCGAGCCCCAACCATATTGAAATGGAGCATGATAATTCAACTCATGGCAACATGGACTTCTTTCACATGCAAGCAACACTCATGTATCACAAAAATCAAAACAAGGCAAGAGATGTAGTTCTCAATTGCATTAGAAAATAGTCATACAATCACAAACGCTTGAGCAAGCAAGCTAAACAAGAGCAAGAACTATGAAGGTCTCCTTATACCTCCCATGTTGAAATTAGACATCCACCTACAACAACCACCAAGAACATAAGCATCCCATAAACCTTATCCCTCCTCAACCTCTCCTTATCCCTCCTCCAAATTTATCCCTTATACCTCCCCAAAGTAAGAAATGCATGCATATTCTTTTCCTAGGTGGATTCCAACCAACACTCCCTCCTCAAGACAAGTGCCAATGGAAAATCCCTTATCCCTCCTCTGATTAACCTCATAGTCTTCTCTCCACACCATGCCCTAAGCATTCTACCCATCCCTCTAAGAATTGCAAACACAACACATTCAAAAATTCATGCTAAAAGAGGGAAAAACAACAATTTTAAAAGAGTGAGAGCCTACCTCTCCATAATGGAGACTTGTTTCCAAAACAACAGTTCTTTTGATGCTCAAAACACAGTCCCAAAACAGCAATGTACAAGCATGTGAATCAATCCAATCTCTTCCACAAAGCAAGCTCCAAAGGAAAGAGAAAAATTTGACCCAAGAGTGTAATAACAAAGTTTCAACAACCACAAAATGAGGAGGAATTCAAATTTTAAAGGAGAGGGTGGAAGAGGATGATGTGGATTCCAAGTGGGATGCCACATCATTTTTCTTCATTCCCCAAGAGTGCAATCCACATCAAAAACAAATCACCATTAATGAAAATGACAAAATCACTTACACACACAATATAGCCCATACCTAAAAAAGGAATGCATTTAAAATTCCAAGATAAGTGCAATCAAATACTTACCCAAAATTATGTCAAAATATAATAAAATAGATTGATTTTGTCTCCAAAACAATAATCATGGTTGGTGGAGGTTTTTTGAGAGGTGTGGGACAAGTTTAACTTGTCCCACAAACCTCAATTTAGGCTCCCAAGACCAAATCCGAGTTTCAAAGAGGATGGAGTGTTCTACACTCCAAAATCGTCTTACACAATCTATCATTTTACTTACACAACTCTTACATCCTCTTACAATTTCTTACACATGCATTTATATTTATGACATTTATTTATTACAATCTTTTATAAAGATTTATCTATTTACCACACAACCATATATTATATATATATATATATATATATATATATATATATATATAAGTCAATTTTCATTTTCAACCAAGACAATAACATTTAATTTATATTCCACATCCCAATTAATATAATTGAAATTTAACTATAAGACTCTCACATTATACTATCACATTAAAATAATTAAAATAAAGAGCACATTACAAATAAAATACATACAACAATAATTTTAAAAAGGGACACAACAAATAAAGCACACATATACCCCATGGTCACAATAATGGAAATCCCCCCCATGGGAAATCCTAACAAAACACAACATACAACTCAAACACAGTTGCCATGGTGACCTTGTTGATTTCACACTGAATTCCAATATGGTTAGTCTCCAGTCCCCGACATTGTTGTGATTTTTAACCTGCAAAATGCAATATACCCATTCGGCATCGTGGCCATATCAAAACATCCAAATGATATAAGCAACATACAATTATTAAATCCAAATCACAACATTATCAATAATTTAACATTTATCATTTAAATTCAATTTGCAACCATATCATCATCAATAGATCTCTATACTATAGCTATTCATAATATCAATGTCACATGTCTACAATCAAAAGCAATAACCTGTCCATGTCAACCAGTATGTCATCATCCACATAATAATACTGATGTCTCAATGATCATCAAGCAAAATATCTAAATCCAGATCAATATTAATCCATAGATCTAACATCTAACCATCATACTAATCAAAACATAATAATGTCCATAATAATCCCTGATACATCATACTACATCAAAACATAATAATATCCAAAATGTGACCAATAGTGTCAGGATTAGTATCTGAATAGTGTCCAAGGAAAGTGGGCACTACATCCCCCTCCCCTTAGACTCGACTTCCTCCTGGAAGTCACTGGAACAAATGTGGAAACTACACTCATAAAGCAAGTAGCATCCTCCCAAGTGGCTGCAGTCTCATCATATCTATCCCACTGCACTCGTACCTGATCAATCTCTCTACCTCAAAGGCCCAGGGTCCTGCGATCGATGATACGAGATGGGCTCCACCATCACCTACCCCTGATCCTACACCTACAATGATGTCCAATCCAGCACATGAGAAGGATCTATGATGTATCTCCTAAGAACAGAAACATGAAACACATCATGTACGCGAGACAAGCTGGGTGGCAATGCTAGACGGTAAGCCAATGGGCCGATATGCTCCAGGATCTCAAAAGGTCCAACAACCGAGGAGCTAACTTATAACCTTTTCCATAATGGATCGAGGCTCTTATGGCCTAACACAAAGGAAAACCTTCATGCCCACATCAAAATTACACTCAGTTCTATGTTGATTAGCGTACTTCTTCTGCCTATCTTGTGCCTCCTACAATCTCTTCCCCGATCAACACTACCGCTGCTCCATGTCCTACAAAAGAGCTGGTCCTAAGAGATACTCTATCCTCCAACCTATCCCTAGCTAAGGGGTGTCTCGCACTCCCTACTATATAAGGCCCGAAAAGGAACCATGCCTATAGAACTCGGAAACTATTATTGTAGGCAAACTCCACAAGTACAGATACTCCTCCCACTTAGACTGTTGATCCATCACGTACATCCTGAGCATATCCTCTAATATCTGATTCACCCTCTCAGTCTGTCCATCCATCTCAGGGTGATAAGCTGTGCTGAAGTTAATCTTCATCCCGAGAACATACTGCATGGTAGTCCAGAAATGTGAAGTGTATAAAGGATCACGGTCACAAATGATCTTCCACGGGATCCCGTGTAACCTGACGATCTCATCCAAGTAGACACGTGCCACTACACTAGCTTTATATGTGGTCTTTACCGGAGAAAAGTGAGCTACTTTTTTCAATTTATCAACCGTGACCATGATGGTGTCATGGTGATATCTCGACATTGGTAACCCAACAATGAAATCCATGGAAATGGTGTCCCATTTCCACTTTGGTATAGCATGAGGATAGAGAAGGCTAGCTAGATGTTGATGCTCGGCCTTCACTTTCTGGCACTCTAAATAGCATGACACAAACTAAGCCACGTCCCTGTGAAGTCCTCTCTAGTGATATAATTGTCTCAAGGTGGCATGCATCTTCTTCACCCCAGGATGGGCTGAATAGGGTGCACGATGTGCCTCTGTTAAGATGTCCTGCCTCAAGCCTCCATCTCTAGGAACATAAATCCAACCTCTGTGCCTAAGAAGACCATCTACCTCTAGTGAGAAACCATCAAATTTCCCCTCAAGGGGTCTCTGGGACTCAATCTCTGCTCGGGCTGCAATGTAGAAACTATCAAGAGGAAGCTGCTGAAGGATCCTGCTCCATAAATCTGTGCTCACTAAAGTAGCCATGCTCAAATGCCTCCGTCTACTGAGAGCATCTACAACCACATTATCCTTCCCTTTCACATGCTCTATCTCCATGTCGTACTCACAAAGCAACTCCATCCAACGCCTCTGACGAGCATTTAGATTGGGCTGCGTGAAAAGGTGGCAAAGACTCAAATGATCTGTCCTGAGTGTGAATCTCGACCAAGAAGAAAGTGTCTCCATCGAACTAAAGCATGCACAACTACCGCAAGATCAAGATCATGGGTAGGATAATTAAGCTTGTGATCCTTGAGTTTGTGAGACTCAAAAGCTACAACTCTTCCCTCCTGCATAAGAACACCTCCAAGGCCTACCAACGAAGCATCTGTGCATACAAAGAACTCACCATGTGGATCTGGCACTGCAAGAATGGGTGTTGTAGTGAGATATTCCTTTAGTGTCCTAAAGGCCTACTCACACCTGTCTGACCAAACAAATTTCTTCCCTTTCCTGAAGGGAAGTGATGGGGTGTGCTATCCGAGAGAAGTCCTACACAAATCTCCTGTAATACCCTGCTAACCCCATGAAGCTGTGCACCTCTGTCACTGTAGTGGGTACTGGCCAATCCATAATGGCTCTAATCTTGGAAGGATCGACTGTGATTCCTTCACCTGAGATGATATGACCCAAATATTGAATCTCTGACTGAAAGAAAGCACACTTCTCCAAGTTCCCATAAAGTTGCTACTCACGAAGACACTAAAGAACCTAACGAAGGTGCCCCTCGTGCTCCTCACGTGTACGTGAGTAAATTAGAATGTCATCAAGAAAAATGAGCATGAAGTGATCTAAAAGGTCTTGAATACCCCATTCATCAAACTCATGAATACTGCGGGGCATTCGTCAAACCAAAAGGCACCACTGTGAACTCATAGTGCCCATACCTCGTATGAAAAGTAGTCTTATGGAT
Source organism: Taxus wallichiana var. yunnanensis (assembly GCA_018340775.1). NCBI lineage: Eukaryota > Viridiplantae > Streptophyta > Pinopsida > Cupressales > Taxaceae > Taxus > Taxus wallichiana. Next base: position 695,755,985 of record CM031240.1, read on the forward strand.
GTCTACCTCCATAATCCTCAACTGATGGTACCCAAACTTGAGATCAATCTTAGAGAACACCATGGCTCCCTTCATTTGATCAAACAAGTCATCAATGCAAGGGAGGGGATAACGATTCTTGATCGTTACCTTATTCAAGCGGGCGGTATTCTATGCACAAATGCAAAGATCCATCCTTCTTCTTTACAAATATAACTGGTGCACCCCAAGGGGATACACTAGAATTTTAGATAAGGCCTTTCAAAAAGGCCTTCATGACTGCTTTGTGAACTTGAGTTCACGAGAACTCTAGGGTGTTCATCCGATAAAGAGCTCGTGAGATAGGATATGCTCCTAGAACTAGATCAATATGGAAATCAATCTCACGTGGGGGTGGCATCCCGGTAGCTCCTGGGAAAACATCTGCATACTCTCTCAAAATGGGATGGTCATAAAAGTGATGGCCACTAGACCCATTCTTTATCTGAGTCAAATGATGACTACATACATCCGACAACCCCATCGCACACACCGCTATGAGCTGCATTTTAGAGATAGTGTGAATAGAAATAGGTCTCCCGAGTTTAATAAATCACCAACTCAACTCCAAGATCGAATTATCTACACAAGATATAGTCTTATGATATAAATCCATCCCGTCCCTATGTGAATACAACCAATCCATGCCTAAAATGACTCCATATGAGCCCAAAGGAAGTACACGCAGAGATTTTCGTAGTGGTGGTGAAAGGTCCCAAGTTGATAACACACTCCTTTACAAAGGAGTCTAAATTGACGGGTTTGTTTTTGGCTCTTGAAGCCATCTCAACATCCCAACTATGACCTGCCCAAGGGGATCTAATAGCCACCAGGCCCGCATCGCTCTACTAAGGATGGTGCAATAAACAAATCGAATAAGAATCAAACAATATAGAAGTAGGAACACCTCCAATGCTACATGTAGTCTTAATGACCGTGCTCTGGTGCTCAGCCTAGTGGTTCTCGACCGCTACATAGATCCTATGACTCCATCCCATGTCTCCGGGAAAACATCTGTACTCTCTCGAGATGGGTGCCTTACCCTTATTAGGGTTCTAGGGGTATCTCTCCAAAAGTGTCCGCTACTCCACACCCAAGCAACCACCAAGCTCTCCAAGCTGCAGCACCACGTAGAAGGTGCCCTAGAGGTAGGTGCATGGACCCCGATGATCAGCCTATAGTCCTGTTGTGGCCTCCGTGGTCAAGCTCCTACCGACTAAGCTCTAGCTCCACCCCGTGTCTTGGTGGGTCCCCAGAGGAGGCCCCATACTATGACCTCTTTGTGTACATCAGCTCCGAGGAGGCCTAAACAAAGTGGGTGGGAGGTGTTGTTGCTGTTGTGGTCGAAGGATGACTACTAAGAATGTTAACCACCATGAGGAAGAGGAACTCGACCCCTCGATCTACTATCCCGCAATCGCTTAATATGGCTCGACCCATTCTCTAGCCTCGCTTTAGGTTTTACCCACGAGTCCCCTCTCGCAATGTAGGCCTTCTGAGATGGGGCCTCTACTAATGTCTATGGGCATTAGATCCGCTACTCCACACCCAAGCAACCACACCTCCAATGTCTAAATTAAGGCCCTAGAGGATGAACTGTGGATCCGCACTGCTCATCCTACATGTAATCAACGCATCTTGAAGTAGGTCCGAACCTACTCTCATACTCACCCACCGTAAGGGAAGCCCTAGTCGAAGGTTATGGAACTCATCGATCCTCCTATGTTGTATGAAGGCCTCCGTGGCAAGTATCTACTCGAATCTCTCCTGAAATAGCTCCCAAGTGACTGTCTCTCGAATCTATATGGAGCTTCGCTCCTCTGTCCTCCACCATACTCCAGCTCCCTCCTTCTAGGTAGATGGATTATAACACAAGATTTCATGTTGCTAGAGCAAGGACACAACTTGAAGCAACCACTCAAGCTAACCAGCCAGGCCTCGCTTGGAATCCCCCTGTGTCACCTGAATAATGTGATGGCCTAAGCTTACACATGGATTTCCCAATGCGATATGATCTCGGCCGTGGTCCGATCAAATCCTCCGGGCCTCTCTATAAGCTCATCCCTAAGCCTAGGGCTCGAGACCTCTCTCTATGCTCCATTACTCTATCACCCTACCTCCTAGGTTGTGAATCTTCTCTAACCGACTCTCATGAAAATTCTCTCATCCTCCTCCTGCCATTGAGTGGAGGGGTGCATGTCCCTCTATGGAAATATCTATGGTCATGTCTACTTGAGTTCCCTCCCTACCGATCCTCCACATAAGGTGGCATTAACATCCTGAGATTCAATAAAATTATGGTAGGATAGCTGCTAAACCCTGGTCTGGTGGTGGTGGTGGCGGTGGTGGAGGTGGTGGTGGTGGTGACTCTGAGCCTCTATGAACGTTCCTCCCGCTCCGTCTCGAGCTCCCCGCACGTAACAAAGTGGGAGTTAGTTCATTACACTTGGTATCAGAGTGAAGGTTCAAAAGTTTGGAGTATTGGGCACACTCAAAACATTGAGACTTGAAACCTAAAACTAGCAAATTGATAATCTAGAAAACAAAACTTATTTAAAATTGAACATGTTAGTAAACTTAGAAAACTATAAAACTCCACCCGGCCATAACTTGAGTTTTACAAGGAGTTAGGAGGACTTCTTTATATGGTTGGAAAGGTGAGGAAATTTCCTATCCAATGAGCCTAGTTTAGGAAAGTTTTGATAAATCTAAGTGTGTGAAAAATCCATTTGAAGTTTAGGGCTTGATAGAGAGCAGGCCTAGTGATAAATTTCTCCCTGAACCTTAGTAAAACTTGTAACCTCCAAATTGGAACCTTGTAAACTTGTTATAAGATAAAAATGGAAATCTTGTGTTTGGTTAATTAGAATTTGTTCCAGAACCTATTTAGTTTCAAACTAGTGTCTTGCAACTTGGTTGTAGACTCTTCCTATAAAAAAATTATTCCATAATTTTCCTAATTTGTTCCTTGGTCTCAAGTGGTAGTTGAAGTAGGCATTACAGATTGATAAAGAATAATGGAATAGAGATTTTGGAGGCTATCTTACACCTGAAGAAGACCACTTGTAGAAGAAGGTTCAAGAGTTGGAGTATAACATGGTGTAAATAAGGATGAATGAAATGACAAAGGAAACCCATATTGGCTTCAACATTCCATACCCCTAGACTAGCCCTATACCATGTGACTTTAATCCTCAACAAAAGATTCAATTCATAATCAAGATGATGACTCAAGTTGGAGAATGGATCAAGAAGAGGGATGCTCAAGAATGTAATGTTAGTCAATCCTGTCAATGGGAGGTCCCAACATTACCACCTATTAACCCTCTTTTCATGTTTCCATCCATGTAGTTTCAACTTGAGCCCCATGGTCCTAACCTTCCAGTTGCTACCCCTATGGTGGAATTCACTACTTCATCTCCTATTCCTCCATCCCATCATGAATCTTTTTTTCCTCGTTATTCTAAAATTCCTTCTTTTCTACAAAGGCCATCAAGACAAGAGGATAAAATTCATTCATTACCTCAAGCGGTGAATGAAACTATTGAATCCCAACCCACCCCTCCTCTTACATTTCAGAATATGCTTTTGAAGGACCAAACAAATGATAGTAGCAAAGAAGAGAAGGATATGGTTGGTGAGACTAGCAAAGGAGAACTTGCAAATAATCTAAAGGAGTGGGAGGAAAAACTTAACATCAAGAAAACTTCATTCCTGACTAAACCTTCTACAGAAGTTGAAGCTTAGAAACAAGTGGAACAAACTAGTTTTGTACCAAAAAAATCCAGAACTAAAGGATGAAGACCAATATTCTACCTTCTCAGAATGCAATATCATATTAGTTCCATAACATCAGAAGAGATTGAATCACCAAAAGTGGAAAAACTAGTTGTAGAAGAGAAAACATTAGCTCCAAATCTACCAAAAGAAGATCATGTGCAAGCTAAGTACAAGGTGATTCTAATAAGTGTAATGATCCTAATTTCTAGGCATGTCAAGAACTTGCAGCATTAATGGAACATTGCAACAGTTTTTCCAAGAGCTTCATTGGATGTTAAAATCAGCCACAAGGAGTTTCATGAGACTAAGGAGGACTCAACATTCATTAATATAGATGAGGTCATGTAGAGACTTTCAAATATTTTCCCCTCTCTACCTTCTCAAAAATATAATTTTTTAGATGAATTTGATCTTTCTAATTTCATGTTCGAGAATGAGGAATATCAAGGTGAAGGAGGTTCTAGTTTGGAGGATTGAAGAAGAACCTTTGACATAGCCAGAGAATGAAGAAGAAGATTATCTATCAGATTTGGAAGAATGTTTTGATGGACAGGAGCCTATGGAACTTGAAATTTTTTCTATTCCATCACTTCTTTTCCAACACAAAGTTCCTAGTGCTATGGAGGGAAATGCTCAAGAACAACTTGTTTCTCATAATTACCTTCTTGAGCCAAGATTGGAGGAATTGGATCTTCCACATCCCTCATGGAACGAAGAGGAAAATGAACACATGGGAAAAGCTAGGACTGATTCAGAAGCATTGAATGAAGACTATGTCATGGAGAGCTTCTTATTTTCAGTTACAGAACCTATTTTGGTTAATGAGTCTGTGATAGAGGAAATTATTCTTGAAGATTTTTCTTCCCCTAACAATCTTCAAAATTTGTAAATAGGAGGGTTTGAATTTTCAAATTCCATGGGAGATTTCATTTTGATACCATCCATCCAAGTGGAAGATCATTTTTATAAATGGGAAACAAGAGGGAAATCATGTCATGAACAACCATTTTTCAAGGATGTCTTCAGCTAGACCTTCTTGTTAAAGTTGAAGCTCTAGAGCAGCAGGAATATTCAATGGGTTAGACCATGTCCCATAAGGTATTTGGCTTCATTGAAGCTAGAGGAGAAGCCAGAACTAGTCACATTCATTTTAGAATGTGAGGATGAGTTTCAAAATCCCGAGGATCAATTGCAATGCCTCTATAGGAAAAATGTAGAGCAACTAAAAGAGGCATTCTTTCTATTCCCAGTTGATGCCTTGGTGGACCAGGTGAAGAGTTGGGCTTGTTTTAGTTTTTCACTATCATTTTCAGCCATGTCCATTGTCAAATCATCTGCATGGCTTCCCATTATGAGGAAAGGGAGATATTTTGCAAAAAACCATTGTAGGGTTTGTTTAGCTCACATGTGCCTCCAGTTAGCGTAGAGTAGACATAGGTTCATTTTTAGTACAATAAGTTTCTAGCACACCCTACATGTTTCACTTGAAGCATGTATGGTTTTTAGTTTTAGTGTGTGTTGTTTTTGTTTTTGGTCTTACATAGTGTATCAAAGGTGGAATTATTTTCAGGGAGAAGAATTTTTTTATCAACTTTTAATAGAGTTCCATGATGTACCAAACTTGGCAAATGTTTGCCTCAATTTCTGCAAAGTATGCCATAAATTCCAAGCGTTCATTAGATTTAAGATACTTCCTACTTAGCATTACCCAAAGGTCCAAGATCAACAATGCCCAAGAAGACTTCAGGATCCATCATAAAGATCATATCATTTTTGGAATGCCAACATTGACTCTATGCACAATGGATGAATTAAGGTCACTAGATTGATGCTTAGTAGGAAATCATTGGCAAGAGGTTGCCAAAAATTTTATCCAATTTTTCCCCTTGAGGTAAAATTAGACAATGGGGGGCTATTACATCCTAGGATCAAAAATTTATTTATGATCATTATGGGTCACTACGAGTTAAAATTTCATGTGTAGGGGTTATCATGGTGTTTTGGGTAGTTTTTGGGTCATCTTGAAGCTATTCTTCTCTTTTTCAGCTCTGGAAGTTTAAAGCTTTCTCGGATCTAAAAATTCATCTTAACGGGCCCACATTCATTCAACACAAGCCAAGAGTCATCAAAATTATGAAATTGTGGTTGAGGTGTCTTTTGTGTTTACATTACTCCTAGGTTTGAGATGAAATCCTAGAGAATCCAAAGTTAATGCAAAAGGTTAAAACTTGGATAGGATAGTGGAGTTTCAAACTCAGCTCACTAAGAAACTCGGTGAGCCTCTCAGTGAGTTGATTGTTGAGTTGAGAATTTCATACCTCACAACTTGATATTTGATTTCCTAATAGGTATAAATGATATTGAGAACAATTCAATATAAAGTACCCAACATAGTTGAGCTAACATTCACATGAAGTAAATTGATGCCTATGGAGTTGGTACACGAGCATGTACATCAAGCTTGGTGTGGCTCATCCAAAAGATTAAACATCTCAAGAATAGATTCTCCAGGTGTGCAAATGGATGGAGATGACTGGATTAGCACAAGAGTGAGTAAAGATCTTTAAAATCAATGGTTGAAGCTTGGAATTATGTTGGAAATATTGAGTTGAATTTGTACAATCAAAGGAATCAACTCACCGAGCTCAACATTGAGCTATGTACAGAGCTTTCAAGCTCAAAGGCTAGGTATAGATACCTTATGATGTATAGATGTATCATCTCAATGCATCGAGCTAAGACGTTGAAGTTTCTGAAGTAAAGGGTTCATTGGTGCATGGTGAAATGAGGTTTGATGATTTCAGGATCGGGTTGAGTAGATGATTACCCCAACAAGTCCAATAAAGGAATTGACATAGATTTTGGGGGTAATTTATATTAATTATCTCGGGCCACTTCTTTTCTCTACATGTTGTTAAAAATGAGCTCAATTACCAAGATTTAGAAAATTTGTGAGGAGATCATGAAGAGCCCACTTAGCATTGGGGGCGGTGAATCGAGCTGTAATTAGTGAAAAACACATTAGCTTGACTCAATATCATGGATTCATCTACATGTATATCAATTCAATTGTTTACATTGCACATAACTGAGAAAGAAAGTATTTTGGAGAGAATGTAAAACCAAGTCCAAAGTGGCTCATTGAACAAAAGTTTGAAGCTTAAGGAGCTCATTTTGATGGAGGACTGAGCTCATAGATAGTGTAGCAAAGATAGAGTATTGTTGGGCAATTCTCATTAGGGAAGAAAAAAATGTTAAAGCACGCATAGATGAATGGCCAATAGTTCAAAAAATTTGAAGGGCTCATTGTTGTACTATGAGTGGGTGGGATGATGGCCTAGGTTGTTCGGCATGTAAAATAAAACTCAAACCACCCGAACATAGAATTAACTTGGGTCGGGGTTAAGCTCAAATGTTTCATAGAGTCACATGCGGTGGTGGGATACCCAAGGGTTGAGAGAATTGGTTTAGATGAATTAAATGAGTTGTCTTAGACAGAGGATGTCATGCTACTCAAAGTGACACAAAGGTGATCTCGGTGGCTAAGTTCATGAGTAATTCATTTGAAGGATTGAAGATAATGGATGGCTCGCCCGACTCACCCAAGAGGATGTCGGTGATTCATTTTTGAGATCGGTGAATCAAGTGTTGATGGATATGCTAAATAAATCAATCTTAGATCAAGCCATGTGAATGGCTCAGGTCAAATTTAGCGGTGTTCGATTAAAGAAAATCTAGAGTTTGTTTGAGCTTAGTGGTTGAATATGAGATAGCTTGAGGTGAGCTCATCTTGTAGAAGAACACAAGAAAACTCAAGATAGCCATGCCAAATGTATGGGGAAATTATAAGTTGAGGCCAAGGTTTGGGGAATTTCAAAGGCCTATGGCCAAGTGGAGATGAAATGATGGTGGGCCAAAGTGCATTCCTCACTTGGGGAGTTGCAAAAGATCACACCCAATGGGGGAATTTAGGATGAGATGTTATGGATGAGGGATTTTGTGGTATGAAATCCATGCCAATAAAAATAGGGTAAGAAAATACTTAGGCTCCCAAGCCAAATTAGCCACCATGAGAAGCGTCAAGGAAAATGTGGAGTTAATCTTTAATTTGACCAAGTCATGGGCCAATGCATTTAGTGGATGCACGTAGAACAACCACTGAGTTATTCTCTAAGCTTCTTAGTTCATTTAATCCTAGAAAACATGGTGGAACATAGGGGATGGAGTGATACCCGGTCATCTAATGAATGCGAGGGACCACAATTCCTCGAATATAGCATAGAATACATGTGAGTTTCAGGGATAATGAGCCCGATAAAGAAAGAATTAATTTAGGGGACATCTTTCATGGAAGAAAAATATACTCAAGTCTTGAATGAATCAACTCACTTGAGTCATAGGTCGATCAAAGCAAGTTGTTTAGGTATTAAGAGTTTGAACCAACATGAGTGATATTTATTTAAGCAAGGTTTTCGGATGGTGACTTAGTTTTGAAATATGATATAAGGGCCTAGTATCAAGTTATGATATCGCTAAGCTCGGTGGAAGAGAATTTTTAGAGGTCATTTCAAAGTTTTCACGAATGGCCATGCTAAGTGGGGAGTTCATTTCAGAGTTGAGATGACAACTCAATCGAGCCAATCGAGGATAATTTTTGATGAGCTCGGTGATCAATTCATTGTGAGGAGTTTATGGTTAGAGCTAGGGCCTAATGTTGTAACCAATCTAATAAATGTGGGAATGTGATATAGAGAAGCTATTTTGAGTAAGGATGGAGGATCTCATCTCGGTTTGTAAGTAGAGCTCAAGGAGTCAAAATAGAGGATAAGTCATCATTTGAAATTCAAGTTGAGCTCATTAGTAAGAACTTACTCTGGATCAAGGGTACCTAATCACAATGGACATGAATCAATGGAGGGATCTATAATCTCATAACTCTTGTGAAGAGCTCGAGAATACTACAGAGCCGGGGTGGTCTTATTGGTGGAGTGGTCTTATTGGATTCAACAAAAATATTTTGGTCACCAAATAACAAGATAGCTTAAGGTGACATTCGAGTTGTTTTCACATGAAAACCGGTGAAAGTGCGGGTCAAGTTTATGAAATGACTCATGGGAGGTGTTGGCTCATGGCTTGGATGGGTCATCAAAAGGTAGAGCTTAATGAGCTCTCATCACAAGACTCACGGTAACTTAGTGCCCGAACATGCACTTTTAAGTTGGGGATGAGTAAGTAACTTAGTGGTTCAATGAGAAAGACATTGAAGTTGGTGATTCATGAGAGGACCTTAAGCTCAAGGATGATGGTGTGGAAGATGAAGGAAATATGGCCAAGGATGAGATGAGTCACGAAAGTGGTGAATTCAAGGTAATTTGATAAGGAAGAGATTACCATAAAGATGATCAGTGAGTTGGACCAATGAGGAGTCGTGGCTCGAGTTAAGATCGAGTGAGTTTGTAAAAAGCACAATGGGTTTGGAAATGGAAATATGTCGAGCTATTTAGTGACAACAAGTACACAATGATGAAATCATGGAAAACACGAGACAAAGATGAGCTCGTAGAACTCATCAGGGCTTAACACATCCGACAAGGTGAGTTCACAAAGACTCGAAGATAGAGGAGCTCGCCAATCTGCAAGAAAGGAGCTCAAATTTCCAAAGCCATGCATTGAGATGAGCTTGAAGAACTTGACGGTAGGAGAAGATTGCAAGGGGAATAGCTCAAAGTGGGTTCGTGGGATGAGTTGAAGGTAGCTCATGAATTTAGGTCATATGGTGGGGCATTAACTACTCAACTCGTTAAATGCAAATAAAGACTAAGTAAAGTCGGTGAGGAATTAAGGTGATATATCCATGTTAAAATGAAATGGAACTCATCAACTAACTTTGTGAGTTTTCTCGCAAAACATGTACTTTTAAGCTGGGGCTGAGTAAGTAACTTAGTGGCTTGATGAAAAATACGTTGAACTTGGCGATTCATGAGAGGACCTCGAGCTCAAGGATGATGGTGCAGAAGATGAAGGAAATATTTCCAAGGATGATTTGAGTCATGAAAGTGGAAAATTCAAGCGAGTTGACAAGGAAGAGATTGTCATAAAGCTGATCGGTGAGTCAGATCAATGAGGATTCATGGGACGAGATAAGACTCGAATGAGTTTGGTCAAAGTGGCTAACTCCTTTTTTCATTCCCTCTCTTGTGCCTCAGTCATAATTTTTTTGCTTTTTAGGCACTCAAACTTTTAGAAATGGCACCATTGGATAGAGCTCTTTCTCATCTTTCCAGAAAGGTAAAGTTTTCCTCCTAACTCCATGTATTTTTGAAGTTATGGCTGGAGTTTTTGTGGGAAATTTTCCCCTGAAAGGCCCGCAACCAATGAAATGGTGCCACGTGTCCAAGGAAGTGGCGGGGGGTGAGAGGAAAACTTGGTTTTTTTACCAAGTGTTTGGAAAAGTTTTCAAAAGGGAATATTTTCCCCGTAGGCCCACCGGTGAATCAGATTATGCCACGTGTCCAAGGGGAAAAAATTGAAAATTTGACTAAGTGTTGGCACATGGAAAATTTGGAAGGAAAGGCCCGCGCCCAATCACATGTTTTGCCACGTGTCCTATGGCATCGGAATAACAGTGGAGCGTGGAGGAGAAGTTAGAATTTTGGTGAAGTGTTTTTGCCAAATTTCAAAAGGAAAATTATTGGCCCGCAGGCCCACCAACCATTCAAAACAGGCCACGTGTCCCTGGGCACCCGGAATGGTGGAGCGCGGGGAGATTGGGATTTTTTCCCAAAGGGATTGCAAAAGGAAAAATGTTTGCAGAGGGTCCACGGTGAATGAAATTATGCCACGTGTCCTGGACCGGTGGAAGGTGGAGAATTTGGGAAATTTTCCCAAAGGAAAAAGAAGGAAATTTCAAAGGAAAAATCCCCCAAAATGCGAGCCAATGGAATCTGCCACGTGTCGTGGTGGAAAAAAACTCAAGACAAGCCCGCATGGAAAATTCAAAGGGAAAGCCCACAACGAATGAGGTTTTACCATGTGTCCGAGTCAAAAATATGGATCAAACAGTGATGGAAAATTTAGGAGGATAGGCCCGCCCAATCAACACGTGCCACGTGTCCTCAGATCATCGGCCCAATGGGGAATTTTTGGAAAATTTTCCAAAGGGAAAACAATGGAAAATGAAGCATTAAAGGCCCATGCCCAATCAAAACATGCCACATGGCACCCAGAATGGTGGAGCATGTGGGGAATTTTTGGAAAATTTTCCAAATGTAAAAAAGTGGAAAATTTAAAAATTTTTGCCCGCCAATCCGATTTGGCCCTGTTTTGCCCTAAAATTTCAAACGGCCATATCTTTCGATCCAGAGCTCATTTTTTCACGTTCTTTATATCAATGGAAATGGTGAAATTATCTACAAGATTTTGGGGTCATTTTTGCATTTTGATGGAGTTTGGAGAGATAAAATTGAAAAACCTCTGGCACGTGGTCATGGACAGAAATGACGTTTCAACCACCATTTTTAATGAAGAATGGCTCGCATTCTCTCCCAGCATGGTGAAAATGTCAGGGGATGGGCCTGTAAGGATGCCCATGCTATTTTACTATGTTTTTGGTTGGTGGTTGAAGCTCTCCCATGTTTTCCCATGTTTCTCTCTCCTGGGGTCGTGGTTTGCACTGTAAAAGCTAGAATGGGTTCATTTTTGAAAAAAAGGAGACTTTTTCAGCTCTGCAACTTCCCTTTTTCTTCCTTTTTGGTAGAATTTGTGGAAATTTTTACCTTTCCATGTAATACAACACCTTTTTTGCCTCTTGATCACTGTAATGCATTGTATTGGATTTGGAATGTTAATATATGCTCTGTGATTAAAATCCCTCAATCCTTTTATATCTACTACCATTTTTTCCGATCTTTCATTACATTTTGAGAAATTTGTGCATGCTTTGTGTTGTGTTTTCTTATGGATTGTGTATGTATTGTAAGTATCAGGTGTCTACAACTCCTTTGGTGCATCACCTCATTAGCATTAGCTTCATTTTCTTGCATTCCTATCTTTGTCCCCTTGGAATTTAGAGTAGGAACTAGGAATTCAAACCTCTGCAACTTGTAAGTGATATATCTGATCAGAGGAGTTGAGGAACCAACCTCTAATCTAGAGATTCCTCTCCCATTTTTACAAGTCCCACACTTGGGGAGAGGATTCAATGTTGTGCAATCACACTGGATGTCCAAGATGTCAAACTAGAAGTCTGATCAACATCCAGGGGTGTTGCTGATTTGCAACAATAGTTTTGGCACACCCGGTGGGACCTTAGAGGTCTTCATCTTCATTGCAACAAATTGATGTGCATTTGTTGCAAGTTTCTTGCTTAAAAGAGCCCTAAATTACACATCTGGTGACTCCAAGGAAGAAGAATCAGCTGGTTTTAGCAGTGCAGACCTGAAAACTCATGAGAAGAATCACCACAAGGTCAAGAGTTGGAGAAGAAGAGGTGTTGTTTGAGTATCTGTAGTTATCTCCAAGAAGAAGGAAAAGAGGGAGGAGAATTCAAAGGTCTCCATCTCCACCAAATAGAACTCTCTCAACTCCTCCACCTGGTAGGCCTTTCATTCAATCAACAAGGGTTCTAAGGCCAATCAGAATGGCACAAAACAACCCCTATGTCAATTTCACTGCAAAAGCAGCCCACTTGCTCTCAATGCACAAAATCCAATCCCAGTTGCAGCATTGAAGAACATTCCATACTTTACTGGAGAGAATCAGACCACTCCTGGTGATCATGTTAAGGATATTGCTAATATTTGTGTAATCCATGAGATCAATGAGATGCAAGTTGTTGTCAAACTGTTGGCATCTTCATTCAAAGGGAAAGCTTTGCAATGGTTCAGGAGTCTTGCCTCAGGTTCTATCCAAAATTGGAACCAGCTATGTATAGCCCTCCATGAGTAGTTTGGAGAAAAGGGAGACAACTTGTCCTTTTGGAAGCTGACAACCATCAAGAGAGCTCCCAATGAGCAGCTGACTGACTTCAACTTCAGATTTCAAATGACTTGGGAGAGAATTCCAGTGGTAAAGAAGGCCAAACAAGAAGGTGCTTTTCTATATTACCTTAAAGCTTTAAATTATGATATTTCTATGTTAATTCAATCCATGGGAGGCACAACTATCCCTGTTGCTTATAGCATTGCCATTAGAGCTGAAAATTGTTTGATTCAAGCTGGCAAGCTAGCTCCTAGGCCTCCAATGCCATTATTTCCAAGTTTAGAGAGCCCAAGTACTAGTCAAGTGCCTAATTTAGCCCTATTCCCACTCCTAGAAATCAGAATTCAAGTGAAGCTTCTACTTCATCTTCTAGTGCCTCAAATGAACTTCAAGAAGTCATGAAGCAATTGCAAAATTTAGGTAATGAGCTGGTTACACTCAAGAGGCAACAAGCCCAAGGTTTTAGACCTCCTTTCCAGCCTCAAGCTCAGCCTAACAGCAGCCATACCAACCTCAAAGACCACCCAATCCAGCTGCAAATTTAAACCAAGCAAGACCTCCTGCCAACAAGACCATTTCAGCCCTATAATCCCAATGCTATATCTGCCTCTAAGGCATTAGTGCTAGTGCAAAACAACATAGCTCAAGAGTATGATTGGTGTTTCCCATGCAATGAACCTCACAACCAGTCTATGTGTTTCAACGGTGCCTTAAATCAAGCATTAATGGTGACAACAACTGGTGTGGAGGGTGAAGGTAGTCAAGGAAATAACCAACAACAAGAAACATTCCAGCAGCAATCAGCTCCAAATGATACCACACTTGTAAACTGGCAAGTAGAAGATTTTTGTGGCATGAATCAAATAGTTTCCCAAAGTGTTGCAGCCAACACAAGGTCAAAAAGGAGAAATTTGGGTGAAGAACAAGCCATTGGCTCCAAGTAATCCACAACCTTCTATCACTCCACAAATTATTGGCAAACAAAATTCAGTTCCAAACACACAAGGGCTGCCTAAAACAGCTCCTAGGCCAACTCAAATGCCAGTTGTTGCTGCCCATATGCAAGGAATGAATGTGCAGGCCAAGGGACAACAAAGAGATGCTTCATCTCCATTCAACATCATTGATCAGATGAAGAAGACAAATGTAAACATATCAATGTGGGAATCACTATCTATCCCAGGCCAAAGAGATTTGCTACAAGCTGCCATGAAGGACTGGTCAACTTCAAATCAGCAAGTCCAAATGCAAGAGAAGGTGCTCACAAATGCTGCCACCCAAGGGAATCATGGAGGACAGCAAGGTAAAATGTTGAAGCCCCCTCCATTCTATGTTTCATTGATCATTGGAAACCAATTAGTACACAATTGCATGATTGATTCCGGGGCAAGTAGTTCAGTAATGCCCAAGCAAATAGCTGATCAGTTGGGAATTCAATATGAAGTCATATCCAAAGGGGTAGTGCAATTGGATGGGACAGCAAGTAACAATAGTTGGAGTGATAAAAACTTGAGTCTTACTTTGCATGCATGCCCCAACGTTGTTGTTTTGCAAGATGTCTCAGTAATAGATCTTCCACCACTCTTTGCCCTATGTCTTGTCAAGGGATTTCACAGCCAAGATTGGAGGTTACTTATCTGCTGATTGGTCACACATGTTGTTCAGAACAAGATATGGAACCAAGGCCACAATCAGATCTGAACCTATTGCAAACTTTCACATTGAGCCTTACACTCCAAGTCAGATCAATACCAATTGTTCAAGCGTTTGATCAAGAGGATTATCCAAGCACTGATGAACTGACACCAAGGTAGGAAGCATCCCAGATCTAACTCTTGATGAATGGGAAAACAAGGTGCATGCTTTTGATCCTTATCAAGAAATAGAAGAATCTGAGCTAGGAGTCTATTGCATGCATGAAGAAAATCAGCCTATTCCTAGCATCACCAAGCCAAACCACAAGGATGACAATGAGGTATGGCAGTTGTTTTTTGATGGATCAAGGAGTAGACAAGGTGCAGGAGGGGGAGCTATGCTTGTTTCACCTCAAGGAGTTAAGTATTATTCAGCTTTTAGATTTCAGTTTGCATGCTCTAATAACACTGCTGAATATGAAGCTTTGATACAAGGATTGCATTGGTCAATCAAGAGAGGAATAAAGAACTTGCAAGTCTTTGGTGACAGTGAGTTGATTGTCAACCAAGTTAAGGGGCAGCATGCTATCAAGAATGATCTACTCAAGTGCTAAAAATAGGGTGTGGGACCTCATTGAAGATTTTGAGGGCTTTGGCATAAAATCCATTCCTAGAAAAGAGAACCAAGCTGCTGACAGGCTTGCAGCAGTTGGGGCAGCCTTTGACGTTGTTGAAAGCATTCAAAAGACAAGGTACAACCAAACATCCATGTGATTGTAAGGCCTTCAGTGCTAGACAACAATGTAAGTTGGCAAGTGTTTGAAAATGATCAGCAAATCATCCATTTCTTGCAAGAAGAGGCTGAGTTCTCAGCTAAAAATCAGGAAAAGTTGGAGCAGCAGTATGGTGACCAAGTGGTACAGCTGAGAACCAACAAACTACCAAAGGGACTTATTACTTTGGAGTCCATTTTCAATCCTAATGATCAGTTTAGGAAGGAGAAAGAAAACATTCAAGTCAAGGGAGAAGATTCAGTGTCCATCTTGGTGGAAGAAGGAAAATCACTCCAAGTTGGTAAAGTGACAACCGAAAGCAAGAAAGGTATGAGTTCATACAACTTTGTCAAGAATTCCCTGATGTGTTTGCTTGGAGCTATGAAGATTTGAAAGGTTTCAATCCCAAGTTAGCTCAACACACCATTGAATTGGATCCAAGTACTAAACCCATCAGAAAAAAACAAAGGCCAGTCAATCCACACATGGAGCCTCTCATGAGAAAGGAATTGAATAAGTTGATAGAATCAAGAATCATATTCCCTATCAAGCATTCTAGTTGGGTGGCCAACTTGGTTCCAGTTAGAAAGAAGAGTGGGGAAATCAGATTGTGTGTTGACTTCAGAGATTTGAATAGAGCATCTCTCAAGGATCATTATCCACTTCCTTCCATGGAGCAGATTTTACAAGTTGTTGCTGGCTCTGAGAGGTTTTCATTACTTGATGGCTATTCGGGGTACAATCAGATTATGGTGAAAGAAGAGGATCAGTTCAAGACAGCCTTTACAACCAAATGGGGAACTTATGCATACAGGAAAATGCCATTTGGGTTGTCCAACGCTGGAGCTACTTTCCAAAGGGCAATGGACATGGCATTCAAGGATTTGATTAACAACATGGTGCTGATATATCTTGATGATATCACTATTTTTTCAAAAAATGCAGCAGACCATCTCTTTCATTTGAGACAAGTGTTCCAAAGGTGTAGAAGATTTGGAGTATCCTTGAATCCTAAAAAGTGTATTTTTCTAGCCCATGAAGGAAAACTCCTTGGCCACATTGTCTCCAAAGAAGGATTAGCAATTGATCCAGAAAGAGTTGAAGCCATAAGAGCACTACCATTGCCAAGCCACAAGAAGGCCCTTCAAAGTTTCTTGGGGAGAATAAATTTTGTTGGAGGTTTGTCCCAAATTTTGCAGCCCTAGTCAAGCCTATCACCAAGATGTTAAAGAAAAGCATGGCTTTCAAATGGACAAAGAAGGAAAGGAAAGTTTTGAAGCAATCAAAGAAGCCATCTCTCAAGCCCCAACTCTCATCAACCCGGATTTCTCCAAGGATTTCATCCTCTATGCATTTGGGGGTGATGATACTATTTCTGCAATTTTGGTACAGCAGAACAAAGACAATGATGAGCAGCCAATTGCTTTCTTCAGCCAAAGCCTGGAGGATTATGAGGTGAGATATTCTTTCATTGAGAAGCATGTTCTTGCAATAATCAAGAGCTTGAAGAAATTCAAGCATCTAGTTTCAAACAACAAGGTTCAATTGTTGGTTTCTCATGTGGGAGTTAAAGACTTCCTCCTCAACAAAGACTTGAATGAAAAGAGAGCAGGTTGGATTACTCGTGTCATGGAGTATGACATTGAGATCAAAGTCACCAAGTTGGTCAGAGGAAAAGGATTGTGTGAGCAGCTGATTTTGAGCAAACAAAAGGAAGCATGCAATGAGAAGGAGGTTGTTTTGGCATGTTGCAAGACAGCCATGAGCAAGGAAGCACTCAAGAGGAAAATGATGGTGTCCTCACTCCTTGCTGGACCCAAGACATAATGCACTTCCTAAGCATAGGTCTATGCCCTCCAGAGATGAACAAGACCAAAAGAAGACACTTCAGATTGCAAGCTGTCCCATATGCCCTTGTTGATGGTGTTTTGTTCAAAAGGGATGTGAATGGAGTGTTGCTGAGATGCATTGGTACAAATCAGATTCATAGGGTGTTGGAAGAGTTCCATGGTGGATCAGCTGGTGGTCATTTTGCACCAAGAGTGACAGCTCTAAAGATCATGAGGGCTGGCTATTATTGGCCCAAGATTTTCAGTGATTGTTATGCATGGATCAAGAGGTGCAAGAATTGTGCATTCTTCATAGGTAAAGAGAGGCTAGCTGCCCTTCCATTGCATCCAATTTCAGTTGACCAGCCATTCATGCAATGGGGTTTGGACTTCATTGGAGTCATTAATCCCAATTCAAGCCAAGGGCACAAATGGATTTTAACAACAACAGATTACTTCACCAAGTGGACTAAAGCAGTAGCACTCAAGGAAGCAAATGAATCTAGCATCCTAGATTTCTATGAGGGAATAGCAACCAGATTTGGCATACCTGCTACAATAATATCATATAATGCATTGGCATTCATTGGGTCCAAGGTGACTGAATGGGCTGTCAAGAATGGGATCTACCTAAGCACTTCATCAAACTATTACCCTCAGGGTAATGGCCAAGCTGAATCTACAAACAAGAACTTGTTGAGGATCATTAGGAGGACTCTTGATGAAAATCAGAGATCTTGGCATACTAAGTTGAAATCAGCCTTATGGGCTGATAGGATAACTCCAAGAGATCTACAGGTAACTCTCCATTCAAGCTTGTTTATGGAAGAGAGGCAATTTTTCCCATGTCACTTGAGTTGCCAACATTGGAACTCATGAAACAGTTGGAGTTGTTGGAGTTTGAGCCCATGGAGGTTAGATATGTAGAATTGATGGAGCTCCAAGAAATCAGAAATCAAGCATCCCAAGCAATGGAGAAGGATCAAGCTTTGATAAAGAAGACCTTTGATAGAAAGGCCAAGAATAGATCTTTCCAAGTTGGAGATCTAGTGTTAAAATGGGATGCAGATAGAGCAAAACCGGGAAGGCATTCAAAATTTGATGCCATTTGGAGTGGCCCATACATGGTCACAAAGTGTAAGGACAGCAATGCTTTCCAATTGTCTTCATTGGATGGTGAAGAACTATAGATTCCAGTCAATGGAATCCATCTAAAGCATTGCTACTGAAGGGAATTCTCCACCTTGTACATATTAGCTTAGGTTTTCATTCCTCCAAGTGCTTGTGCACATTGTTTTTTGTAGATTAGTTTTTCTTTCCCTAAGTGCTTTGGCACAAGCTTGTTGTTCCTGGAAATGTGTTTGCAGGCCTTGCTCCAATCAGATGATGTTCCACCCTCCATCTTCCTCCTTGCAGTGTTCTAGTCAGTTGGGGTACCAAACAGAGAATTTGATGACTCCATGCCCAATGGATTGCTTCAGGAAACTGGTAACTTCATCCAACAGGTAGATGACCCCTCTGAGTCACCAAAATTGTTATCCAAAATGTGCCCCTTGCTCATTTTGTGGCTAACTCCTTTCATTCTTCCCTCTCTTGTGCCTTAGTCATAATTTTTTGCTTTTAGGCACTCAAAACTTTCTGGAAATGGCACCATTGGATAGAGCTCTTTCTCAGCTTTCCAGAAAGGTAAAGTTTTCCTCCTAACTCCATGTATTTTTGAAGTTATGGCTCGATGGAGTTTTTGTGGGAAATTTTCCCCTGAAAGGCCCGCAGCCAATGAAATGGTGCCACGTGTCCAAGGAAGTGGTGGGGGTCGGAGGAAAACTTGGTTTTTTTACCAAGTGTTTGGAAAAGTTTTCAAAAGGAATATTTTCCCCCCCCGCAGCCCACCGTGAATCAGATTATGCCACGTGTCCAAGGGGAAAAATTGAAAAATGACTAAGTGTTGGCACCATGGAAAATTTTAAGGAAAGGCCCGCGCCCAATCACGTTTTGCCACGTGTCCTATGGCATCGGAATCGGAGTGGAGGAGGAGAAGTTAGAATTTTGGTGAAGTGTTTTGCCAAATTACAAAAGGAAAATTATTGGCCCGCAGGCCCACCAACCATTCAGAGAAGGCCACGTGTCCCGGGCACCCGGAATGGCGGCGTGGGGGGAGATTGGGATTTTTTCCCAAAGGATTGCAAAAAAAAAAATGTTTACAGAGGGTCCGCGGTGAATGAAATTGTGCCATGTGTCCCTGGACTAGTGGAAGGTGGGGAGAATTTGGGAAATTTTCCCAAAGGAAAAAGAAGGAAATTTCAAAGGAAAAATCGCCCCCCAAGCGTGAACCAATGGAATCTCGCCACGTGTCAGGTGGGTGGCAAAAAAACTCAAGACAAGCCCGCATGGAAAATTCAAAGGGAAGGCCCACATCAAATGAATGAGGTTTTGCCATGTGTGAGTCAAAATATGGATCAAACAGTGATGAAAAATTTAGGAGGACAGGCCCGCGCCCAATCAGCACGTGCCACGTGTCCTCAGATCATCGGCCCGGTGGGGAATTTTTGGAAAATTTTCCAAAGGGAAAAACAATGGAAAATGAAGCATTAAAGGCCCGCGCCCAATCAAAACATGCCATGTGGCACCCAAAATGGTGGAGCGTGGGAATTTTTGGAAAATTTTCCAAATGACCAAAAAGTGGAAAATTTAAAAATTTTTGCCCGCCAATCCGATTTGGCCCTGTTTTGCCCTAAAATTTCAAACGGCCATATCTTTCGATCCAGAGCTTGTTTTTTCACGTTCTTTATATCAATGGAAAGATGGTGAAATTATCTACAAGATTCTAGGGTCATTTTTGCATTTTGATGGATTTTGAGAGAGAAAATTGAAAAACACCTCTGGCACGTGGTCATGGACAGAAATGACGTTTCAACCACCATTTTTAATGAAGAATGGCTCGCATTCTCTCCCAAAGATGGTGAAAATGTAGGGATGGGCCTGTAAGGATGCCCATGTTGTTTTACTATGTTTTTGGTTGGTGGTTGAAGCTCTCCCATGTTTTCCCACATTTTTCTCTCCTGGGGTCGTGGTTTGCACTGTAAAAGCCAGAATGGGTTCATTTTTGAAAAAAGGAGACACTTTTTCAGCTCTGCAACTTCCCTTTTTCTTCCTTTTTGGTAGAATTTGTGGAAATTTTTACCTTTCCATGTAATACAACACCCTTTTTGCCTCTTGATCACTGTAATGCATTGTATTGGATCTGGAATGTTAATATATGCTCTGTGATTAAAATCCCTCAATCCTTTCATATATCTACCATTGTTTTCCGATCTTTCATTACATTTTGAGCAATTTGTGCATGCTTTGTGTTGTGTTTTCTTGTGGATTGTGTATGTATTGCAGTATTAGGTGTCTGCTAACTCCTTTGGTGCATCACCTCATTAGCATTAGCCTCATTTTTCTTGCATTCCCTATCTTTGTCCCCTTGGAATTTAGAGTAGGAACTAGGAATTTAAACCTCTGCAACTTGTAAGTGATATATCTGATCAGAGGAGTTGAGGAACCAACCTCTAATCTAGAGATTCCTCTCCCATTTTGATGAGCTCACCATGTTCAAATGAAATTGAAATAATTCACCAATTCGTTGATTTGGCTCGGCGAGCCAACCACCAAGTTGGCCTTTCTCTTAAGGGACCCCCCTTCAATGCAAACTAATTCCAAGGGGGTCCCACTTGGAATTGTCATTAAATTAATGATATTTTAAAATAATAATTAAATTAATATTTTTATTTAAATATTTTAATTAATATTATTATTATTAAAATATTTTAAATATTATTTTAATTAGATGAGATGGATAAGTTTAGAATTTTAATTAATTACACATGATGGAAGGTTCTTAAGTGTTTCAACCAACTTTTTAATTAATGTTGACCATCATGTGCCTTCATTTTAGGAAGGAATTTATGAATTCTCATCTCTTCTCTCATAGAGTTCTTCTATAAATGTAAGTTGGAAGTTCATTCCAAAGGGTTACACATTAGCTCTGAGAACTTATATGTGTGACACAAGTTGGACAAGTTAGACATCATAGATAAGTGTATATTTTTCAAGAATCCTCTCTTCTACAAGTTAGCTTTATGAATAGAGGAATTTTCAAGCCTCCTTTCCAAGACCGTAATGGCAACCATTGCCTCTTCCAAATGTAATGATGAATTTTGCATGTTATTGAAGTAATAAAAGCATATGTTTGTGACTACCATTAGTCCTTTTCATCATTCCACATACTTCTTTGTGCCTTTCTCATGCTTACATATACACTTTTCAAGTTTAAGTTTGATTCTGTTCTTAGAGTTCTATGCTTATCAAGTGGAGAATTTATGCATACAGTTGAGTTGTGGTGCTTTTCACCCTTCTCAGTTTCATCCTTCTTCACTAGAAGACCAAAAGATTGTTTGTCTAGTTGAGTTTAACAAAGGGAATACATGCTTCTTAGTTTGTGGTATTTTGTTTACCCTTTCCAAGTTACAATAAGTGAAGTGGATTTGTGGAGCAAAACACCCTCTTCAAAAAAACCTTCTAAAATTCTGGCACCACCCTTCATTTAGTGTATCACCATCCCTAGTATGGCTTTATTTGTTGCAAATATGTCTTCCCTAAAGCCCAAACAAATGTTAGTACAGTCTAGATAACCTTTTTATTGTACTAGGAGTAGTATAGCACTTAGTTTAGGAAGAGGAATTCAGACTTCTCTAGAGGTTCACCTTGAGCCCAAGTCCCACAACTTGAGAAGTGATCCCATGTTACCCAATCACACCAAACACCCTATTCACATTCGGCCATTTAGAGTGTGTAGTGATTTGGTGATAACATGTCTTTAGTACCTTATCATTGTAGTTAAATTTTTGTTTTTATTTCAATATTTGGATCACCCTTAATATGCACAATTGTGAAATAATGTTAAATTTCTTATGATTTTTCTAACTTTTCATGTGTTGAGTGTTTTTTAGGGGTTTAATTTTGATGGGTTATTGTCAATTTTGAGCTAACATGTTAAAATTTTGAGATTTTGAGATTTCTTATGTCATTGTGTCATATTTTGACATCACCAATAGGTACATTTTATAGAGGCCACACAGGTACTCATTCCCTAGTGCTGGAGACATCATTGTGCGAGCACACATATCTTTGTAGTATTCTACCCTATTATTTTTCAAAACTTTCAGAAAAATGGAGGGACATAAACCTTTGAGTGTGGGTACTCATTCCCTAATGCAAACATCATTCTACTAGTGCACACTGACCTGCCACATTATTGTACCTATTTTTCTGTCAAAGCGTCAAACCAACATAGGCACCCAAACCGTAGCACATGCATCCTTATGATGGCGCATGCACTCTATGTCCTATATAGCTGCACATATACCAATTTCCTAATGCAGATATCATTCTTCCAACACACACAGAGACATTATCATATTTGTTTGAATTTCTATTTTTCTTCACATGTGCACACATCTATCCACTAGTGTAAGAACTCTAAGGAAGGCACATACATATATTTGGTAGCGTAGGAATTTGTAGCTCTACTAGTCCACACAGAGGCACACATGCACCATAACCCACCCACATATACCTTGGTCTACGTGAATGTACCACATTATGGTTTTGAATATCAGTTTAACAATTACAAAATCTTGTGTCATTAAAATACTAACATCTTACAGGTTTATTCTGATTAATTTTTATTTTGTAGGGTGTATTTACATTCTTTTGTTTAAATTGTATTAAATTTGGATAAAAATTGCATTCTTAATCATAAGAGTAAAGTCATGTATGCTCTTCCCTCATGCCTTTTTGGGTGATCTTGGGAATCAAAAATGATTCTTATCTCTTTCTTTTTCTTTGAAAAACATTGAGAATGTCAAATTTGGTTAAGATGAACATATTTTGCATTTGAATAAATTATTTTCCACTTGTTGATTTCTTAGTTTGATTTTTCATCACGTATGCTCTTCTCTTACATCCTAGGATGATCTTAAGAATCATAAATGGTGTTTTTCCTATGTGTGAATGGAAAATTACTAATCTATCATGTAAGACCTAAATTCTTATCAAAGAAAGATGAAACGAGAAAATAAAAAAATACTAATAATGTTTCTATAAAGGTTGCCAAAAGGTGTTCAAGAAAAGCACATTAAGCTAAAAAAGATTAAAAAACACACCAAAACATCACATTGTATTTGCAAGTTTTAAAAGAGTACGTAACTATCCACTCAACTATAACATAACCCCTTTGGCATAATGCCTTAAGCTACAATAATAGGGGTGTTTCTAGGAACCCTAAAGTAATCTATGCAAGAGGGAACCTTGTGGACAAAAAAGGAAGTTCTCTACACAACCTACTTGACTAGTTTTACCATTTGTGAGATTTAGCGTCAAAGTTATCTGTATCACAACCCCACTGAGAGTACATGATGGAAGCATTTATTTCCCATTGTACTTGAATTAGGTATAGTAAAGCTGAGATAATCCTTGGGAAACGAAAAACTGGAGAGCGGACCAATCTCGCATCTAGATAACTTGTGAAACCTAGTTGAGTGAACCACCTAGGAGCCTATCTTTGACAAGGAACCAACTTTGACCATATCAAAACCAATTTGAGTTGAGAGATATCGCAAAGGAAGAACTTTTTCAGATTCATAACCTTGTTTTTTGAACAAGGGGAGAGCCCATTAAATTTTGAATATCATGTTATTCATCACAAGGATTGTAAAATTTTACTTTTACTTAGTTTTCACTTTCTCTAGGACTAGGCTAAACTCTGCCGAAGTGAAACCAAACTCTCTTCAACACTAATTGATCTACTTCCTTCAATTTATTTTGACACTTTATTATCGAGAAGAAGAGTGAATACCCTTGTGTTTCTAATTTATTTGTGTTCACCAATTTTATGTTGTTTACACTTATCTATGTTTGTAAATGAGTTTTCAAATGTCTAAAGTGTGTGAAAACGTTTTCATATCATTGTAGACTTTTTGGTCTAGATACAAGTAAATATCCTCATCATAGTTAGGCTTAATTCATCACCTTAATTCTCCTTTGAATTTTTATTATTTTTATATCGTGTTGCTATAATTTCATTATTTACATCTTGTTTCTCATAAAATTTGCCTAAATATTTATATTGTGATGTTACTCTATAAACACTCTACCAATTATTTGGTATACTCTAGATTTAGTTTGATTTCAATTACTACCTCGATTTTGAAAAGTGTTGAGTGTTACCATTTGTGTGCATTATATCAATATCATCTTGATATTACCTTACTTTCTTGCAAATTTTGGTTAACATAGTTTGGGTGAATTGTTGTGTCGCTCACAATCGTAACTGCCACTTTTTGGAATATAAGTCTTGATTGGATTTATTCTTGCTTTTAGTATACTTTTTTGGGGATCATGTTAACTCCTTGTTATTACTTACGCCTTGTTCATTTCTTTGAACTCGACATAAGTAGTGACATTTTGTTAATCATCTTAAAACACCAACTACCATTTTGGAAACAGACTTAGGAAGTATATCATTTGGTTGATTGGTTTTAGAACTAAGCATTGTGTGATTGTATCTTATTTGTCACCTTTTGATTTACTTATTTAGAACAATCACTTGGACACATTTATCCTTTGAAATTCATTATAACTCTTGAACTATTGACATTCTTTTTACATTTCACTTAGGATTAATCAATACCTTTGAACAAATTCAAAACACCTTAGTGAAAATATCATACATCATGGCCCTAAAACAAGATTGGGAGCCAAAAAGTAGGCATTTGAAATGAAACAAGCACAAACTTGGGAAAATTCAAACAAACAAGGGTCAAATCCCTTTATTGGCCATGATCTTGGGCCTTTATTTTCTATAGAGAAAGAAGTGGAGGAGATGGTAGATCATAGTGGTGATGAGTTAGGGTCACCACGCACATGGAATTTGACTTTGACCCCACCTTATTAGATGAATTTCTTTATAGAAACAAAGATCGGGTGCTAGCAACATGAGTGGTGGAATTAGGAGCTAGAATTCCTACAGAACATGAGACAATCCCACCCACGAATGAGGCTAATGAAGAGGAACAACCTCTCATTAACATGGAAGATATCCTAACACATGGGCACACTTCCATGTCCAACGTAGGAAATGATAATATGGTGGGTTATAAAATTCCCTTCATCAAGATGCCACGTAGAGTTAGATTAGAACATGAAAATTTAGAACAACCTCCATGCAACGAAGAAGAAGAACCTCTTGAGGAAGAATTCACTATTCAACAACAAATCAAAAACCTTAGTTGATAATTATCTTTACTAACATCTCATGTATAGAAGGAAACAAAAAAAATGTGCATAAGGCAAAGCCTAAGGTCAAAACTAGTGAACTTCACATGGAAAACTAAGAAGGAGAAAATACGGAATACAATCACGTATATATTCTTTCTTCTCCTACTAAAGATAAATTACTTACACAAGAAATGAAATCCATGAAAGAAACGCTTACAAGCCTTCAAGAAAGTAATGTTGGGCATAGCAAAAAGTACCAATACGAAGAGCTATGCCCCCATCCATTTGATAAAGCTATGACACTTCAACCCTTTCCTAAGAAGTTTGACATGCCAAAATTTGACAAATATAGAGGGAAAGGTGACCCATGAGATCATGTGAAATATTTTTACATGGCATGCCAAGAAGTGGCATATAACAACAATTACCTCATATGACTCTTTCCAAAGAGTCTAGGGGGACAAGCCTTGGAATGGTTCACTCACTTACCTCATGGGTCTATCTTCACATGGCTTGAACTAGCAGAAAGTTTTGTTTGACATTTCTCATACAACATAGAAAGTGACATAACTATGGAAAACTTGTGTAGTACTAAACAATTCCCTAATGAAACATTCACAAGCTTCTTACAAAGATGGCGAGGGATATCCAACCACTTCCCTTGCACGTTTCCTACAAAAAAAAATTGTGAGAATATTCCTACCTAATCTAAACTTGAACATCACTTTTCATTTACAAATGCATTGTGTTGTACCTTTGAAGAGGTCATTGAAAAGGGCATACAAATAGAAAAATCCCTCATTTCAAAAAAGGAATAATCAAATCACCTTCTAAAGATAATCAAAATACCAAACCAAATGGAAAATCCAAAGATCTTTAACAAAAAACAAACGTGGTGGGAGATGGAATCACAGATTCCAAATAAGTGCAAATAGTTCAAGTTGGTCAACCTTTTAAACTGACCAAAGGACCTATTCAACCACCACCTAAGTGTAGGATGTTCACTCCTCTTAATGAGTCTTTGTCTGCAATATTGAAGCAATTGGATGCAATCCACATGGTGACTTATCCTACAATGCAACATTTTGATGACAATGCTCCTAAACCATCATGGTATAAAGAGCATGAATATTGTGATTTTCATTGTGTAAAAGGACACAAGATAGACTAAGTGCCTAAGACTTCACCACTACATCCAAGATCTCATTGAAAATGGAGAGATAGAAGTTGACACCCCAGAGAGAAATCAAATGCCAAATGAAAATATGGGGATATTCAAATAACCATTCCCTAAACATGGAAAATCATATGAGAAAAGGCTGGATCAAGGAGAGTCATCCCAAAGCTACAAAGCTGCAAACTATCTATACACCAAAAGTGACAATAATCATTATGACTCACTCATTGGATGTGTCCACTCTTCTAATGAACATGTGAATACCATTAGGATCAAGGAAAGGATCAAGGAAAGGACTATGTCAACCCCTTAGAAGGGTTAGTACAACCTCTTAGAACAACTTGAGAAGACATCTACCAAGATTTCAATCTTAGATCTTCTTAAGATATCAAATGTACATAAGGACATCTTATACAAAACTCTCCAAGGGTCAGGAGTGCCAATGGAAGTAGACCCTTCACATTTACAAGCCACAATGAAGTGGAAAACATTGCATTGATTGAACACGTATCCTTTAATCATCCCCAACAAAGATCACACACATAATCTCCCTTGTATATAGAGGTATTTGTTACCCGTCGGAAGATAAAATGGGTGCTTTTGGACAATGGGTTGGGATTGAATATATGTACTTTGAAACTAATTAAACAATAGGGGCACAACAGAGGAAGATTATAGTCCCATATTATTAACATAACCACTTACAAAAATGTGGAGCGGGATTCAGCTAGAACAATCACATTACTGATGGAGGTAGGACCAACTTGTCACAATACAAATTTTCACATATTAGACTTGGAACTTCCATATAATATGCTTTTTGGCATCCATGGATTCATGCCATGTAGGACATACCATCAACATTCCATCAGTGCATCAAGTTAAAACATGAGGGACACATTGTTATAATACAAGGAGATCCAGAACCTTTCACTCATTGCAGAGATCTCAATAGCTTTTCTTGTAAGGGTACATATGCATGTCCTTCTGCTGATATAGTTGTTCCCATTTAATCAAAAGCTATGGAATGACGGTAGATTTAGACTCCCTAAGTTCTTGTGCTTTCATGAAGCTTCTACATATACTTATCCTTTTGATTCATGGGAGATGAAAGTTCTGGAGTATGGTTATGGAGAATACAATGTGCAACAAGCTCTCCTAGTTTCAGACCTATCTTTGTCACCTAAAACAAGAGGCCGACCCAACTATCATTTCAAATGGCCTAGAGATGAACAAACTATTGGGACATTCTTACCTGGGGGATTACTTGTAGAAGAGAAATTTCTTGGACCCACCTACAACTTGGGTCCCTAGAGGACACTTAGCTGACTTGCTACCAAATCCCTAAGTATGAAAAGTCTAGCCGAATGATGTATTCTATGGGCTACAAGGGCCTAGGATGTGGAAAGAATGAGCAAGGACCAAGAGAACTAGTTCCACTTCCACATTTTAAAATGAAAAGATATGGTATCGGCATTTGACCCTATGGATCACACCCCAATGATCAAGATGCTACTTGTTCTGAGCATGAGGATAGCTCTGATTATTTAGACAATGACATAAATTCCCATTGTAGCCAATATGAGGATCTTTCCTCCATGAACCTTTTCATGGATACCGTTGTCCTTACCTTAACCCCCACTAAGCCTAAAATTGACCTTGTCTACCCTTCCCTTGTTGATTGGGACCAACAACGTCATGTGCCATTGGACCTTTTTGAGAATGATGAGGCCATTGTAGAGTTTATGGGCATATGAGATACAATTCCAATTGGGGACCATAAGAAAGGTTTCTACATTGAATTAGATACATGTGCCTATTTCGGAGAGGAAGCTGAGCTTCATGGTTAGAAAAACTTAAGAAAAAGTGAGGGAAAAAGTTCCAATGAAAATCCTCGAAAAAAGCAAAATTCCAAGTCACACAGTGAAAACCTCTTTGAGGTGTTGGCTGAAAAATAAGTAAAAAATCAATGGATAAGAAAAGTGACCATGCCAAGGGTGAAAATATCATAGAGACTCCCTTGGAAGAAGATCTCAAACTTCATCTTGATCCTACGTACGTGGAGGATATGTAAAATTTTTGGTAGAATAAACTATTGACGTAAATATTGGAACAAAATAATACCCAAATATAGTCAAGCTAGGAGCTTTGCTTTCAACACATGAACAAAAGACATTCACCTTACTTCTTAGAGAATTTGTGGATATATTTGCATGGTCTTATAAAGATATGCTAGGCTTAGATCCAAATTTGGTGGTGCATAACTTAGTAGTGCATCTAGATGCAAAGCCTATTAAATAGAAGCTAAGGAAAATGCATCCATGAGTGGCCCTTCGGGTTAAAGAGAGTTAGAGAGATTATAGCAAAAGGGTTCATTAGACCCTATAACTACTCCGAGTGGATATCAAATGTAGTTTCAGTATAAAATAAACCTGGGTTCATGAGAATTTTCACTGACTTTTAGGACATCAACAAGGCATGTCCGAAAGATGATTTTCCTTTTCCCAATATCGACATGATTGTTGATTCAACTACAAAGGCTATGAAATGTTATCTCTTATGGATGGATTTTCAAGATATAACCAAATCAAGATAGCAAAATAAGATTAGTATAAGACAACCTTTACAACCCCTTGGGGAACATTCTATTATCAGGTAATGCCCTTCGGCCTCAAAAATTTTAGTGTAACCTATCAACAGGCCATGATAGTAATATTCCATGATATGTTGCATGACATCATGGAGGACTATGTAGATGATATCCTCAAAAATTCCAAGACAAGAGAAGACCACCCTGAAGTTTTGTGACGTATCTTTGAACATTTGTGGGAATATAAGGTTAGGTTGAATCCAAAGAAATGTGTGTTTGGAGTATTATCAGGGAAGCTACTAGGCTTCATTGTATCAAGGAGAGGGATTGAAGTGGACCTAACCAAAGTCACTACCATTACTGAAATTCCTCCTCCCAAGAATATCAAATAGTTGCACAACCTGTAAGGAAAAATACAAGCCATTTTGCCACTTCATTTTACAGCTTACTAATAAGTGTCATTCCTTTACTCATCTTCTTAAGAAGGATGTTGATTTCATTTGGGGACCAGAATCAATATCAAGCCTTCACCTTACTTAAATAATACTTGGCCAATCTACCTATCCTCATGCCTCCAACCCCTGGTGAGCCACTTTTCTATACATATCCACTACCCAATTTTCTATTGGTGCTTTTCTTGCACAATATGACCTAAGCCAAAAAGAAAAGTTGTGTACTACCTTAGCCATACCCTAATTTCCTATGAGCTCAACTATCCCTAAATTGAAAAAGTTTTCTGGCTGTTGTTTTTTCTTTTCAAAAACTTTTCCATTACCTATTGAACAATAAAACCAATCTTATATCTAAAGTTGACCCACTTAAATACCTATTGTCAAAACCTGCCCTTACAGGTAGAATGGCTAATTGGATCATTTTTCTTAGTGAATTTGACATTGAATATGTACACCAAAATCTATTAAAGGACAAGTACTTTTTGCCAACCAATTAGTAGAAGCACCTTTACCTGGAACAGAGCCTATAAGTCTGGAGCTTCCATATTCATCACTAATGTATATTAAATAATCATGTCATGTGGCATATCCACTTTGATGGATCATTCACTTTCCATGGTTTAGGGGCAGGAGTAGTACTAATCACTCCTTTAAGAGACCCCATACCACAAGCTTTCCATCTTGGTTTTCCTTACACAAATAACATTACAAAATATGAGGTGCTCATCATTGGGTTGAAAGTTGACAATCAAGTGAATATCCACCATGTCAAGGTCGTTGGTGACTCACAACTGATTATCAAACAATTCAATGATGAGTACAAGGTCAAGGATGACAAGCTCATCCCATACAAGAAACTAGTGGAAACTCTAAAATAATACTTTGTGTGTATTACCTTTGAGAAAATTCCAAGGGCACAAAATCGATCTATAGATGCAATGGTGATAGTGGGTTCTATGTTGTGGATTCCACTAGAAAACAATGATATGCCATTTTTGTTGAAAATATATGTCAACCTACATATGATATACCAGAATCATGTTTGGCATGTGAATTTTTTGGTCCCTACTCCCCTTGGTATGCACCTATCTATGACTACCTTAAAAGTGGTACCTTCCTTACTGACATTTCCCCTGATCGACAAACAAATCCTTATCTGCCAAATATCCTGTTACACCCTCCTAGGAGGTATGCTCTATCATCATGGCTATGATGGGAATCTATTGCATTGTCTAGATGTAGTAGAGTTGGTCCAAGTGATCAAGGAAGTACATGAAGGGGTGTGTGGTGCCCATACAAATGGAATGGTCCTAAAAAAGAAGTTGTTATGGGTAGGCTACTACTAGCCTACTATGGAGACATATTTTTGCAACCATGTCAGAAATGTGTTCTATGTCAAAAGTATGGAAATTTCATCCATGCATCATGTCACAACCATTGCAACCAATTACAACACCATGGCCATTTTCCAAATGGGGACTGGATTTAATAGGAAGCTCACCCCTACCTCATTTGATGGTCATACCCACATCATCACAGCCATAGAATATTTCACTAAGTGGGTGGAGGTTGTTCCATTAACATATGTTATAGGTGCTCAAAGATATAAATTTCATCATGAATCACCTTATTTTCCAAGTATGGTATTCTTGAGTCCATTATTATTGATAATGGAAAATCATTCAAGAATAAGATAGTGAAAGATATTTTTCATCAATTTCAAATAATATTAAAGTGGTCCACACCATATTACCCTCAAGGTAATGGGAAAGATGAAGCCACTAACAAAACATTAGTTCAAATCATGGAAAATATGGTGAGTAAAATCAGTCAAACTAGAATTTGTAAATTCACCCAACCCTCTGGGCTTATAGGACCTCCATTCACACTCCTACTAGTGTAACACCCTACTCCCTAGTGTTTGGAATATAATCTATCATCCCATTGGAAATAGAGCTTCCTTCCCTAAGGATATCTCTTAGGGATTATCTAGACAAAGATGAGGATTACAGAGTGGCCAGGATGGTAGAATTGGAACTCCTAGATGAAAATCACATCCGCACCCTTAACCATCTCAAGGTATATCAAAACAGAGTCTCCTAGAACTACAAAAAAAGGATCATACCTCGTCAATTTGAGGTTGGAGATTTGGTCATGAAAGAGAATCAGTTCAACACAAGGGTAGAAAGAGAGAAGAAAGGCAAGTTCAAACCACACTTGGTTAGGACCTTACGTCATTATGGAAAAATATGGAACAGGAGCATACAAACTTTCTCATCCTAATGGAGATGAGCTCCATGATCCTATGAATGCCATGCACCTTAAGCGGTTCTATGCTTAAACATGGCACAAAATAAAAAAAAAACAAAAAAAAAAAAGAGATCAAAAATATAAAAAATCCATAAAAAAAAAAAAAAAAAAGAGAAAGCAAGGTCATCCATATGTGAAAACCACACAACTATGGCATTTTGGATGGATTCTTGGTGAAAAATAACTTTCGGCACCTTAGGAAGATTCATTGTTCACAAGCATATTGCATCTAGGGGGTACTTTTACTTATCTCTAGGGCTAGTTCCACACCTATGTCTGTGATTCCTTGTGATCCTATCTTCTCAAGCCTTGATCAACCATTTCTCCTCTTGTACATCAATGAATGGATTTCTTTTATATATTCCCCATCTAACACTGGGGCACCTTTCAACTTTCACCTTCTTGTATATAACATGTGGCACCTGCCCTTGTATATTCCCATCTAACACTGGGGGCATCCACGTTTCTCGGTTTCCTATACATAGCTTCAAAAACCCTGGAAATTTCAAAAAACATTCAAATATGTTGAAAATCGTAAAAACATTTAAACCTTATAAAATAAAAAAACATTAAAATATGTTCAAAAACAAAAACAAAATAGTCACAAAAGACTTGAAAAACTATAAACAATAGAAAAAAATAAACCACACAAATAATAGAAAAATAGAAAACATAAAAAACAATAGAAAATTATTTCACAAAATTTCCACAAACGCAAAATACACTAAAAATAATCTTACAAAAACATAGCTTTAGTTTACTTGTTTTATCTTGTTTCTTGCTTTGTTTGTTAGTTTGTGTACATTGATTTCTTGTATAGTTTCTTTTTGCTTGTACATTTGTATAGTTTGTCACTTAAACATACTTTGTTAGATTCATCTTTTCTTGCTTAGATTAGATTCATTCTTACTTATACATATGAAGTGTGTTTTTGCATGCTTGTAAATAATTGTACATAGTTGTGTTAATTCATGTTGTTTGGAAATGTATATTTGATAGGTTTGTTAACATTTGTTGGTGTTTTCTTGTTGCATTTGCATGGTTTTTTTATCACATCATCATATCTCCATCTATATCATCAACATCATCTATACATCATATATAAGTAAAAATATGTAAGTTACATCATACATGAATGTTAAGCTAATCATCACATACCGTATCATCAAATGGGGGAAAGAGGGATCAAAATATCAAAATCTATCCCCCCCACCAATATCATCATATCATCCCATACCCAGCAAAGAAAAATAAAGTATCTCATAAACCACAACATTTGATATCATCTAAGGATATATCATACATCTAACATATGGGAAACATCATCATAGCCATCATCATGATACACACAAACATATGAAATAAAACCATACAACATCATGATATAATCAACATCCATAATAAATCATCATCATAAGATACATCACAACATGAAAGTATACAACATCCAAAGTGTCCATATATATGTGTATAAAATGTCTATCTCAACAGGATATACATCATCGTACAAAATGGGCCATCAAGGGCACATGTCATAATAAAGTCCTTCATCTAGAGGTGTACATCAAAATGATACATCATATACATCTGCTCAAAACCCTAATAAAGCCTTATAAGAGGCATGTATCAAAAGTACATAGGGAGATCTATAAACCATAAGAGTCATGTCGACTCGAACCCTCATGACTATGTGGCTGTGATTGGGGGAGGACCCCCATACCCATGATGACCTATTGGATGCCCCCATGGCTTCTCAACGATCTACAAGATATTATGGCCTCTATGACCTCGGGGGATCAACTCAACTGCCTAGCTATAGCTGGTGCCTGTTGACCCTCGGAATGTCCTCATAATATAAAGATCCATAGTAGGAGACCCTAACCTCAACTATCATTAAATACCTATGTGTGTGTGTGGTGTCACCACATCCCCATCTATGCATCAGAAGGATGTTACCTCCGTAGATATCTTAACAACCTCATCCTGACCCACTACTTGCTTATCTCAGAGTTGATCTCTCTCTCTAGTCATCTATTGCACACTGTGCTGGGATCTGCTATAATAAAACCATAATCTAAGCCATCTGTGAGGAAATATTTCCTACCTACTAAAACTAGGCAAAGCACCATCTCCTCCTGAACAACTGAGCCCAAGCATGTTTTCTCTCCATTCTAAGAACTTGTATCTAGGCTTGGGCCTGGTCCCTCTCTTCTACCCTAAAGCTGGACCATTGTGACTCTGTTGAAGCTTGTTGCTGCTGCAAGGAAGCTATCTATCCCATGTCATCTCCACCCTCTCCTCCTCTTGGAGAAATTCTAGGAGGGGCTATGCCTCAGAACCTATGGTTTGGGTGGTACCTATTATATCACTGGGACCTACCTTTGTCTTTATAGCCTCGGTCTAGGACCTATAATGGACCCTATCTATCATCTCCACCATCATGCCTCTATCCATCAAATGGATCATCATCATCATCACCTCCCCTACCACCTCCCTCTGCATCATCACCCTCATCACTATTGTAGGGAATATCTAGTGGTGGTCTCACACCTACAACCCATGCACCACTAGTATGGTCAATCATCGGGGAAAAAGTAGCATACCAAGCTAGGTAATTTGGTGTCATCCCAAGGTCCCTAATCTATCATGTTGGGGCCAAAACCTATGGTACCATTTTCTCAAAATTGGCCCTAGCTCTAGCTATCTGAATATGGGGGCCCATGATCCACCTCTCAACATCATGATGAGTGTACCACATATCAGGCTGAGAACACCTGAATGATGCCCAAATGTCATGGGCATCACTCAACCCTATAAAAATCTGTAATATAATTGTGGCTACCCAAGAGAAAGTTCTCTACCATGCAAATGCTAAGCTCTACCCCATCCTCCACCACTGTATATGCCTATAGGGCCTCTAGATAAATCTCTCTCTCTGAGCTCATCAAACTCTCAACGATAATAGTATGTATTACCCAGGTGCCCTCGGATATCATCCCCAACAGGAACCCATCCCATGACTGTAGGATCCTCTAGAGCTCACACACATAGCACGATAATGAGATGACCAATAGCTATGTGGTCCCATGACCAAATATGTAATAATGAAGTAGGTCCCACCATCTTCTGACGGTGGTATGTGATCAAATGAAGGTCCCAATATAGATGTGCTAGTATGCACTAGCCCCAAGAAGTATCTCTCACCACTATATAGACCATGAATAATGGTAATTAGGCCCAATGGAAATGAGGTCCCTGTCTTATCAGTGAGTAAAAACCCATTGATAAGAGCCATTAGATATAAGGGTCCCGGTGAATGGTGTGATATGATATACAACAATGTAAATAAATTTCATACCCTGATGGGGTATGTCATCCCTGTATAAGACATCACTGATCACCTCTATAATCTGTCCAAAGTCACTGGTATACTCAATCAAGGAGCCAACAATGGGGATGCACAAGAATGCGCCAAACATCCTCCAAGGTAACAGTAATCTCCCCTATAGGGAGCTAGAATCACTAGCTCTCATTGTGCCATCACTCTATCAATGTTGTCAGAAGGTCATGATCTAATGTAATAGATGGCATCTGAGCCACGTGACCTAAACCAACCACCTCCAATAGTACCTCCATGTCATGATGATCTCGTCGAGGTAGGCTCACCTCTATCTTGCAATACGACTATGCCTTTCTCTAGTCAACAACATCAAGAATCATCTTTACACAACACAACAAGTGTTAGGCACTAACATTTCCTCTATTTTCTTCTATTTTCTACCATATACTAATTTTTATTTTCCTCTATAAATCACTCCTCTCAATTTTCTAATTCTTCCTATCTTTTTCTTCTACGTTGGGACTTTTTTTTCCTTTTTGGCGCCATCACACCCATTTGGGGTGTGCACACATGCCTCCATGAATATTGTGTCCATCCCTCCTCCTAGCTAACCAAAGCCATACATGTGTTCATGTGCCTTAGTGTACATGCACAACCATTTTGGCACATGCATGTATAGGCACATGCATCTAACCCATTATCGGTGATTATGTGCCCTTTTGGTGCCTACACATATGTGTTGGTGAGGTATGATATATGCGCATGCATGCACACACTTTTTTGGTGCCTGTGTGCCCGAGAAGATGCATGTGCCCCAAAGGTTATGTTCTTACACCTTTCCTAGGGCTTAAAACAATAAAAAAACATTTAATAAAGTAATAAATGCATGAAAGTACAAAGAGCAAGGTTAATCTATTCACAAAGGGGCCATTATCTCGCATGACATATGTACTCCCCACACTCTGATCGGCAGTGCATCTCTTGTGGGATCGTGTTCTCACCATCATCTTCGTCACTCTCAGAGGTCTCGTGGTAACTTTTGGTAGAGGTTCATAACAAATGAACTAATCATAATGATTTACCCCCCCCTTGTGGGGTATATTTATCCATTTTCACCCGCCATGATGCCCTAGGGGCATGTTTTGACCACCATGATCATTCTAACCCTTCTTCTGCTCACCATGAATGATTATTTTTATTAAATAATTATTTAATTTATTTTTTTTGACATGTTGAGGCATTATTTTCTACCTAGCACTCACTTCTTCTCACTAGGACAATTTTATTTCTTCTAGGTGATATCACTCTTCTACACACTCCACATGAATAATTATTTTTATTAAATAATTATTTTATAAATTTTCGCTACGCTGGGATAGTACTTACCACCTAATGATTCTTTCTTCTCCATGGGACATTTCTTTCACTCCTAGGAGACTCTTTCTGATTCTTTGAATTCTTCTATGTTCAAAATCTCAAAATCTAAAAATCTAAAAAGACACAAAAATCAATAAAAATTAAAATAATCTATCAAAACTCAAAAAAAAATAAAAATTAGTTTAAATCCTAAAAATTGTAAAAAAAACTCAAAATTTTTGCAAAAATAGGTAAATGACCCAAAATGGCTAAAACTCATGTCTTGTGCATGGTGCTTCTCCCATATCTTGTTGGAATCTTCATGTGTTTGTAAACCACATGACTCATGGATCATCAGTTTTACAACCATTTACAAAGCTAGCATGCTTGCTTTCATTGGTATTTTGGGCACATTCAGTTTCCTGATACTATTTCATTACACACAATGCTTTATCATTGGACCATTGCATCCTCAATCACTTTCCCTCACATATTTTCTTTCTTGGGGCATCATTTTTAACCCTTTTTGTCAATCATGAACATTTGGGATTTTCAGCTTGATAAAAAATACATTTGTGCAATAGTCTTGACCATTGTTGGTTTAAGTATGTGTGTTTGTACTTGTTTCCCTGTTACATGAGCTTGTTTACTTCTCATATTGCATTGATTTTTGTATGTTGCATTGAGGTTGGTGTTTTCAGCAATGGACAATTGTTTGTAGTATGGCTTTTCATGTCATTCTACTTTTGTCGTATGCTTATATTTTTAATAAAGACCGATGATGTAGATCTTTGGCTATATGATGACAATACTGGTTGTTCCAATGCAATGGGTGAAGGCTAGTTCTCCTCTCCCTTTCTTCATATTTCTTCTATATCATTCTCCTCTTGACACCATTCTTCCATTTTGTTTTGGGGCATCCCCTTACCCATTCTTCTCCTCCACTTGGGGCATCTTGTCCCTCATTTTCTTTCCATTTCTCTCATCTTTTTTGATCATCGATCACCTTCCTTCATCACCCCATCGACACTCGAGGGGGCATCTCTCACTTCTACTAATTTTTCTTCTACCCCTTCAAAATTTTACATGTCTACTATCTTTGAAGTGGTGTCACTTACGCCACCCCAAAGAGGGGAAAATGTAGAAACCTATAATTTAGCTCCAACAATTTAAATACTTAAATTGTACTAATTATCCCCTTTCCCACAAATTGATGATATATCATCAATATAGCACATTTTCTCTTCTATCGTCATTAATTAACTACATTACACTAGTTAATTGGCCCTTCTATCCATCTAGAAATGAAGACAATTAATGACCTTCCATTAATTAAACCCCTTTCTACCTAAATTAATTAATTAAGTTTCCTCCTCTATTAGATAAATAAACTTCCATTTATCTAATTTAATCCTTATATCCCTTAAATCATGCTAATTCTCTTCTAAGCTAGCCTAATAGGCTCATCTCCTCATTAATTAATCACCTTTGATTAATTATATGCACCCCTAATTCCCATGGGTCACTAAAGGACAAATTAAACTCTCCTAAGGTTGACTCAACCCTCCCTAAACCTTCCTTATCCACAACTAACCCAACCTCTCTATTATCCCACATGTAAAGGGATGTAGAGATTCTTTTATCCATTGGGCTATATAAGGATCCCTCCTCCTACCTTTCTACTTACACCTAAATGAGCATAGAGCCTATATTATAGCCATTTCATCATCCTAGGGCATTCTTCCTTAGAGTGGAGCTAGGCATCATCCATTTGCATTCAATCATCCAAGCTATTTTGTGAAGATCAATGGAGTTAATCAAGAAAGGCCTTGTTGCCATGACTTGATGAACCTCCATCCTCAATCCTCTTGGATCAAGAAATAACTATCAACCCTTTGATAGCTAAAGGATCTACCTAGGTCCATTTCATTGATTTAGCTTTCTAAAGAGTAGAGAAATAAGTGTTAGCATGTTAGCTTGAATTTTATTTTCAAGGTTATAATGCATAGTGTTGATGTTTATTACTTGTTTAGATCTTAGCATGATGGTGCATAGATTTTAGTTTAGCATTGTATTAAGACTATTAGGTGTTAGTCTTGATTTTATTTACATAGCTAACTAATTCTTGCACAAAAAAAGGGGGTGAGATATATTCGAACACTAACAATGTCTACAAGATATTTTACTCTAGTTCAATAATAAATTTCATGGCATAGGTCAAATTATGGTGGTACCAAGGGTAAGTACAAACTAGTGCTTCCTAATACATTATGTCATCATTTACAAATCAATTTGTTTTATTTTTATCTACATCACACTTATCGGTGAGTCTTGAGAAGTATTAAGTTGACTAATATCCTTATAGGCATGACTTCTCATTTCTCATTTATTGTGGAGGGATGTGGAGCAATTAGAGAACTTGCCATATAATTTTTTTCACCATATGGGGTTCATTTTCACTTCTTTATATTCGTTTTGGAAAATTCCACATGGGGATTGATCACCCCAACTCCTTCGGCTAACTCAGGTACAAACTTCAATAAACCTCCATAGAAATGGTAGGGGATAATCATCTTCCCCCTCTAGTAAATAATAAGGTACAAACTTTCCTTTTTTATTTTCAATTCACATAGAGTTGTTTTCACATCAAGTTTAAAATTTTTAAGTTAAATTTTGATTCATAAAATATGAACATTAACTACAATTTTCTTTGTATGTACTCATCTTGGTAAAAAAACACAACTAGAATAAATACAAAGTCCTAACACAAGAAGAATGCACTTCGAGAAAATACAAAGTGTTTCTACACACTCAAGAAAAATTTCCTTTAAGCACATAATTTTCAATTTCATCATTAAAGGGAGAAAATTTAGACACTCATTTTATTAATTCATGTCTTGCAATAACAAAAATTAAACAATGTTTTTGCATTATCTCACACTTATCCAAATTGGTACATTATGTTGTCCCTCGTTATATATCATTCATTCTTACTCTCATACACAACTCATATATTTATACAATGGTCATATTAGTGTATAAAATTAGGATA
This sequence comes from Taxus wallichiana var. yunnanensis, assembly GCA_018340775.1. Classification (NCBI taxonomy): domain Eukaryota; kingdom Viridiplantae; phylum Streptophyta; class Pinopsida; order Cupressales; family Taxaceae; genus Taxus; species Taxus wallichiana. Next base: position 695,795,594 of record CM031240.1, read on the forward strand.
AACCTTCATATAGTATAAATATGGTTTTGGAAGCTCACACACATGAATCCTAGATCAAGTTTCCCAAAAAGGGACCATAGGTTTCGTACACTCTGTCCCATCCCATATTCTTTGGCCCCTTTCCCTCCAATGACACTTTTCTTAATTCAAATTCCTTTGGGACACTTCTAGTTATCCTTATCTAAGTTTTCCAGATCTAGAACATGTATATATGTTAGTCATTCATCCATTAACAAGGAGGAGATAATGCGCATTTGAAACCTAAAGATCATACACCAATAGCAATCATTACCAAGGCCACTAAAAGGATCCTTTGAGATCCACATTATTCACATATTCATTCTAGGGAAATCATCCAGTCAGATCTCTAAATATAAGGAACATATCATCATTTTAAGTCAATCTATGGAAAAGGTGTAAGTACAATCTCATTGTTGCAAGATCATGGTTATCTATTTGGTTGCATACATTATAGAGATCACATGATAGGAAATAAATAAGTTTAGATCCCTTTTATAGTAGTGGATATGTCAATGGTATAAGAGGGTGCCCATAAAATATCTAATGTTTGATTTACGAGGACTTCTTGGCTATCTACAATTTTGAAGGACCAATTAGTTACACAATGAGAATTACATAGTTTTCGAGGTCTAGATTACATATATGAGTAGATAAAAAGATAATACACATACCTAGAAATTATTATGAGAAGAGGATTTGAAGGTACATGAGCATATAGAAAGGGCCATAATGGGGGTATGTTTTGGCCTCTTCCATCCGCTTTGGTTCATACAAAAGTTAAGGACATAGTTTCAATAGTAAGGATATGCTAGGTAATTTACAACATATTTTAGTCATTAGACTAGCCTAGATCATCACATAGAGAATTATTTTAGCTAAGTCCTCTTCCCTCTCTCATTGAAAGTGCTCTATCTAATTTTTAGCAATGTTTATAAGTGTTTAATGATTATGCATGATATTGTTCTAATTAGATTTGGAAACTAATTAATTAGGATAATATACCATTGGTTACTACCCTTATAATATATTAACCATTTAGGTTAAATTAACTATTAAATTCATAATTTAATTCATTATAAAATTCCCATTAAAGAAACCATAATGTCAATACTTAATTACACTACTAAAGTCATCATTTAAGCCATCTTAACATCCCTAGTAAATTCATTCTAATGTTGTAGAAAATAAAACCTAATGTACCCAAGTAAATTCAACTTACATTTTCAACTTTAGGCTTTGAAAATTCCTCACTTGACTTTAAAGTGATTTAACAGTTGACTTAATATTGTGACTTAAATTTTTCAAAATGATATAGTGATCTCATTATTATCTCAATCACCATCAAATCTATATACAATCCAATAATAGGAAATAATTGAAGGTTGCTAAGGTATAAGGGAAAAATTATATGATTTATTCATATGGAAATGAGCTTATTTAAAAAAGGAAGGATATGGAATATAAGGAAAGGAATGATTCATGGTGTAAATAAAAATATCCATCACAATATGTTGATGATAAATAAAAATAGTAACTTGAAGTTTGGATGAAAATATCATAAAGAAATTATTTAGATATCTATTGTTTCTATTAGAAGATCATTTGATAAAGTTACAAGTAATTCAAGAGAAAAAATTTCCACCATAAGATTCATTTAAACATGTATGAAAAATATGTTATTCAAATGTGAAATAGCTATATTTAATGTGTTTTATTCTATTATCTCTTCTTATGATTATGTTTCCAAAATAATCTCACTTGTTCATTTTCAATATATAAACTATATTTTCCCCTAATCTCTCAAATTTTCAAAGGATTTCATGGTTTCTCTTGAATTTTTTTGTTTTGATCATATGTAAAAAGTTCTTAAAAGGTTTGAAATCATGATAATTTCATGTGCCCATCTTGTTTCATTCATTTAGTATTTCCCCTATTTTTTAACCTTAGACTACCTCCACAATCCTCTTTGGTTTGTTTTACATACCTTTTCATTGATCAATAGTGGGTATTGTGGTGGATCCAGGATTTTTACTTTCTCTCATAATTGATTTTTAAGTGTTTTGGACCTCTACATTACATTTATAGTAAAATTATAGCCTTGAGTTAAAATATAATTTTTTTATTTTAACATTCATCTTTCAATCCCATTCAATGTTGTAACAACATTTCTTGGGATGGTTTTTGAGAATCTCTTTTTTATAGAATGGACCAAGTAATTTAATTTCATAGTTGAGGAAAAATATTTTTGGTTCTTTATTTACTACATCTTTATATTAAATTCATGCTTGAGTTCCTTAATAATGGCCCTTTGTGAATTGGCTTTGGGGAATTATCCACATTCGCTAAATTCATAGGAATTTTAAATTTTTAACAAAAAAAATCTTTATTGTTAGGTAGGAAAAATGATCTACTTATTATATACCTTTTTTTAATGGAAATATTCAACTATATCATGAAGCAAAGGAAATATAATGCAATATTGTGCCATATGGCACAATATCATAAAGCTAGGCATTTGGGTGAAATTCCACTAAGTTTGACAAGTATCCCAAATAATTGAAACCATACTTTATCACCGTGTGACATCAATATTTAAGGCTCATATATAATTAATAGTCTTCATGTGGCACCACTCATAAGTGTTCAAGTCACGATGTAAAATGAAAGAAGGGAAGTGTGGTACATGAATGTGGAAACTTGATTAGGTGTCATGTGTCATGAATTTGGGCCTCAAATTCACAAGGTAAAATTAATTAGGATTATTGAATGCTGACACGTGGATGATAAGAAGTGTAAGGGAAGAGACATGGGTTTGTCCCATGAGGTTTAATTCCATGTAGTGATGTCCTGCGAAATTAGAGATTGAGTAGCCAAGAGGCCAAAGATCCAAATGGAAATAGCCAATAAAAATTTCCATGTGACATTAAACATGGGGAACCCATAGAAAAATCTAAATAAACATGTGACACAACTCATGAGAAAATGATCATAGGAAATAACAAAATAATGGAGAAAGAGATGAGAAATCTCAAATCCTCAAACAAATGAAGAAGAGATAAGTAATAGGGGTAATTTATAATATAAATTTAATATCCTATGGGCTTTCATATACTCATTAAAAATAAAGACAAATCTAATATGATCTCCTAACCTATTGTCATGCAAAATTTATAACATGAAAAATTAAAACTTTTGATCATGACAACTAAGCCTCCAATTGAAAATTATGCTTCCTGGTAAATGTGAACCCTTCCATTAGCTAGCCTTCCTTTATTTCAGCCATCACTCAAACACATAGGAAATTCATAAAAATATTATTTAGTGTGAAGGGAAGAATGCCCAAGATGATAGATGAATTCATTAAGATCCGATGAAAGACAACTTCCTTAGGAAGTCTCAAAAGGTAATTTTTGGCTATTTTATAGCTAGGTAAACACCCTTTGGAATCGTCCATGGAAAATATGTAGTATCGAGGTTGTTTCAAAGATAATTTAAGATTTCCTAAGTAGTTTAGGAATTTTTTTTGAAGAAAATTTGATTCAAGAACAACTTGTGAAGCATCAGGTGATTTTGGGTTTAAGGAATGAATGATCCAATGATGAAAGTTGAATTCTCTAGATGATTCGGAGTTCGGGAAGGAATTTGGAGGAAAATAAATAATCATTAGAAATATTTTGGAATAATCTATAAGATAGAAACATAAAAAAATATAAGGATAAAATAGTTCCTTAGGAAATTGAGAACAAAAAATTTACTCCTCTCGATCAATAATGAAATATGGTCATCAATGAAATGGTCATCAAGAGCATGATGATATAAGATCACCATGAGTAATGTTGGAATTCATCGTAAGCCCACAAACAATTCATGTCTCATGAAAGTGTCTTTAAACAATTATCTAATGCTTTGAAATGTGCTCACATCTTATAAGTCAAGGAGGTGACACTTGCGATGCTTCAATGTAGTTTGAGGGTCAAAAACATGGAAATCATTCTTAGACATTACTTGAAGTTTCTTGAATATATATGCTATATTGGTTTATGCCTCTCTGTAATTTAATGGATCTATGATTATTGATATATGGAAAACCCCTTGAGAAACTTAATTTTTTACAAAAAGTTATTGATATATATGGATAATGGGGCCCCACTCAACCAGAATATTCTTCATTCATAACTACCGAGTTGATTTGAGAATAACAATGTGGTTGTAGAGTAGAGGGATTTGTGTAATTAGATACCAAATTCTGAATGAGATGTCGATTGGATGAGTATAGATATGGCCAAGTACTGGGACAACTACCTAAAGTCCTTCCCATATATATATATATATATATATATATATATGGATATATATATCCAATGAGAGATGGCATGAGGTATAGAGCATGACATATATAAAGATCCTACAAACAAAATAAATATAGATCTTCATACATACTATAGAATATAACTCCCCTCCCTCCTCAACTATTCACTTTATGGGGGTCAAGTATAGTGGAGAGAAGCAAATTTGAGATGTCATCCCATATCGAGTTTAGCATGACATCAACGGGGAAGGGCTTGCAAGGCCAAGGTAGTATATGGCCATATATAGATGGGGGGAAACTTAACTAAAACTCATAAGCTAGAGTTAGTCAATTATATTCTATATATATATATATAGGGCAAGATTGGAGGATGGTTAGGCCCCTTCATATATGGAGAGAGAGAGACCTATATATCATGTACCCATCTCCCCCTCTACTAGCTACATATTCACTTGATGATGGTCCATGAGGAAGGGTGATGCAAATTGGGAGTAGGATGTCACCCCACATAGATCTAAATAGAGTAATCACGGAGGTGGATATGGAATAGATATTTTATTTCAATCTTTATCAAAGGGTTTGTTCATTGTATAATAAGGCTGGAATGAGGAGCAACTATCCATATGAGCCATCGAGTGATTTCTTGAAATAACAACTACATATTGAGCTATAAAGTTACCTCACAATTTAGAGTTTTCTCTAAGGAATGATCATGTTCTTGGGCCATCATAGGAATGTGAATAGGGTCAATATATAATTTTTGGGTCCTATATCATTTATTCATGGATCAATCCTTCTATTTGGGAAGGAAACATATTTCCATGAGAAAAAGTGATTAAAATGGTGTCTAGATATCTAATAATGTTTCCACTCATATGAAATATTTGTTACAAAGGTGAAATATGAAAAGGAGTAAGGTGATGATCATCATGTCTTGATGCTACCATTGAGTTTGAATCTCTTTAAGGAACAAGTCACGATGAGCTAGAGCTACCAAGGTAACTAAGACCATCATTTTTATAGGATTAAGAGGTCATCTATTCACATGAGATGAATACGAGAAATGATGATAAACATCCTAAATTTTATTCTATGATGTCCATGAGGAAGGGTTAATGAATGATTTCCATGGAAGTATCATATTTTCAAAAATGGGAAACATAAAAATTTCCCATGTTACAATTAACATAAGATTCTTAAACATTCATCCTAATCCTAGAGTGTTTTGGACCTCTAAGGAAGAATAATATGTAATCAACTCATTTCATTTCAAATGGATGGCCATAGATAAAATAATTTCAATGAGGATTAATCTATTTATCTGCAAGATGAATACCTATTTGGTGAAATAACAAACATATATTGAGCTCATAAAGTTTTACCTCATCATGGAGTTGAGTTTTTTCTGTAGGTCAAAAAAGTGAATTTTGAAGGTTCTAGAGGAGTAAGGAAGTGTGAAAACCCTAACTCCTAACTTGTAATAAGATAATATCATTGTGTTCCATAAAAATTCATATCTCATAACATTACTTTTTAACACTATTCAATGCCTTAGAATGTTTTCATATCTTGGAGAAGGATATTATTATCTCAATTCTTCAATTGAAAGTTTTTCATCGTGTAGAGGATTCATCATCAAATGGTTCAACCCTCCTAGACTTCTTTCCTCTCTAATCCATATTTTAATTTTTATTAAGAAGGTACTTTTTTAGTACTATTTCTTATTCACTTAAGGCCTTCAACTTAACAACATAAGAGTCCTTTTTCATCAATAAGAAAAAGACTCACTTTCATTTCTTGAATATGGAAAGTCACAATGATGAGGAAAGGTGAAAATTCATGTGGGGAGATGAAAAGAAAATTTAAGTTATAAATTGGCATGGCTTCTCCATTCAAAAAGGTTTTCAATTGTGAGTTTCTAGTAGATAGATTTGCACTACTAAATACAAGAAATAGATGAATTTCTCTTATTTCCTCCTTGTCTATGTTTCTTGTATTTCTTATGAGACTCAAATTTGTAAGCATAATGTTCTTGTAAAATAAAGAAAATAATTGATTCATTTGATGAATAAATAAATAAAAAATTTGTTTATGGTTTGGTAGTCTTATCATTTCCTATAAGGTTTAATTCATCTAATTGAGTGTGGATTCACTCTAGTTAATGCTATGAAAATTTTCAAGTTCTTACCGATAAAGTTAACCCTAGTTCACTATATTATTAATCCCCTCTACCTCCTTTTGCTAAGAAAATTATTCCTTGAACTTAGTGCAAGAAATTTTCCACATGTCTAATGAAGTATTCCTATGTGATCCTTGGCTTCATGGCCACCCGCTGATTTTATTTTTTGCATTCAATAAATGGGAGCCTCCCATTACCAAGAGGAGGGAGCTAGTCCTAGAGTTTTAGTGGAAATCAGTAATTTTTCCTTGCATTAAATTATTTTTCCAACAAAATTTTGTGCCCACCATGGGAATATTTTTTTATTTCTACACCACTTCTAAAACCACAAAAATCCTAAAAATTAGATATCTCGAAATATTTAAAAAATCAGATTTTCAAAAATTGATAAAAATTTAAAAATACCAAAATTAGTAGTAGAATGTTCGAGAGTCTTGTTGTAGTTCTATTGATAAATTTACATTTTTCATAGTTTCATTCCTTTCTAATTATCCGGAAAAATTAGCAGAAAAAATATACACTGAGCTGATCATGCAAGGTGCATAATTGACCTAGAATTTAAAATAGCAACATCAAGATGATTTCAAGCTTCCCATTGTTCAAATAGCAAGGAAAAATGATCGAGATAACTTTCCTCAATTTGATCCTAACTTTCCTCTTTAAGGTCATATTAGAGAACCAACTCTATAACCTCTAGACCTCATTCCTATGGAATAAGAAAGAGAATAATAACTAGAGGAAGAAGAATAAATAATGGTTTCACCTGTGTCATGGGGATAGAACAACAACCCACAAGCATTGACTCCTCCACTACCCGAATTTTCAAAAATGTATAGGAAGAAATTTCTGAAATTCTATGGATATAGAAAGTAACATCCAGTGATCATATCACAATTTTTATAATAGCATGTGTTTTTCTTAGAGTGAAACATGAATATGTTTCCATTCAATTATTCATGGAATCATTATAAGATGCCACCATGGATTGGTTTTACTACATGCCATCACACTCAATTACTTATTGGGATGATATGCAAACCAAGTTTGAAGTGAGATTCAAGACTTCATAAGATGGTCATACCCTTCTCGCACAATTTTCTCATATGAATAAAGAACCACAAGAGCCCATGAGAGAGTTTCTCATGAAGTTTAACAAGTTTATCAACAATATTCCTATAGGTGCTCGTACTAATATAAAAATCAAAATATGTTCTTCATCAATGCTCAGTTTCTTGAAATTGCTTTCATACTACAAATACCTCAACTAAACACTTTGGACAATGCAAAAGAACTTTTCATTGATGTGGAATATGGCCACATCATGTCAGGAAAGATTAAGAACTATTGAACAAATAATAAGGACAAATGTTCTAAATATGAAAGAGTTGATCCGTTGTTGCAAATATTGGCCAATGATTTAACTTCATAAAAAAGGAAATTTATCAACATGCTTCATTGTAAAACCGTAACATAAATTAAATTGAAGGAGAACCTTGATGGCTTACCTTGGATTCACTATCAATTAATGCAATATGTGGAACATATGAAGATAAATGACAAGAAATTGATGAATCATAAATTGGAGAAGAAGAAGAAGAAGATAAAAATGTTAGGATTGGGTATTTTGAATACTCAATAGATAAAGATTCTAAAGAATCCATGGCTGATATGGATAGTCACTCTCTAATAAATGGATAAATAAACCTCTTCTTCTGCTGCCCAAACTAAGCATTTGAATCCTCAAATGGTGACTCTATGAAAAAAAACAAAAAAATGAGGATCATCACTTTCCACTTCCATGGGATTAGCCAAGAAGAATCCTAAGACCACCTCATTCAAGACTCTATCTTCCTCTTCAAGTAAGTATCTTTCATCTTCTCTTGAAAAATTAGTTTTAACTTTTATTGATCCTAAGAATGTAAATACAACTCTTTTCAAGGCTACCATAGTTCCTGATGTGCTTACCACTTCTTCACCTTTTGAAATCATTGACCATTGCAATAAATCCAAAATTCATATTTCTAAGTCTGATTACTTGAGAACTCATCCCAAGTAATTTGATAGGATTAGAAATTTTATCAAAGGAATTAATTCAAGTTCATGTTATGAAAATTCCACTACCAAAGAACTACCTCATTGTTGAGTGGACAAGAGTATGATACGAAGGAGAGGGAACAAAAATATTTGTGCACGGGAGTAAAGCATAGTCGAAGGAGTGGAAGGATAGGGAAGGACACGCATGCAAAAGACAAGGGAAGATTAAGGACTTAGTCATTTTTACATGTGTGGGGTGTTTTTGTAGATAGCATGTAGAGCACATAAACTATATAAATACTTGTGTGAAATGCATAGAATATTTTTGGAAGAGTGGCTACTAAGTGCTTTACATGGGTTCGGGCTAATAATAGAATGCTACTTTGTCAATTAACCGAAGAGATCTATTGTTAGAACACTTGCATATGTATATTATTGTAAAGGCACATAGCTATTTTTAGCACACAACCTATGTTGAGAATTATGCAAGAGGTGAAGGGAAAGTCCCCACCCTTATAAATATGTAGTGATCTGCATAGAATAGGAGGACTGTGTGAGAAATGGATATGAATTACTGTAAGGTTATGCTACTAGATATGATGCACGCATGAGCTTATGGTATTACTTATTGTAATAAGCTTATGTGTATTTATTGTGTTTAATATAATGGAGTGTATTGGTTGAATCAAGGTATTAATCATGAGTATAACTGGTTCTTGCATGATTGACTTCATTATGGTTATTATTTAAATCTATTACTCTTTAGATCTAGATTTGGACATGCTCTGTAGAATGTTGTATTAATTATGGATCTGAATGCATTAAGTCTTCATCATGCTAACATCCTACAACAACAACCCTAAAGAGGGGCCTGGTACCTTTGCATGCTTGGGTGAGCACTCAGTCTAGGTTGAGTGATGTGTCAGTGTGCTTGGGTTATTACTAGTAAATTCTAGGTTGCATCATTGGTTCCATGGCCAGGACCTCTTTTTTAGTTGTTTTCAGGATGGTTCATGATGAAGACATACCGATTGACCCTAGCAAGTGTTGAGGAGTGGATATATGATCTAGAAGAAGAATATGCATGGAGGTTTAACATCGGATCTAAGTTTAACACACGTGTATGGGTGGAACAAAATCTTTATGACAATTTGTTTGAGAGCTTTTTCATTTTTTTCCAAAGAGAACTATACGATTGGCTTATTTGCATATGAATCTAAAAGGGATTGGAGGTATCATGCACTTTTTTGGATGTAGAAAGAATTTCAGGCCCTCTATGTTGTTGATCTGATTTGGACATGTGTTGTGGATACTTGGTTTTGTGGTGTTCTAAATAGTTATATTCTGGAGTACTCAATTTCCACTTATTTTTTCCCAGAGGTAGTAGGATTCCATTTTTTATGATATCCCAGGGGAACTTACCTGCAAGGAATTCCACTAGTAATCAAAATCTTGATGGTAACCCTAAACTTGGAAAGAAAACCAATGGATAACTAAACCCCACCACACGTGGGTGTAGGAGTAGGTTTGGTGAAAGATGGAAGACCGATCGGTAGAAAGGATGAGAGAAGAAAGGTGTCTTAAGTATAATGAGGAACATAAGAGGGAGATAGAGAAATAGTGAGATGTTACAGATCAAATGGTGTTGAGGAGAGAGATGGCTTACGAAGGATTTGGAGCTCGTGAAGAAGGCATGGATCTGGAGCATCAGGAACTCCCCCATTTTGGAAGCATGATAGGGAACCCCCCTCGGCCTCATGTGGAAGTGCACTAGTAGAGATGACCTGGGCCACTTGTGTGCATCTAAATCTACTGGCAACCTAGCCCTTGCACTTGGTTTTCTAGTATCTAGTACAACAACTAGTCAACAAGCTAATTTAGGTAGTGGGAGAGTAGGAGTAATTCATATAGCAAGTACATTGATGGCAAGGCAAACATATTCATTGTTGTTTGGAGGTACCTTTTCAGGTGCATCATCCACACATAATTCAAGTGCACATAATTTTGGACTCACTTCTAGGAGTGGTAACACTTCGTAGATGCTAGGGTGTAATTCAAAGACTAATGTTGGTACACATGGAAGTACATAATCTGGTTCATCTCTAAAGAATGGTGGAGGATCAAGACATATAGGTGGTTCTAGTTTTGGTGGATCCGGTGATTCTAGAGGCAGAGAAAAGAGAGGAGGTTTTGGATTAGGTGAGAAAGGTCCGCACCAACCCGAGAATATTTATATGGATATGCCTCTTTGTCTTCTAGAATATGGGGGCATAGAAGATGCTACCGAACATGTGTATATGTGTGAAATACTATGGTGCAAAAATGAATCATGGCTTTTGAATGCATGGAAAGTCAATTTTCCACTCCATTACAACAACATGCACACAATCTGGTACAAAAAGTTTGACCCTGATCATACTTGTGTATATTATGCAACATTAAAATATGCTTTCCTTAAAGAGTTTCACATCCCTGAGTTCGAGTAGAAGAGTATAAGTGTGCTCAAGGATATTAAGTAAGGCACTACTGAGAGTGTCAAAGAGTATGATGTCCATTTCAAAACACTTTTATCTAAGATTTATTATGATATTCATGCAAGACAGCATGCACAATGGTTTGTTGGAGGTCTAATTACACCTTTTAGAAGGGCACTATCACATAAGACATACACTAATCCACGTGAAGCACTTGAAGCATCTTTATGCAATGAGGCAGAGAAGAAGTATAGAAATTGGGGTGAGCCCATTTTTGGAAGCATAGATCATAGCTATGGAAAAATAGTTGGAGAAACTATCGAAAATTTTAGCACATGAGACATGCATGGGAATTTTGTGTACATCTTGTGAAGTGGAAGGCCACACCAAGGACAATTTTCCTATAGATCAAGACTTTCATTGTTGCTAGACTATGAGACATTTCCTTTAAACCATGATGCTAGCCACTTACCATTATAACAACACACAATAAGGAATAACATCTCTTTCTCATGTAAAATTTGTAGGTCCACGAATCATGATACATAAGATTTTCAGCTGATTGGTTAGATCCATGATGCTATAGATATTGTGAGAGAGACAGAGTATCAAATAAATATAAAAGAAAGAATGAGAACTAGCATTAGGATCACAATCAAGCACACTATGGTCAGAATGAAGGGTGTTTTGAAGGAGGTCGTGGTAGAGTTCGAGGATACCGTGGTGGTGGACTAGGTGAGTTTTCTTTGTGGAACATGTTATACTTATGGACCTCCTAACTAGTACATGTGCAAATGTTCTCATAATATTACATGTTCTTTCTATAGAAAGAATCATATTTATGAGTAATTCACATGGACTTATATGAGAATCTTAGTCATCATCATAAACAAGAAAAAAAAATAGCACAGGCATGGTTAAGATACAATGCACTATGGAAGATCAAAGTGGATTCCCAAGTTGGAACTAGAATCGAGGCATTTCTTATAAAGATCACTACCCATGCTGAAGCATCATTTGCTAAATAAGCACTACAAAAAAAGCCTACCATCACTATGGAGGAGGTTCTACATGCATGGTATTCAGATCCTATCCATCGAAGGAGGTTGATTAGGAAACCATAAAGGTAATCATAAATCTTCAAGGTGAAATATAATTTTTAAAGGAGAAATCATAGAAGATGAAAAAAAAAAGAAGTAGAGATAGTCCAATCTGATATGGATGACTTGAAATAGGTGTGCAAGATGTTGTGTCATGAGAATATCATTCCATTGTTAGGAATTTGGCTAAAGGGAAACACTCCATGTGTAAATATTGACACTAGATGGAAGATCCCGCATGAAAATCTTCCCCCTCATAGCTTAGACTATGAAAAAGAAATCAGTTTGAATGTTGTTATGGATGGATGGATTTTGAGTAATATATTTTTTTGATACAGCACAAAAGTCAATCTTCTTACTTTAAATCCATGGGTACAGATGGGGAGACCTCCATTGCAGCCATCTTTGAATGTACTATTCATGGCTAACCGACCTAAAGCCACTCACATCGGAGTTTTAAAAGATGCATCCATTACCATATAGGGAGCCAAGATCACTGGGGATTTTGATGTTTTAGCGCTTGTAGAGGTAGATAGCTTCCTAGCTCTACTTGGGCACCATCGGTGCTATACAAATAATGTTGATCTTTGGTTCAACAATGGTTATATCAGCTTTGAAAATGAGCAAAGAGTTATTATCCCTTTAACATATGGAAAATTTGTACCTTATGTTGAGCCTTTGAGTGAGGAAGATCTAAATAGGATTTATGTATGCGCCATCCAAGACCCAGAGGTGCTTGAGTCATCTAAAGAAGGAATCCTTCGGTGGGAAAATACACAATCTATTAGTGATACTACAAGTTTTCTTGTGATAATTGGGCTCATAGTACTTATGAGTTGGTAGGGCACAAAGTAAAGAGAAAATTTACGTGGAATAGTAGACCTCATTGTATCAAGAGAATAAGTAATAACTTGGTACCTCGATACACTAGAGAAGGAGATCCTATAGTATTTCTACGTGCCATGGAGGAATAGTGGATAGACTAGTTGGAGAGATGAAATATGCTAGCATATACCTTGTGTGGGATAGTAGCACACTAGTGGGTGGTTCACAAGGATAATCTTGTAGGATGGAATGAAATCAAGATTTCTCTTTCTACTTAGTTTTCCAAGAGCAATACACCTACTCAAATCTGCACTTATCATGGTAATCAACCTGTTCAACACCACGTTTAGTAGTGTGAGAGACTCTAGATAGAGGGGTAGGAAGCTTTACCACCTTCACTCTAGGTGCAAAAATTTTATTCCACTTTACAAGGTTGTGCGTGTGCTTGGTATGTATATGCGGAACTCCATAGAGAGACTAGAAATTGGTAGGATTTGATTGCATGAATGATCCAAATGTTTGACTATTTATCTACTAAACCTCTAGTAGAAGAGGAATTAAAGGTTATAAAGCACTTAACTATGGGAGATAGTTCCAAGGTGGAAGAACTCATTCAGGAGTTATTTGATGAAGAAGACTTAGGAGCATGTTTTGTTGAAGAAAAATAGAGACAGATGTAACACTACTTAAGCACGCTTGCCTTAAGAAGGAAAAAGGAAAGATGGTCTAGTTAGTGGATGATGAAGAAATAGAAAATCTAGATGTAGACCATTCAACAGGTAGAAGTGAGGTTTAGGATAGGGTAGATAAGACCATGGATGCCTATCATGAACCTATGAAAATAAATAAAGTGAATATTGGATCAAATGCTGAGCCTAAGGAGGCCATAATTGGGGACTATTTGTCTAACTTTGAAGTGGAAAAAATCATCTAGTTACTATAAGATTATCATGACTCATTTCTCAGGGGATACCATGAACTCAAAGGCATTCATGAATCATTAGGATAAATGAAGATAAAACTTAAGGAAGGTGCACACCCGGTCAGTAAGAGACCCTATAGGATGAACCCCAACTTGTGCGAGAAGGTCAAAGAAGAAATTGAATTTTTTTTAAGTCTAGAATCATAAAGCCCCTGGATGAGTCAGAATGGGTTAGCCCAATGATGATTAGTATCAAGAAGGATGGTCGGATTAAGATCTGTGTGGACTATAGAGAGCTGAATGCTTGCATGTGTGATTGATCCATTTCTATGCCATTCACCGAGGAAATACTAGAAGGAATTGTAAGGTGTGAAATATATTCATTTATAGATGGATTCTCTGGGTATTATCGGGTTAGGATTGCACATGTGGATCAAGAAAAGACTAATTTTACTACTTTGAATGGGGTAGCTTTGCCTATACTATGATGCATTTTGGTCCGAAAAATGTGTCTACTATATTTTCACACATAGTTGTTCAATCATTCAAATATTTTATTCACAGCTTCTTGCAGGTTAATTTAGATGATTGGATGGTGTATGGACTTGTTAAGGATAATTGTGACAATTTACACTTAATGTTTTAAAGGTGTCACTAGTTAAGCATATCTTTAAACATCAATAAATGTATATTTACTACACCATTTGGCACACTATTAGGGCACATCATCTATAAGGAAGGTTTGTTGGTTGATCTAGCTAAGGTTACAGTCATTATTGGCCTAGAAGATCCTACTAGTCAAAGTGAGGTGCATGATTCTTGGGTCACACTGGGTATTATAGAAAATTTATAAAGGGGTATGCTAAGGTTTTCGTACCCTTAGAGGAGTTACTAAAAGGAAAAGGGATGTTCTACTGGGGAGAACCAGCAGTGGCGTGCATTCGAGACATTGAAGGAGAAACTTACTATAGTGCCTATTTTTTTGCTTTCCTTTGTGGGACCAATCTGTTTCATGTACACGGATGCCTCGGCATGGCCATTGGCACAAATGTTGGCTCATCCCGGAGAAGGTATTATAGATCATTTTATCTATTTTGCTAGTAGAAATTTGACTCTGTGTAAAGCATAATTATACAACTACGTAGTGTGAATCTTTTCAATGATCCATTTGATATATAAATTTAGACAAGATTTGATAAAGCAATACCATTTGTATTCTATATCGATCAAATGGAATTGAAGTATTTGGTAAATAATCCCGCTTTTATAGGGTCACATATGCTGATGGGTAATCTTATTCCAAGAATTTGATTTTATACTTTTGCTCAAACTAGGGAAGATTAATTATGGACCGGATCATCTATCCGAATATAATCAAGAGAAGATGTGTAGGTAATTGAAGATACTATGCCTGATGCACAGTTATACATGTTACGATGCACACCATCGAATTAGAAGACATTGTTGTATTTCTATGTATAGATATGGTGCCAGAAGGAATGAAATCCTTAGAGAAGAAATAACTTTCCATTTATGTGGCACCATTTATGTTGATTAGCAGTGACCTATACAAGTTAGGCCAGGATGAAGTATTGCGTCGTTGTGTACTGGAACATGAGCGCATATATATCATGGAAGAGGATCATGGTGGTATTGCAGGTGGGCACTATATAGGTGACATCACTATGCACAAGATTCTACTCACTAGATTATGGTGGGAGACCCTATATAAAGATTGTAAGGCATATTGCAAGGCTTTTGATCACTGTCAGTGCCTTGGAAAACTAGGTCAAAGAGATGAAATGCCTCTAAAACCTATTACTAGTGCAGAACCATTTGAGAAATGGGCTATAGACTTTGTGGGTCCTATTTCACTAGCCATGTGTAGGACTAGATCATGCTATATCATCACTTGCATAGATTATCTAACAAGGTGGGCATGCTAGCCCTACAAAGGATTGTATAGAAGCTCGTTATCCAAAATTCACCCTCAAGGTAATTTTGATAACATGCACCAAATTATTGATCTGAGCAAGTAAGATTGATTCGAGGCTCAAAATCATGTTTTTTGGGGTCCCCTCGGCCTTATTTTTTAACTCTCCCATCCAAGAAGAAATCCCAACAGGTTGAGAAAATGGAAGAAATGCAAAAATAAGGTTGCAGGATTATTCTAAGGCATTTTGGGTCCAAGGGTTTGGGTCGTATCGAGATTCGTTGTACAAGCTTAGGGCCGATAAAAATGAAGAAAATCAGCTAAGTCCTAGTCCAGCAAATATGGGATAGTTGGAATGTTGGGACACATGGGACGTAAAAATCTAAAATGGCGAAAACAAGGAAAATGTCTAAGTCTTTGTTTCACGTAGTTTGGGACATCCGGGCCAAAAGTATGCGTGGGACGCGAATCGGCCGATTTGCCGAAAGACAGTCCATTTTGGGCGGTTTGGAGATATTTGTCCCAGACAGTTCGGGACATCGGGCCAAAGGTATGCGAGGGACGCGTGGGATGTGAAAAGCTGAAAGAGCCGCCAACGAATGGAATCTCGCCACGTGTCTTCACCTCAAACAGGAACAAGGAAGCCCGAATCGGCCGAAGGAGATTTTCATTCGGGACATCCGGGCCAAAGGTACGTGAGGGATGCGTGGGACGTGAAAAGGTGAGAGGGCCACAAACAGAGACAAGGAGGCCATGGACGAATCAGAACGTGCCACGTGTCAGAAGAGGAAAAGTTGGAAATTTGGCTAAGTGTTTCACCAAAAATCCAAAAGGAGTGTTTTGGCCCGCTGCCCCGGCCAACGAATCAGGTCATGCCACGTGTCCAAGTGGTAAGAAATTTTCAAAGGATGAGCCCATGGACTAATCAGAGCCGACACATGTCATCCAGTGGCGAGCATGGAAAAAATTCAAATATTTTCCCGCCGATCCGTTTTGGCCATTTTTGCCCTAAATCTTCGAGATCGCCATAACTTTCGATCTAGAGCCTCGATTTTCACGTTCTTTATATCAATGGAAAGCTGGTGAAATTATCTACACGATTCAGGGGTCAATCCTACATTTTGGTTCAGTTTAGAGAGAGAAAATCAAGAAACATCTCTGGCATGTGGTAATGGCCAGAAGTGATGTTTCAACAACCAGTTTTAATGCAAAATGGGTCGCATTCTTCTCCAGCATGGTCAAAAATGTCAGGGCATGGGTCTGTAAGGATGCCCATGCTATTTTAATGCATCTTCATTCAATGAGGAATGGCTCCCACATTTTTACACGTTTTCTCTCTCCTGGGCTCGACCCATGCATTGTAAAAAGCCAGATTTGGCTCATTTTTCAAAGGGTGGTTCATCTTTTCTGCTCTGCTCTCCTTTCTTTTCTTCCCTAGGGTTGAAAATGGAGTTTGAACCTCCTCCCCTACTCTGTAATGGAATTTTTTTCTTTTACCATTAAAATGATGTTCTGTGCAAACTTCTGGAGCAACAAAAAACGTGTTTTGTGATGCATTTGTCCATCCTTGCTTGTTTTCGCTTGTTTTCTTGCCTCTCTTCATTGCAAGTATTTGTGCATGTTTAAATGTTCATTGCAAGGTTGGAGCTATGTTCATAGTAGTTTTGATAGATGTTCAGCATTTTCCTTCTCTAGTGTATCACCATTTTAGTGTAGGCTTTTGTTTTTTTCTCTTTTCTCTCTCTCCTTGTCTCCTTGGAGGTTAGATTAGGATTAGATTAGCTTGCCTGCACTAGAACAACTTGTGGCAGGTAGTTTAGGAAGAGGAACCAGCCTTCTCTAGAGATTCCTTTCTCATTTTTACAAGTCCCACACTTGGAGAGAGGTTTCAATGTTGTGCAATCACACTAGATGCTTAGAATGATCAAACTAGAAATCTGATCAACATCCAGGGGGTGCTGCTGATTTGCACTAACAGTTTTGGCACACCCGATGGGACCTTAGAGGTCTTTCACTTTATCTTTGATAGATTGGTGTATTCCTATTAAAGATTCAACCTTTGGAGGCACTTTCAAAAGAACATCCGCGACTCCATCGGTAAATAACTCATTCTCTCGAGTTGCGACCCATTTTCCATCCATTTCCATCCATCTTTCTTTCCATATCTTTCATTATTTTCCATTCCATGAAGTTGTGCAATCATGAATTCATTTCCATCATGGAACTCACATTTACAACAGCAGCAATGTTTCCCACCTCCAACATGTTTTTTAAATCCTCCAAATCAGCATTTTGAACAAATTCAAAATCAGCATACAAACCCATATGAGTAGCAACGCCAAAATCAGTTTGGCTATGGAGCTTTCCAAGAGCAAGAGTATGCATATAATGAAGACCATCAGATGCAAGATGCTGGTCCGTTGGAGAAAATCCAAAAGATGGAGGCAAAGATGGTGTAATCAAGAGCAGCAGCTCAAATGAAGGCTTTCAGAATTGGTTACCAAACTCCTTGTCCATGGGGAGGCCCTTTTCCAAGACACTTCAGCCCTCAGGAGAAGCTTGACTTTATGATGAAGATTCTACCCCAACTTGCACAATGGATAGCAGAAATAGAGGCCTATACACTTGGTGTTGAACAACCTTGTTAATGGGTAAGTTCTACACCATCATCTAGTTTTTCTCTTCCCATTACTCAAGCAACATCATCTCATTTGGAATTTCAAATTCTAAATCCAGTCAATGCTGCCCCAGGAGTTAATTCCATTTCTCCATTCCCTAGTCTTCCACCACATCTCGATTCTTCTGTCCTTTTCCCTTCCAAACAGCCATTCCCTCCAAAGAAACAAGAGTTTCTACCTCCTCCACCACCACGAAAAATTGCCAAGCCATTTGAGTTACAATCCACTTCTCCTCTTGCATTCCCAAATCCATGTTGGGAGGATGAAAATCAGAATGCCAGTCAAGGAAACCAACAGCAAAAAGAGAAGCCAAACAAAGATGAAGAAATTCAAAGTCTAAAGAGTTGGGCTCTTAAATTTGGGATGAAAAAGATCCCCTTGATGGTTAAGCCTTTAGAAGAGGTTGGAGTTGGAGAAAAAATGGTGGTTAGGACTGATTTTGTTGCAGCAGAAGAAGAAGATCTTGCAGTCCCAACTTGTCCTCTAGAGCAGCAGATCGAAGAGTTTGACTTGACAAACTTCATACTGGAGGAAGAGTTCAATCAAGAGCAAGATTGTCTTCAAACATTGGAGGAAGGAGAAGATGCTCCAAATCCAAAAGAAGAGGAGCACATTCTAGTTGTGGAGGAGAAAAGTGCAGATCCAAGGGCTTTGAGCACAAAGCAGGCTATAGAAGAACCTTCAGTTCTTCTTTCTACTTCATCTCTCTCAAGTTCTAGTACTGAAGAAGATTTTGATCTCTCAAACTCAATGTTGGAGGATGAAAGAAACCATGATGATCAAGTTACGAGATCAAGAGGAGACCATGGAGGAAGTTGAGCATTTGTACTAGGACAACAATGAGATAGTTTATCTATTAGATTTGGAGGACTGTTTTGATGAAGAAGCATTCAAGTGTTGATATGTGATTTCTAGTAAATGGATTGTGTACCTCGATTCGGGAATCATGCTTGATGTGTATTAAATTTCTTGCAGATTGCAGATCTTGACTGAGTCAAAATATTAATAGACTCTTTTATTTATTTCATCTTGTGACTGAATATTAATCTGATCACGGAATGAAATTATACAGGTATTCATCAATAATATCTAGACTTGGACCAGAGGAATTGATCCAAGTAATGCTTTAATTTTGTGAAGTGATAAAATTATATCCCGAACCTTGAACAGGTTGCAAGGTATGGAAGCATTTGGTGAGCTGGTCAGGAGTATGACTCAGGCAGATCTTGAGAAATGAAACGGTTCCCGATATCTGGCATATCTGGAAGGTCTCGATTAAAGACCAGGTAATAATTCATTGACATACAATTCTGTAATAAGAACAGGAGTGGCTCTGTTCTAGAAAGTATGATGCAGGTCTCTCCGAGTTTTCGTGAGAAGGACCAAACTCGAATTACTTAGGGTTAGTAACCTAAAACAATAACCTAACCTAGGGGTTAGATTAATGTTAGTCTAACCTAGACCTAGGCTATGTGTTATGATCCTAAAATAATAACTAAGTGCAAAATGGTTAGCATGGTTCTTACCCTAAAACTCTAACCTAAGATACTAACCTAGCTAACTAAGAGTTTATGGGAAGGGGCCTTTGAAGGGTGGCGAACCATGGGCGCTATTCTCTATGGCAATAAATGGGAAGGATAAGGATGAGGGACAGGCAGATGGCGGAGGCTTAGGCGGCGGCTAACCTTGGCAGACTTGGCAATTACTAAGTTTTGAAATGAACTTGAGATTTTGTTGGACTGTCGCCAATTTTGGCGGTCGGTGGGAGTAGAGATTAGGCGGGAAAATTGGTTTAATGGCATTTATTGTTTAGGGAGTCGAGCCCGGAGCTCGCGAAACGGCATGCAAACGAGAAGTTGGAAGGTTTGTTTGGTGTATCGCGATTTTCGGTCTACTCTCTCCCTCTCTCGCTAGTTTCATCTTGGTTCTTCGCACAGCTTCTCTTTGAGTTGCATGGCGAGAATGAATTTCTCCGGCTCTTTTTCCGCCATGGAGGATATATCAAACGGACAAAGCAAAATTTTGTTGGTCGTTGTATTTGGGAAAAAGAAAAGGAAGTTTGAGCTCTTCCTGTTGTCTTCTTCGGAAATTCGATCAAAATACAGGCATGTTAGGCCCTATCCTTTAAATATTTTGCTGTCTTTCAAATGTCTTCATTAAAACAACTCTGTTCATTTGTTTGTGAAGATTAGATAAATTTTCCTATGAAGATTTAGTTGATTTTGGCTCTGTATCTATTCTGGTTCGATTTTTGGCAATTTCCGCTTGTTGGGTGTTTGTTGAAATCGAACTTCAACTCTGTTTGTTGTGTATTCCGTCTGGTTTAAATATGAGAGATTTATATTTATAAAGGTTTGAATGCTCGGCCTGTTTGGCGAGAGCCCGTCGAATATACTCGTGAAGGGTATAGATCACTGTTTTGCTGTCGACCTTCGATCGTCAATGCTGTTGTGAGACAGTAGGGAATGATACTGGTGTACCATTTGATTGTTCTGTGCTTTTGAAGATTTTCAAGCTCACATGGTTTTGTTAACAGCGATTAATGATACTTTGTGGGTTTCATTGTTTTCTAATTTCTGGCTTGGAATAGGCAACTGATGAGTTACCATAGTCTTTAACGACTCAGTGGATTTCATGATTGAATCGTTTACAGTAATCTACTGTTGTGAATGTAGATTCATCTTGAGTTTTATTATTATATGGTCGTGGAAGCCTTGTGGAAAAGACAGGTTTTGTGGCTACTGTTATTGTAGTAAATACTGAGTATTGACTTTTTGTGGATGTATTGCCTTTCCTTGCGAAAATTGTTCGAAGGTTTCGAAGCAGTTCAGTTTATTTCATTGTTTTGGAATGAGTATATTGATTTGCTTATACTTGTTTCATTCGGAATGTTTGTCTTGAATGGCATGGAAGGATTTATCAATTAATTCTATTTTTATACTGTTGTTGGGTTTGTGATTATGGCTAAACTGCTATCGTATGTAGTGTGAATTAGTGGATTTATTAGGATTGAATTCCGAACGACTGTGAGGAGACGTTTCAATGTTCTATTTCTATTTTGGTCACTGTTCAAGTTAGAATGTGTATATACAGTTGTTAAGAGTTGATCCAGTGACTTGAAGGAAAACCTGTACTGAAGACCTCTGTATTTTCTTGGAGTACTTTGTGTTGCATGTTGCTTTGGTGGTACAGATTCCTTAGGTGATCAACTACATATTCAACCTGTTCTATTTGTGCTAAATTATTGGCAGAGTACAGTCGGGTTTCTTGGTTGAAATAAGAGCTTGATTGTTTGTCTGATTTTTATATGCGTCATTGATGACTGTTTTCGCGTTCTGGCCCTGTTTGGGCGAGTTGCACTAGGGATTTGCATGCACCAAGGTAGGGATCGATTGATGGTGTTCCTTTCCGTTTGTTCAGCCCGATAGACTGTGAAAGTATAAATATGCTAAGTTCCTTTCTCGTTTGTTCGGGCTTGATTGATCGATCATGAATTGGAATCAATGTGTGGTCACCATAAAGCATAGTTTCTGGAAACCTTAAAAGGCTTAATGTTATAGAGTTGTTGGTTACAAAGAATACGCTTGAAGCTCTTGCTTTCGAACTTGGTTCGAAAGCCTTACTGTGTTTAGGTGAAACTAGTTTTGGACATCGATCGATTTATGGATAGTTGATGTGTTAGTTGTCAGTACAAGAGATTTGGTCGGGTTTCTATTTTCGTGATTTAGAACAAAGTTGATCTTGATTTCGGCCTGCCTAACTTGTTCATTTATATACTTGGTTGACTGCTCTCATAAGTGATGGCAAGACAAAGTTGATGAACTTATGTAAAAAGGGAAGTAAGAATGGATTGATTCTTTCTCTTCCCTTATTTAATATTATTGATAATGAACTATCAAGTAGGAAATTAATTTGGTAACGTTTTGGTAGGATTCCAAATTGTTATGTTATTTCCTTTTTTGAAAGAATGCAACAATCGATTAAAGGTCGTGATTTGGATTCAATGATTGTTTATATGCCTTCGTTCTTGTTTCTTTAATATCTGATGAAAAATTAGAAAGTGTTTAAGACTATTCTGTAACAATGATAGAGTTACATGTTTGTAATCATTTAGTATTACAAGGACATAGCCTGAATATGTTTTCTTATTTGGATATTTGATCTCATTTAAACAGGGTGTTTAATGGAAACAATTGATGGATTGCAATTGTTTTAAAAGTTAGTGCTTATCATGCTCAGTTCATTGAACTGACTCATGTTGACTATTTTTGCAGATGGTTGCCGTAAGAGGTAAATACAATGCAGATCTGGCAGTCCGATCAGATAGTTTATTTGATTTATTATGAATTACAGCTTGATTTTATGGATGTACTATATGAGAAAAGATGTTTCTTTTCCGTTAGCATTATATCAAGTATGCTGTTGCATAAAATGTAATGGTACGAGTTTCGAAAGGAACGAAAATAAGTGTTTGATACTTATGTGTTGTATTCTATTATGAATGATGAACTTCTTCGGTTTACGTAACGAAGAGGCATAGTTATCTTTGTATAATATGGATGCTTTTGTGATTGACAATGAAAGCTTGTAAGTAATTAGACTAAATTCTTATGAGTATTTAGTAGTTCTAATTTGATCTGGATAATGCAATATCAGAACTTAAATATTGTCTCTAGAAGATAGGTTAAAAATTGAGCCTAAAAGATAACGCTAAACAAGTTGGATTGAATTACTAATCCCTAGTCCTAAGTATAATAGGACAATAGTAGATTGGATTCTTAATCATTCATAGCTTTAAAATGAAAGGTATGATATGAATTCGAGCTTAAGAGAACCGATAGGCAATCAATGGAGTTTCTGTGGCAATCTCAAGCATAGGTTATGAGATATTGTTCAATCTGCTGTTTAGAATCGATGTATTCTAATGACTCCTTGATAGAAACTAGACCATAATACCTCTACCAAGTAATGGAATAATAGAGGAGGGTCGTCTTAAGAAAATGAATCCAGTGGATTTGAAAGGCTAACCTTAGGGAAAAGTCTTAAAAGTAATTTAAACTATAGTGCGTAACGCTTGTTTTGGGTAGATCTTCTCGAGGCGGATCTAAAGGTCGACGGCATAAAGTCGATCATAGGCAGGTTGTACCTCCGAGAAGATTAGGATCTTCTTGAAGTTACAACAATGCAGTGACTTATGGCGACACCCCTCGCATTGATCGCTGAGATTTACAATTGATTTCGCACGAGTTACCCAGGGACCGATTAAGAACGTGGTCATGTTATATGACTGCCTCGAAGATTTGGGGTGTCATGACACACTGGTTGAACTGCAAGGTTGAACCAGTATGTCATCATATCCCTAATCCTCGTAGGCATCCATATAACATTATCACCTTGTTAATCTGCCTCCGAGTGATTCAGTTGTGAAAGAAAGGACTGACAGTAATCAGTATAAGACATTCTATATAACATATGAATGGGGTGAAGGACGTATTCCAGATTGACGAGTATGCCGTTAAGGAATACGAGACATGAACAGTATGTTTCAAATCTTTGGCCAAAGTATCGCAAGCTGCTGATTGCGTTGTCCTGATTCACCTAGTCTAAGGGATGAGATGCCGATGGATAATGGTAACAGTTATTCAGTTAGATTCCTTGGACAGAGCATTCTGAATTCCCAGATTAGGGAAGAGAACCGCAAGAGTGATGTGTTAAATAAAAACACCGACTCTTATTACTCATGAATAGATCGGTAGATTACCGAGTCATGGAATGAATAGATCGGAAGTACTCCGAGTCATTACAGCTGCATATGGTTGCTTGTTATATGAATGGTTATTTGAATTGTGAGTTCTAAATTATGTATTTAGAACCAGTATGCAATTATCAAAAAAAAAAAAAAAAAAATTTCACTTGTTCTAAAGTTAAAAATGAGGATGTTACATCTTGGTATCAGAGCTGAAGGTTGCAGCTCTTGGACCTATTGAGTCCATAACTGATAAAACCCGAATTTTCTTAATGTAAAAATGGTTAGAACAAGGGGGAACGTTGCATGAGTAATGCTCCACCGAAGAAGGAGCGGCAACAACCCGTGAATCGATGAGATCCTCGCTGCCCCGCTGGACACAAGAGATCGCTTAGTGTATCAACAGCAGTGATGGGGAATGAGGAGGAAGAAGAAGTCGATAATGATAATCAAGCAACCTCCCGAGGACAACCCCGAAATGGGTGTTGATGTTAATGCTGGAAATGTACCGTCCCAACCAGAAAACAAAAGGGCCGATGGCAAAGCAGTAACTCACTAATGATATAAAAAGGATAAGCCCACCTAAGTATGATGGCACCACATTAGGAGATGGAGCTGAGAACTGGCTCAGCGAAATGGAGAAGTACTTTGCTATAAGGAACTTCTCAGAAGAAACCAAGGCAATATGGGGAGCCTATCAGCTTTCTCACGAAGCATCTTCGTGGTGGGATAGCCGAAAAGCTGAACTAAATATTGATGAGACCAATATCACTTGGGATCAATTTAAAGGCTATTTTAGGCAACGTTGGCTGCCACAACTTTTCTATGATCAGAAAATGACAGAATTTCAGAACTTGACTCAAGGGAAGTTAACAGTAACTGAATTCTGGGAGCGGTTTACAAAACTTCTCAAGTATGTACCGCAGTATCAAACTGACGAAAAGTTCGTGGATACGGAAATTCATCATGGGATCAATCTCGTGATAGGGGAGAGGTCGATGTTCACACCCAACCACTATGGAAGGAGTTGTTGAAAAGGCCATAAGGCAAGAAAGTAAATTGAAGGCTATTTCGCTCATAAGGAGGAAGTGGAAGAAGACTGCAAACCCTTCTTCAACCTCTCTTGCACCCAGAAAAGGACCATGGAAAAAGTTTGGAAACAAGAGTAAGTTTCCAGGAGATAACAATAAGAAAGCAGCAGTAAATAAGCCTGCTGGGAATGTGAAGGATAATTTTGCTAAAAATTATAATAATGGTCAGAAGTCCTATGGAGGACAGCGTGACAATTATAAAACTGGAAGCAACTTTGAGCCTAAGAAGGGACCCGTAGGAGGCTGCTACACTTGTGGTAAAGATCATTACGCAAATCAGTGCCCTTTGAAGAAGGATGATCGTAATCAGCAGCATAAGATACATGCTGCAGTAGCGGACAAACAAGCTGAAAAGCAAGTGACACCTATAGAAGTTCCGGGTAAGTTATTCGGCATACCGCTACTATTCTTTTGATACAGAGCTACCGAATGTTTTATATCTAACAAACTAGCTTCTAAACTTAAAAGAAAAGCTGGAAAATGGATAAATCTCTGGACCGTGCATAAAGATGGTAATAATTCTGTTCATACAGTGAGTATGTGTCTTTTTGGAGCGGTCCTTGACTTACCTAACTTTTCCACGGAAGTTGATCTCTATGTTGCACCTTTGGGATCGTATGACATTGTCATCGGTGTTAATTGGTTAGCTGACCATAAAGCAAAGGTAGATTGCTATGAAAAGAACATAGAATGTTTAGATGATCAAGTTTGGAATCGAGAAATTCAAGGTGTGAAACGAGAAATTACAGTTAGAAAGCTGTCAGCTATGCAGCTTAAAAAGGCTAAGAATAAAGGATGTACCCTTTATGCAGTAAAGATATCTGAATCTTCTGAAGAAGATAGTGATTTCATGAAGCAAATCCCACTGTTACAAAGTTTCAGGGATGTTTTTCCTGAGGAATTACCAGGGTTACCACCCAAGAGAGAATTTGATTTTACTATTGAAATCAAGCCTGGAACTGAACCTATTTCCAAGGCGCCTTATCGGATGACTACTATTGAGTTAGTCGAGCTAAAGGCTCAGTTACAAGAGCTTTTGTCAAAGGGATTGATTAGACCAAGTGTTTCGCCTTGGGGAGCACCTGTGATATTTGTGAAAAAGAAGGATGGAACTCTGAGACTGTGTATTGATTATCGGATGTTGAACAAAGCAACAATTAAGAACCGATACCCACTTCCTAGGATCGATGATCTGTTTGATCAAATGCGTGGAGCAGCGGTTTATTCTAAGATAGATCTTCGATCTGGTTATCATCAGCTAAGAATTAAAGAGGAAGATATTCATAAAACAGCTTTCCGAACAAGGTACGGACATTATGAATTCACAGTTCTAGCCTTTGGGTTAACTAATGCACCTGCAGCCTTTATGAATTTAATGAACAATATTTTTCAAGAATACCTGGACAAGTTTGTACTTGTATTCCTGGACGATATTCTCATTTATTCTAAAAGTGTTGAGGAGCACAATGAGCATCTGAAGATAGTTTTGGGAATTTTGAGAAAGAGAAAGCTGTATGGTAAGTTATCCAAATGTTCTTTCTTTGACTCAGAAGTTCACTATTTGGGTCATGTCATAAGCAAGGAAGGAATCACTGTAGATCCTTCGAAAATAGTGGCGATAACTGAGTGGCCTACACCAAAGAATGTGCATGAAGTAAGAAGCTTCATGGGTCTTGCTGGTTACTATAGAAAATTTGTAAAGGATTTTTCTAAGGTAGCTGCACCAATAACTTCATTGCAGAAGAAGGATAAGAAATTCATGTGGAATGACAAGTGCGAAGCGGCTTTCAAAAGTCTGAAAGACCAGCTGACTTCTGCACCTATATTGGCTGTACCAGACCCTAATGGAAATTTTACAGTGGTAACTGATGCTTCTGGGGAAGGTCTTGGGGGTGTTTTGCTACAAAATGATCAAGTCATTGCTTATGAGAGTAGAAAACTTAAGATTCATGAGCTGAATTATGCCCCTCATGATCTGGAGCTTGCTGCCATTGTTCACGCACTTCAAGTCTGGAGACACTACTTACTAGGGAAACCTTTTGAGTTGAAAACTGATCACTTGGGACTGAAATATATTTTTACTCAGCCCAATCTGAATGCCAGACAAAGAAGGTGGTTAGAATTTCTATCACAATATGACTTTGATATCGTTATATCAAAGGAAAGGAGAATAGAGTAGCTGATGCTCTAAGTCGTAGGAGGCACATTTCGCTCTTATAACATTAAGAACTCGGTTTAAAGACGAGGTAAAAGTGCCTCGTAATCGATACATATTTTCAAAGAAGTAAAGCAAAGGTCATGGCCGCAGTAACCTAAAGATAAAAGGTATGAAGGTTTTCATTTAGATAATGAAGGAATCTTGCGTTATGAAAATAGGGTATATGTTTCGTGTCTTTGGATGATTTGAGAAAGAAGTGTTAGTTGAATTTCATAATTCACCTTTCTCTCGACACCCGGTATCACAAAAATGTTAGCTGATTCAAACAAAGAATACTTACTCGAAAGGTATGAAAAAGGATGTGATAAATTTTGTGACTCATTGTCTGGAATGTCAGCGGGTGAAAGCAGAGCATATGCATCCTGCTGGATTGTTGTATCCTCATAGCATACCGCAGTACAAATGGCAAGTAATAACCATGGATTTTGTACAAGGACTACCCATGTCCAGGAATAAACATGATGTTATCCTGGTAGTTGTAGATAAGCTAACTAAGGTAGCTCATTTCATCGCTGGAAATCTAAAGGATGATTCTCCAGTGCTAGCCAAGAGGTTCGTACACGAAATTTTCAGATTGCATGGTGTACCTGAACTGATTATTTCTGACAGGGATCCTAGAATGACGTCAAGGTTTTGGCAAACGCTTAACGCAGCCCTAGGAACGAAACTAAACTTCAGTTCTGCATATCATCCAGAAACGGATGGGCAAACTGAGAGGGTAAATCAAGTGTTGGAGGACATGTTGCGAATGTATTGCATGGATCAACAGTATAAGTGGGAAGAGTATCTCCCATTAGTTGAGTTCGCATACAACAACACTTATCACTCATCTCTTAAGATGGCACCTTTTGAAGCACTTTATGGAAGAAAGTGCAGAACCCCTGTAAGTTGGGACAGTGTAGAGGATAGAGTGGTAATTGGACCAGAGATTCTCACAGAGATGGAACAGCAAGTTAAGCTGATTCGTGAACGATTAAAGGAAGCAGCGGATAGACAGAAGAGCTATGCTGACCTTAAGCGGGTTGATAGAAAGTTTGAGCTTGGTGATAAGGTTTTTCTGCGTGTTAAACCGTAAAGAGTTCTATAACTTTTGGCAAGGCTGCCAAGTTGTCACCACGATATGTGGGACCTTTTGAAATTGTCGAGATAATCAACTCGTAGCTTATCGCTTAGCATTGCCTCCGCTCTATCTCGTATGCATGATGTTTTCCATATTTCTTTGCTTAAGAAATACGTTTCAGATCTGTCACATGTTTTAAATTGAATTCCTGCAGTCCAGACCGTGAATAATCGTGGTTAAACCCACAAGGGTGCTGGAAACTCGCCAGTTGCATTTAAGGAATCGAGATATTCAGCAATGTAAGGTCCAGTGGGACCAGTTTAGCGAAGAAAGTGCAACTTGGGAAAACCTGGAAGAGATGAAAACTGCTTTTCCTTCTCTTTTTGCAACAGAATGAAATCTGTTGATGAAATACTTTTATGAACTGATTGTTTTTAAGTATTTATGAAAGCCTGATTTAGGCAGACTTTATTCAGGTTGAATAAAAGTGAGGTGACATTGATTTCTGAAACTATTAAATATGGAAGTAAACACATTGTTTGTGTACTAATAAATTGATTGACCGGAAGGTTAAGTTTAATATGTAATTCATCGGGACGATGAATCCTTTTAGGAGGGAAGCATGTAACACCCTGAACTGTTGTTACTTTCTCCTAAGCATTCAAGTGTTGATATGTGATTTCTAGTAAATGGATTCAGGTACCTCGATTCGGGAATCATGCTTTGATGTGTATTAAATTTCTTGCAGATTGCAGATCTTGACTGAGTCAAAATATTAATAGACTCTTTTATTTATTTCATCTTGTGACTGAATATTAATCTGATCACGGAATGAAATTATACAGGTATTCATCAATAATATCTAGACTTGGACCAGAGGAATTGATCCAAGTAATGCTTTAATTTTGTGAAGTGATAAAATTATATCCCGAACCTTGAACAGGTTGCAAGGTATGGAAGCATTTGGTAAGCTGGTCAGGAGTATGACTCAGGCTGATCTTGAGAAATGAAACGGTTCCCGATATCTGGTATATCTGGAAGGTCTCGATTAAAGACCAGGTAATAATTCATTGACATACAATTCTGTAATAAGAACAGGAGTGGCTCTGTTCTAGAAAGTATGATGCAGGTCTCTCCGAGTTTTCAGGAGAAGGACCAAACTGAATTACTAAGGGTTAGTAACCTAAAACAATAACCTAACCTAGGGGTTAGATTATTGTTAGTCTAACCTAGACCTAGGCTATGTGTTATGATCCTAAAATAATAACTAAGTGCAAAATGGTTAGCATGGTTCTTACCCTAAAACTCTAACCTAAGATACTAACCTAGCTAACTAAGAGTTTATGGGAAGGGGCCTTTGAAGGGTGGCGAACCATGGGCGCTATTCTCTATGGCAATAAATGGGAAGGATAAGGATGAGGGACAAAGCAGATGGCGGAGGCTTAGGCGGCGGCTAACCTTGCAGACTTGGCAATTACTAAGTTTTGAAATGAACTTGAGATTTTGATGGACTGTCGCCAATTTTGGCGGTCGGTGGGAGTAGAGATTAGGCGGGAAAATTGGTTTAATGGCATTTATTGTTTAGGGAGTCGAGCCCGGAGCTCGCATAAACGGCATGCAAACGAGAAGTTGGAAGGTTTGTTTGGTGTATCGCGATTTTCGGTCTACTCTCTCTCTCTCTGCTAGTTTACTGGTTCTTCGCACCAGTTCTCTTTGAGTTGCATGGCGAGAATGAATTTCTCTGGCTCTTTTCTCTGCCATGGAGGATATATTGTAAACGGGACAGCAAAATTTTGTTGGTCGCTGTATTTGGGAAAAAGAAAAGGAAGTTTGAGCTCTTCCTGTTGTCTTCTTCGGAAATTCGATCAAAATACAGGCATGTTAGGCCCTATCCTTTAAATATTTTGCTGTCTTTCAAATGTCTTCATTAAAACAACTCTGTTCATTTGTTTGTGAAGATTAGATAAATTTTCCTATGAAGATTTAGTTGATTTTGGCTCTGTATCTCTTCTGGTTCGATTTTTGGCAATTTCGCTTGTGGGTGTTTGTTGAAATCGAACTTCAACTCTGTTTGTTGTGTATTCCTTCTGGTTTAAATATGAGAGATTTATATTTATAAAGGTTTGAATGCTCGGCCTGTTTGGCGAGAGCCCGTCGAATATACTTGTGAAGGGTATAGATCACTGTTTTGCTGTCGACTTTCGATCGTCAATGCTGTTGTGAGACAGTAGGGAATGATACTGGTGTACCATTTGATTGTTCTGTGCTTTTGAAGATTTTCGAAGCTCTGTCATGGTTTTGTTAACAAAGTGATTAATGATACTTTGTGGGTTTCATTGTTTTCTAATTCTCGGCTTGGAATAGGCAATCGATGAGTTACCGTAGTCTTTAACGACTCAGTGGATTTCATGATTGAATCGTTTATAGTAATCTACTGTTGTGAATGTAGATTCATCTTGAGTTTTGTTATTATATTGTCGTGGAAGCCTTGTGGAAAAGACAGGTTTTGTGGCTACTGTTATTGTAGTAAATACTGAGTATTGACTTTTTGTGGATGTATTGCCTTTCCTTGCGAAAATTGTTCGAAGGTTTCGAAGCAGCTCAGTTTATTTCATTGTTTTGGAATGAGTATATTGATTTGCTTATACTTGTTTCATTCGGAATGTTTGTCTTGAATGGCATGGAAGGATTTATCAATTAATTCTATTTTTATACTGTTGTTGGGTTTGTGATTATGGGCGCAAATCCGTTATCAGTATGTAGTGTGAATTAGTGGATTTATTAGGATTGAATTCCGAACGACTGTGAGGAGACGTTTCAATGTTCTATTTCTATTTTGGTCACTGTTCAAGTTAAAATGTGTATATACAGTTGTTAAGTGTTGATCCAGTGACTTGAAGGGAAAATCTGTACTGAAGACCTCTGTATTTTCTTGGAGTACTTTGTGTTGCATGTTGCTTTGGTGGTACAGATTCCTTAGGTGATCAACTACATATTCAACCTGTTCTATTTGTGCTAAATTATTGGCAGAGTACAGTCGGGTTTCTTGGTTGAAATAAGAGCTTGATTGTTTGTCTGATTTTTATATGCGTCATTGATGACTGTTTTCGTGTTCTGGCCCTGTTTGGGTGAGTTGCACTAGGGATTTGCATGCACCAAGGTAGGGATCGATTGATGGTGTTCCTTTCCGTTTGTTCAGCCCGATAGACTGAGAAAGTATAAGTATGCTAAGTTCCTTTCTGTTTGTTCAGTTCGATTGACTGAACATGAATTGGAATCAATGTGTGGTCATCATAGCATAGTTTCTCGGAAACCTTAAAAGGCTTAATGTTATAGAGTTGTTGATTACAGCAATACGCTTGAAGCTCTTGCTTTCGAACTTGGTTCGAAAGCCTTACTGTGTTTAGGAGAAACTAGTTTTGGACATCAGACTGATTTATGGATAGTTGATGTGTTAGTTGCTGTACAAGAGATTTGCTGAGTTTCTATTTTCGTGATTTAGAACAGTGATCTTGATTTCGGCCTGTCTAACTTGTTCATTTATATACTTGGCCGATCTGCTCTCATAAGTGATGGCAAAGACAGTTGATGAACTTATGTAAAAAGGGAAGTAAGAATGGATTGATTCTTTCTCTTCCTTTATTTAATATTATTGATAATGAACTATCAGTAGGAAATTAATTTGGTAACGTTTTGGTAGGATTCCAAATTGTTATGTTATTTCCTTTTTTTGAAAGAATGCAACAATCTGACCAGTGTCGTGATTTGGATTCAATGATTGTTTATATGCCTTCGTTCTTGTTTCTTTAATATCTGATGAAAAATTAGAAAGTGTTTAAGACTATTCTGTAACAATGATAGAGTTACATGTTTGTAATCATTTAGTATTACAAGGACATAGCCTGAATATGTTTTCTTATTTGGATATTTGATCTCATTTAAACAGGGTGTTTAATGGAAACAATTGATGGATTGCAATTGTTTTAAAAGTTAGTGCTTATCATGCTCAGTTCATTGAACTGACTCATGTTGACTATTTTTGCAGATGGTTGCCGTAAGAGGTAAATACAATGCAGATCTGGCAGTCCGATCAGATAGTTTATTTGATTTATTATGAATTACAGCTTGATTTTATGGATGTACTATATGAGAAAAGATGTTTCTTTTCCGTTAGCATTATATCAAGTATGCTGTTGCATAAAATGTAATTGTACGAGTTTCGAAAGGAATGAAAATAAGTGTTTGATACTTATGTGTTGTATTCTATTATGAATGATGAACTTCTTCGGTTTACGTAACGAAGAGGCATAGTTATCTTTGTATAATATGGATGCTTTTGTGATTGACAATGAAAGCTTGTAAGTAATTAGACTAAATTCTTATGAGTATTTAGTAGTTCTAATTTGATCTGGATAATGCAATATTGTAACTTAAATATTGTCTCTCTAGAAGATAGGTTAAAAATTGAGCCTAAAAGATAACGCTAAACAAGTTGGATTGAATTACTAATCCCTAGTCCTAAGTATAACAGGACAATAGTAGATTGGATTCTTAATCATTCATAGCTTTAAAATGAAAGGTATGATATGAATTCAGTTAAGAGAACTGATAGGCAATCAATGGAGTTTCAGGTGGCAATCTCAAGCATAGGTTATGAGATATTGTCTGAATCTGTTGCTTAGAATCAGATGTATTCTAATGACTCCTTGATAGAAACTAGACCATAATACCTCTACCAAGTAATGGATTAATAGAGGAGGGTCGTCTTAAGAAAATGAATCCAGGGATTTGGAAAGGCTAACCTTAGGGGAAAGGTCTTAAAAGTAATTTAAACTCTAGTGCGTAACGCTTGTTTTGGGTAGATCTTCTCGAGGCGGATCTAAAGGTTGACGGCATAAAGTCGACTGCAGGGCTGTACCTCCGAGAAGATTAGGATCTTCTCGAAGTTACAACAATGCAGGTGACTTATGGCGACACCCTGCATTGATCGCTGAGATTTACACTTGATTTCGCACGAGTTACCCGGGACCGATTAAGAACGTGGTCATGTTATATGACCGCCTCGAAGATTTGGGTGTGCGACACACCGTCAACCGCAAGGTTGAACCAAGATGTCATCATATCCCTAATCCTCGTAGGCATCCATATAACATTATCACCTTGTTAATCCGCCTCCGAGTGATTCAAATTGTGAAAGAAAGGACTGATAAAGAATCAAGTATAAGACATTCTATATAACATATGAATGGGGTGAAGGACGTATTCCATCGACGAGTATGCCGTTAAGGAATACGAGACATGAATAAAAGATGTTTCAAATCTTTGGCCAAAGTATCGCAAGCTGCGATTGCGTTGTCCCGATTCACCTAGTCTAAGGGATGAGATGCCGATGAATAATGGTAACAGCTTATTCAGCTTAGATTCCTTGGACAGAGCATTCGAATTCCCAGATTAGGAAGAGAACCGCAAGAGTGATGTGTTAAATAAAAACACCGACTCTTATTACTCATGAATAGATCGGTAGATTACCGAGTCATGGAATGAATAGATCGGAAGTACTCCGAGTCATTACACACTGCATATGGTTGTTGTTATATGAATGGTTATTTGAATTGTGAGTTCTAAATTATGTATTTAGAACCAAAGATGCAATTATCAAAAAAAAAAAAATTCACTTGTTCTAAAGTTAAAATGAGGATGTCGATTTGGAAGAAGCGCTATCAGGCATGATAGGCTCTAATATTTAAGATCTCTTGCTTTCTTATAAATGTTTCATTAAAATGATTCTGCTCTTTTGAGATTCTTGGATTGCATATCTTATCTAGTTATTTGCTTGTTGGGTTTACTAAATCTTGTGATATTGGTTGTGAATCCTGGTAAATGACATTCTTTATGGAAACTTACCATGTGTTTGTTCTAAAAAAATGCATGCTTCGTAACTCGAGCTTTTTCATTACGGAACTTATAATGGAAGTGTTCTATTTAAATAATCTTCATTGCTATTTAAATATGGTTCAAAGTTTTTGAGAACCTTAGGTTCTATTTGATCTTATTGGAGTTTGTGTTTTATTTGATCTTGAGCTTGTGTTGAGCTCGTTTTTTAGCCTTTATTCAAGCTCGTATTTGGTTTGGAACTTAGTTCTAGTTTTGTTTTTGTGAACTGTTGATGGAGGTTCTTGTTGTTCTAAACTAGTGTTGGTACCTTGATATTCTGGACTATTTTGAAGTTTGTATGTAGCTCGGTGCTTGTGTTTTATTTTCTTATGATAATCTGGACTGTTAATGTCAATTCATAATGTACACGGTACTTGTATTTTATTACTCATTTTTGGGCTCGAACTTTGGTGAGAAACTTGAGTTCTATTTGGGATTAATATTTGGATTCACATTTTGATATGAATTTGTGTTGGAGCCTCTAGTTGTTCTAAACCAGTGTTGAAATCTTGGGTAGCTCAAGACTATTGTTGAATCCATATGTAGCTCTGTACTCGTGCTTTACTCTTGTGGTATTTTGGATTGTTAATGGAAGTTCATGATTTCACCGCACTCTTATCTTGTTATTTGTTGATTCTAAACTCTCATTGGAAACTCATGTTTCATTTGAGATAGAAATAGGACTCCTTGTTTTGAATATGAATTGTTAATGGATATTTGTATCTTATACTACCTCATACTAAGATACTATGCATATCTGAGCTCATGTTGAGTTTTTGTAATTCGACACTATACATGAAATTTAGTACTTAGTGTTTGGAAATAGTAGCAGGAACGATGTGTCAGTTCTATTTTGGTATGTTGAGTTTTCTTTGTTATTGATTTAAACTTGGATGGGAACTTGTTGTTTCCCTAAACCATGAATAATTACTTGGGTAGTCCTGTACCTTTGTGAGAAGCTTGTGTTCATCATTGTGCTTTCGATTTTGTATTTTTAGCCAGCTTTGTGTTTGGTAGTATTATCGACATGTTCGATTTGGTTTGGTATTTGAATTGGGTTTTCTTAACTTCTTAAAGAGTTTAAAACTCAGAACTTTTCTAATCGAACTACTTACTCAAGGAAATATGGGAGAGTAGATTAAATTGAGTTGTTTAAATATCCTTGGGATTTAACTGGAAACATTTTCTAAGGATAATGGGATTTTAGTCTGAGTTTGTTGATACTTCGATCATGTTTAACTTATTGATCAGTTATTTTTCTATCTCTTGTTGGATATAGTAAATACACCTTGTGTCTTTATAAAAGAAAGGAATGTGATTCATTTAGAACAAACTGTGTGTTTTAGGACTGTTATTTGTATTTCATTCTAGGTATGGAATTGAAACTTGTGTTCATTGGGAAAGTAAAGAAGTGTAAGTAATATGGCAGTGTGCTTTCTTATTACTGGATAGATCATTGGTTGAAATTTTTTGTTTTGATTCTCTTTTTATATAGAGATTTCTTTATGAGTTGTTTGGTCTTCCTTTACCCAATCATTTGTAGAAATGATGTTGGAAGAGATTATATTATTCAGTTTTATTGAGCTAGAAATGCCAGCTTATTTGGTAGACTGTTGTTTGACAAGAATTTACTTGTTTGGTTTGAGATGAGTAAGTTTGTCTCTTACACTCTATCTTTTTAAGAATTCTCCTTGGATGAAACTGAGTAGAGATTAACTCCTGTATGAGTCTACCTTGATTTTTGAACGTTGTTTCATATCTTTAAAAGTTAACTTCTATATGTGGAAGTAGATTTAAACTTGCAGGTAGATCAATTGATTCTCTATTCTTCTTGGATTAAAATGAAATTTTGTTTTGATGAATATCTTAAATGTTAAATTTTAAGGTAGTTGTCTTTTAAAAGAAACAAGAAAATCATGTTTTGAATCTATTATTTGCTTTTCGATTTTTTGTGTTTGGGCATAGTTTGTAATGGTTCTTCTTCTTTTGCTTAGAGCTAGATGAATCATCCTAGGTAGAACCATGATTTAAATCCTTCTTTTGGCTTGAGGTAAAGATAAATGTTGTATTCATTTTATAAAATATTGGGAACAATGAGATGTTATGATCTATTTTTGACTAAGGATAATTGATAGAATCAATTAGACTCTATTTTGTAAGGCTAATATGGTGGATTATATTTTTTCCTTTTCTTGAAAGTGAATTCAATTGGTTAAAATGTACTTCTTTTCCATTTCTTTTGATATATTGATTACATGATGAAATAATTGTCTCATTAAAGCGAGTTGTTTTAATGGAACAATTATTGGAATGCACTTCTTTTTAAGGCTTAGTGCTTATCATGCTCGGCTTTATCGAATCCGACCGTCTTGCTAGCAATTTTGCGGATGGACTTCATAAGTGATAAGGAAGGTAAAAACTTTGGTGATGCATTGGCTGATTTAAGTCCGATTTTTTGAAAAACTCGAATCATTCTTGAGATTGTATTGAAAAAGAAAAGTAGTGCTCTTTTGTAATTAAGGTAGTTAATGCTTTATGTAGCATACCCAAATGTATAAGTTTTAGAGATGAATTAAATGTTAATAATTTATTTGCATTGGATGTGTAAATTATCTTGTACTTCCATTACGTAGATGGAATCCTATCTTGTTGATATTCTCCATATCACTTATATGCTTAATGGGGTATTCTTACATAAGTTTGACAGGGGAATTGGACTAATCTCCCTAAATAGGATGCAGCTTCTTAAGTTGCATAATTTGATGTCATAACTAAACAATTCAATATAGTAATATGATATGGAATGACCATTTAGTAATAACTATTGAATTTGTAAATGATTTATAGGGGTGTTATACCTAGCACTTAATCATGTAAAGGAAGATTCTTCCTCTATCTTAAAAATGCAAACAAAGTGGAAGTCATAATTCCTAATTATTAGAATTCGTTAATAAAGTCTACTTAGTTACAACCTAGATGGTTGTTGCACTTTCTTGAATGGTTAAGTCACTGATAAATGGAACTTATGATGGTGATATCTGTTATGGTTAACAGATTGTTATGTCCAAGAAATAACATTAAAGGAAATCATAGGCTAAAAATTTCTTAACAATCAGTTGAATTTTTGTAGAGATGAACTTAAGGAGTGTTGGATTAGGGTTAGGAAAGGTTACTAAAATATGTTTTTATTAATCCAAATTAATTAAATTTATAATAATCTCCTTGAGGTATGTATATCTCGATGAGGCTATTCTATAGATGATCTTTGGCACATGCCAACTACAGGGTTGTACCTTTGAGAATATTAGGATCTTCTCAAGGATATGATGCAGTCAACATGTGGCAACACCCTTCTACATTGATCATCTAGATCTACACACATGGACTTGATCTTAGTTTCTCTCTAGGTCTAGTTAGTAACATGTCTAAGATATGGGGTAGCCCCCTAAAACTCAGGATACCTTGGCACATGGGGTTGACTTAGGTTGACCCAGTATGCCAACTTACCCTAAGTCTTAGTGAGCCTCCCCTATCATAACATATGTTGTTAACTCAAACTAGGGTTAAACCTTGGGCAAGTGGACTGACGAAAGTCAATAAAGGACATTCTAGATAACAATAGAGTGGGGTGAAGGATGTATTCCAGATTGATGAGTATGTCGTCAAGGAATAGTAATACAAATAGTATGTTAGAAATCTTTGGCCAAAGTATCACAAGTTGCTGGTTGTGTTGTCCTATGTCACCTAGTCTAAGGTTCGTGATGCAGATGAATATTGGTAACAAATATTCAGATAGGTTCCTTAGATAGATCACTCAATACCCTGAACAGGGAAAGAGAACCAATTATACGTAGTATACGGAAAAGTATTCAATACTTAATGTTAAACATGAATAGATCGGTAGTTTACCGAGTCATGAAATGAATAGATCGGTAGCACACCAGAGTCATTATAGTTGCATATGGTTATCTGTTATATGAATGGTTGATAAATAATGTGTGTTCTAAATTATGAATTTAGAACAAAGAACATTATTTATATAAAAAAATCCCTTGTTTCTAAAGTCTTAAAATGGGAATGTTCAATATACCTTGAGAGGAGCTTGAAAATGACATTACAGAGCTCTGTATGAATTTTTGGGCACTTATTTATATGATATTTATTTAAAAAGTAATTTTAATACAAAGTGGATGGGTCTCAATGTCCGATTCATCACAGAAATATCCTTAAAATATCCTTCTCTCTCTAGATTGTCAGTTCTTCTGTGACGAATGAGTTATGGAAAGAAATTCATCAGCCTTGTGAAAAAATTGAGAATACCACCATGGATGGAATTGAATTATATTTCCATTGATATAATTTTTGAAATCCAACTCATTTCGTAGCTCCTCTGGAATCATCTTCTAAAGATCATGTGCTTTTTGCAAGTATAAGCTCTTTTGGGCCTCAAAATCCACTTTTGTTAAGCTTTCTCCTAAACCTTTGGATCTTTCCAAAATATTCAGAAATCCCTTGAAAAATAATATTTTCTCATTAATATAAATCCTAATGAATTTATGGATTCAAATTTTATCCAAAAAGTATCCACCTTCCGTAGAAAGGCTAAAAATAGCCAATCCTAGTCTTGTTGAAGATCAAGCTTGAAAGACATTGGCTTGGAAGAAACTGTGAATTTGTTTTACTTTCTTCAACACATGGGAAAGGTTAAGACCACATACATGAGCATTACAAGGATGGGGATAGGCCTGACATAGGGGATGAACTGATCTGGAAGGGTGTCAGGAAGGTTTACAATGAAAATTTTTGACACTAGGGTAGAGTTGTCTTGTTCAAGTTGAATTTTCCCTTTAAAAAAGCACAAGACAACAAGCAAAAAAATAAGGATTGTGAGGTCTTATTTCCCATCATGACACACGGTTTGGTAATTTAACATTGGGTTATGGGGTGTTTCTTTACACTGTTCATTGAATTTGTTTCAAAATTCATTGAGGGAAAGGTAGATTGAATAACTATGCACATTTATAGTGCCTCCTTTTGTCAAAATGATGCCACAATTGTCCAAATCCAAACCTGAATCTCTAATGTGTTTTCAACGAATCAATTTTGGGAAAAATAGGATGTGAATCCATCTAACCCTCATAGGCTTAAATGGCATCCAAATTTCTTACTTCACCATTTTTGTGCTCATGCCAAGAGGAAGGCGATAACATTGTTTGACCAATAATCACTAAGAAAAATTCCTTTCGCGGATATTCAAACCTTGAATAAATACTTTCTCACATTAATAAAAAACCATTAATTCTTTCTTGAATGGAGGTTTGGCACAAGCTCCAAAAAATTGGAGAGATTTTAAAATATTAAAAATTATTTATTATTTCAATAAAAACTCTTCTATAATGTTTATTTCATGATTAATATATTATTTTAAAATTTTCCTTTCCCAAACCTCAACAACTCAAGCAATCACTTTATCATTGAATTATCCTCTTTTGAAAATTACGCAGATAACCTTCATTGTTATCCGTAAAATGATTAATTATATCACATTACGTTAAAACAACTATAAATATAAAACTTCAAGCACCAAAAATGATCCCAAGTTGGATGAATCACAAGAAGAGTGATAACACTACAAAAGATAAAGACATGAAGACACATCATAGGTTTAAAAGATTTAGTACATGTGTAAGGAAAACTTGAATTTATCCCTATTATTTTATTATCTCAAATGTTTAATTAATTTAATTGTTACCATTATTTTATAATCACGGAAAGAGGTTACGAACATCCATAAATCCCTCCAAAGAATACGAAATGATAACATGAAGAATGGGAGACTCTTCATCCAAGGAGGTGGTATGACCCCATGTTGTATGGAGGCTTCACTCTACCAAAAATAAAGTTTCTCAGAGGCTTGTATTTTAATACTTTCTTAAATACAAATGATTTTACTCTTGACCTTAAACTAGCGATAAGATACGAAGATAAATCTCCATATAATTACTTTTATCCTTTATCAACATCTAATATTATAATTTTATAAAGGTAGTACCATTTTTCTTATGCTCTATTTAATTATTTCATCTTACAAGTTATTTTATATCATAAGCACATTCACGCTAGAAAAATGAAATCACTCATACCAAGGGACAACTTGAACCGAACACAACTATAATTGAGAGGGTGGTAATGGGAGGGCATTACAACATGCCAAAAAGGGGGTAGAATTTCCACATTTTAACCATATTCCAAACAAAGTGGACAAGATACACAATAAAAAAGGGGAGAGATTTGTCCTATTGTGCTAGTTAGAGATGTCTTTCCTAAGTCTCATGTTCTCATATGGAAATATGTGTCACCTGCACACTTGAATCAAACATCATACATGTCTAATACTCAAAATTAAATGATATGATATCACACATACACTATGACAATAATCCAACCAAAATCAAAGACTAGATAATCAAGTCAATCATACCACAATCACCCATCTAGTGTAGAAATAAAAGGTTATGACGATGCATCCATAATGTCTCTATAAGAAAAACACATAATCAAAATCTAAACTATCCATGAAATCATATCAATACCCATATAATGATCAAATATACATCAGCATCATCAAGCCTCATCAATATCCTGTCAAAACACACTAGCATCCTAATGCTAATATAATCCACATAATATAACAACATCTGTAATAATAATGGTAGTAACATAGTATCAAATGTCTCCATAAAAATAATACAATGGGTACAATGAGTCAACATAGTCTAAAATGGAATGAAAATAGGTGGGCACTACATCACCCTCCCCTAAGAATTTACTTCCGGGAAGTCTTTGGGAAAGCTAAGGATGTTGGGCCCTCAAAGGTGTTTCATCCTCTGAGGTAGTTATCTCCACATCATATTTGTCCCACCGAACCCTAACATGGTCTAAGTCTCACCCACGAAGGGCCAATATCATGTGTTCAAGAATATGGATGGGCTCCGAAAAAAAAATTTCCTTTGGCCTCCAC
Source organism: Taxus wallichiana var. yunnanensis (assembly GCA_018340775.1). NCBI lineage: Eukaryota > Viridiplantae > Streptophyta > Pinopsida > Cupressales > Taxaceae > Taxus > Taxus wallichiana. The sequence goes on from CM031240.1 coordinate 695,837,139, forward strand.
ATGCAAGTTTGACTAATCAATAAATGAGATATATCGGGTACATAAGTCCATAACACATAAACATGGAACACATTGTGAGTGGTAATCAACATGACCACTAATCTCCAAGAGCTCAAAAGGACCCACAAAATAAGGTGAGAACTTAGAGCCCTTTCCAAAATGGACTGGAATATTTTATGAATAAACTCTCAAAAATACCTTATCACCCATTAGGAAGTAGTGCTCAAAACTACTATTACCAGCATATGCCTTCTAGGCTGTACAAGCATGCTCCAAATGATGTCTAATAAGGATAAGATCTTTCTCCATGTCTAGAAGATAAGCTAGAAAAATAAAATTCTTGTCATATAACATATCCCATCTCAAAGGTGTCTTGCATAGTCTCCCATATAGATCCTAATAAGGAGCCATACCAATCAAGATATGGAAACCGTTATTATAGGAAAACTCTACAAGGTACAAATAGTTCTCCTGCTTCTTCTACTGATCTATGACATACATCCTCAACATATTCTCAAGGATCTGGTTCACCCTCTCTCTCTATCTCTCGGTGATAGGTGGAGATGAAATTTATCGATGTGCCTAAAGTTGGATTGAAAGGATATCTAGAAGTATGAAGTATAAATGGTATCCTCAGCATAAATGAAAATCCTTAGAAACCCATGTAGTCTCATAATATCATCAAGGAAAAAAATGAAAAAATGACCCAAAAAGGTCCTAAAAAACCCATTCATGAGGCTCATAAACATTGTTGGCACATTATTCAACCCAAAGGGAACCCCCATAAACTCGTAGTGACCATAAAAAGTCTCAAAAAAAAATTATGGATGTCTACCTCTGCAATCCATAGTTGATGGTATCTGAACATAATATCAATCTTAGAGAACACCATGAATCCCCACATCTGATCAAATAAATCATTTATCTGAGGAAGGGGATAATGATTCTTCATTATTAGCTTCTTCATTTGCCTAAAATTGACACACAAACTAAGGGATTCATCCTTTTCAAACATCATTATTGCACCCCAAGGAGACACACTACATCAAACGAGACCCTTCTCTCACAAATCCTCTAACTAAATCTTGAGCTCATAAAGCTCAGTAGTCATCATCCTATAATTTTCTCATGAAATAGGTGTAGCACCTAGTACAAGTTCAATCATGAAATCCACATCTCTACATGGTGTCATACTAGAAATCTCACTAGGAAATATGTCAAAAGACTCTCTCAAAATAGGATGATCATCAAGTGGTGAGCTCATTGGAGTCTCCTCTGACCTATCATTGATTGTGATAGTTAACATATGAAAACCCTTCTACATGCTCCATTTGAGCTTCATTGAGGATATCATACATAAGGAAATTGATCTTGGAACCTCAAATATCATCACAACGCCCAAGTCATCATAACTCTTGATGATCTTGTTTCGACAATCAACCTTGGCTTGATGAGAATCAAGCCAATCTATACCCAAAACAACTCATAGGATCCCAAAGGTAAAATACAGAGGTCTACGGTAGTTCAAAACACACATAGATCAAGAATACAATTCTTCACATAGTATCAATGGTGAGCCTCGACCCTAGTGTCCAACTCTACCTACCATCTATCTAACTTCCTAGAGGCCACCATCCCACACCGATCCACTAAAGAAGGTGAGATAAAATAAATAGAAACACGGAATAAAATAAAATAGTAACTTATATACCTTTAATCATACATGTGGTCTCATAATTTTGGTTTGGTGATCAATATGACAGTTCTCTATTACAAGGTAGACATGGTGAGCACACCTCACGTCTCCTATTGTCTTCTTGTAAATAGAATCCTTTTGTTTATCAGTAAAAGAGGGTCTCTGTGGATAAAAATAAGCATAATGATCTGGATCTCCACAAATAAAACATCTTAGTGTCTCTCTCTATAAGGTAGTCCCTCTAGTACTCTAATGAACTAATCCCATGGGTTTTGCCCTAGAAAACTATTGTGAATAATTCAAAGGGTCTATTGACTACTTGGTCTCCTATCTCTACTTAGAATATGACCTCCTTGGCCCCTACCTCTCTGAATGTGTTGAATAGGTCTAGACCTCTATTGTTGAGGAACCTAGTGTTACGAGTGTTTGTTATGGGTGTAGAGGGGATTTAGAGCTAAGCGAGTGGGTCTAAAACCCCATCTCATCGGTAGAGAAGAGCCTCGTGACTTGAGATCCTGTAAATTATGAACTCACTTTTGTAACTTACTCATGTTCCTATCCCAAGACTCCTAAGCCATATTCTTATTCTCCTCTACCAAGTAATCCTTTTCCACCAACTTCCCAAGGTTAGAAGAGATAAAATCTTGATTATGCCCTTAGCAATATGTACATCCATGCCCCGATGAACTGTTGGCCTACAATTTCTCATCCAGAATTTAATCCACATACTATAATAGGTCCATAAAATGACACTCATAATGTGCTACATTATTTGATCCCCTGTCAAAGATCATGAAACTTGTTTATCCTCTTCTAAATGAAGTGCTTCAACATGTATCAAGTCTAAAATAGTCCTTGAATAACTCCCGATGTAGCCCGACTCATGTGTAAAATGGAGCTTCCACTCCCTACTCCTCCACAAAACTTGTGCTACATCTTAGAGGGTATGTATGGAAATACGAGCCTTGAGGTTACTCTCATATGGGTGTAACTCAAATAAATTATCAATAATAAAGAGCTATGACTACCCCAAATCCATCAATCATCCCTCCATAAGTAGGTGGTTGAAGATGGATAAGATCCCTAATAGACCTTGCATGTCCCCTAACCAAGAAGATGTGTCTATGTTTCTTGTTCAACCTCTACTAAAGGGATATGATACCTCTAATGATGAGGTGAGTCACGATGGTGTGTGGAAAAGTATGACCCTCATCTAGATGCACATCACTCTCATGTTGACTGACCTCCTCTACTAGATTTGGCTTTTGACCGTAACGTGATCATGCATAACTCTCATCATCTGTCATAGTTCCTCTAATATCTATGGCCCAAAGTTTTCTCTAGGAGGATCTATGGGAAAATTTTCATGACCACTGGGTCATCATTATGTCACCTGGTACCATGCCCTAACATCCTACACATGGGGGAGAAAGGTACATTAGATTTTGTAGAAACGTTCATTCATTAGGTGGTTTACCTATCTCAAAATACCAACTAGTTATGGTTTTATCCCCAAAATATCTAGTTTGAGACTAATATTTGATACCACATGTCACACTACCCAAAGGAACAAGTCCAAAATAGCCAACAACTACCAAAGGAAACCCGTAAAAAATAAAAATAATCCGGGATGAAAAAAATTGTTATTAAATATAATTAAGTCATGGTTACAAAAATATAATGACAAAGAATGATGTTAGGACACAACAACATGATTGCTAAAATTCTCACCATGGGTAATTCATCTTAGGAGATCCATTTCAATATATTTTATTGCGAGTGTAATATGTGTTGAACCAAATTAATTAAGTTGGTTTAAAAGAGTGTAGTTTAAATCTAGGAAAAATTAAGGTTATAAAAAGTCCAAAGGGAAGAATGTTGGGCATGGGTCCAATTTGGTCACCCAAATGGACCCATGCCCCTTTTAATTTTTTCTAAGCTAAGATTAAATTATTCCCTATCAAATATAAAACATAAGGGAGAAAACATTTCAAAAATTAAAGATCAGGATTAAAATAGATCCCTTAGATCAAAGGGCCCTCCACCGTTGGATCTTAGGGAAACCAAGGAAGCCCTAATTTCCTTATGGAATTCTCACAAAAGCTCTTTTGTTTTCATTTTTCTCTCATTTTATTGTTTTTCCTTTGGTTATAGGTTTGAGGAGGAGGAGGAGATTCATGGAAGCTCAAGTCTATTTGGATGATCATCCTTTCATTATTTCCTTTCCATTTTAATTTAGATACCCATTTAGGGTTTGAGATCATGTTTTCTTGGATGTAGATTCACAATTTCTTCTATATTAATATCTTATGCAATATTTTTTTTTTTTGGAGAAAAAAATAGTGGATCTGGGTGAATATTTCATGCATGTGGTCTGCCATAGAAGTTGTTATTATTTTTGGATACTCTGTAGGCTTTTATCTCTATATAAGAATGAATTAATAGTGAGTAAATGAATATATATTTATGTTTATATACATATATATGCTTAAAACAGTGTTTGAAGGGGAGAAAAGGCCATACATCTTAGCCCATGGAAGAAGAAGGTCTCAATGCATGAAAGGGCGGTGGCGGTATTGACACAGTCATGACAATGGTGTGGTAGTTGGACATGGCATAGTTTTAGCTATGGGAGGAAGAAATGAAAAGGAGGGGTTGTAATAGTCAATCATCTAGCCCTCCCAGAATTTTACCTATATATACATATATATAAGAAAAATAAACAATGGATTACTTCAAGTTTAGTTTGTTGTTTTTTCTTTTAAACAGTTTGATCATTATTATCCAATTTTGCACCCCTGCAAAATTGGATAACTCAAAAATGGACTTAGTCATTTTAACAATCTTGGTACGTCCATTTGACGATCATTTTCCCCTTTCCAAAAGCATCGGCCATTGGCTTTTAAAAACCCATAAAAGGCTTATTTAAATTCATTTGTGGGTTTTATTTAAAAGCTTACAAGATGTCCATTTGGCCGTCAATTTCAACGCCAAATCAGCGGGAACACGTGGTAAAGATCGGAGGTCAAAGGGCCACATGGCATCATTCGAGCTATCCTCAAAGCGTTTTTGGGCCTGGGATAGACTTGAAGTGTGTGGAATTAGTTGAATTCATATTTTAGCGAGTTCAAGATACATCGAATCAACAAGCCAGCGAGGTGAACATAAAATCAAAAGGTGGACACGTGGCATTAATTATTCAAAGACAAAATGTTTCTAAGTCCTCCCAAGAAAAATGATATGATCTGAAGGCATGGTCAATAAAAATTAAGAAAGTTATCAAGATACTAACATTTAAAAAGTAACATAGAGCCTTTTCATTGGCTCATGTTTTGTAGTTGTCAGCCAAGTCTATAAAAGAAATACTAACATTGCAAATCATGTGGAGCTTCCTCATTGGCTCACACTTCACAATTGTCATATGAGTCTATCAAACAAGACTGACATGTGAAGTAGAGTGTAACCATCCTATTGGTTCATGCTTCATAAATTACAGTCAAGGTTATCAAAATATTGACACAATGAAGTTACATGGAGCTTTCTTATTGGCCATAACCCGCAACTATCGTCGAGGATTTCAAAGGTCTCGACATGTAAAGCAACGGAACATCCTTATTGGTTAGTATTTCACTGGAAAGGTCTTCTATATAAAGGTTGGATTGCAAAGGTACGTGGTAATATTCTATTGGCCCATAATTCTAAGGATACTAAAAAGGTATAAGGATGGTCTGACAATGTGAAGAAATGTGGTTGTTTCTTATTGGCCCATATTTTCATAAGGATAAAGGCCAAGGAAATTTAAAATAAAAGTAAAGGAAAGCAGAGCTCGATACTAAGATCTCTTGGAGTTACTCGACATATGATAGAGAAAAATCGGTGCACATGTGGGTAAAGGTTGATACCCAAACCAATCAAGGTTTTCCACATGTCGTATTTATGTGCTTCTCAACATACTAAAACTTCAAATGGCCATATCTTTTCTATGGAGCTCTAAATCTTACAAAATCATTTTTATTGGAAATATGTCTTTGAGACCTCTAATTTTGCATCATCAAATTCCTATTTTGGAAATATTTGATAAGAAAAATGGTTAAAATAGTTTAATCCATTAATGAGTAATTATAGGTAGTTTAATTACCTGAATTGATTGAGTATGGGTGTCATTATTTCATTTCAAATTTTTGATAACGTGTTTTGGAGCATGTAGGTTTCCTATTCCTTCTTTAAAAATTATTCCTTTGCATTGGAGGTAGTCAAGCCATTAAATCACTTGTATGTGACCTCTTTCTCTCTCTTCTCTCTAAAAATCTATAAATGTAAGTGCTTAGGCACATTGTAAAGAGATATTTTTGGAAAAGTAAAGGAACTCTGTAAAAATTAATCCAAAGATGTTTTAAGTTACAAGGCCTCAGAATTTGATGTTTTATAAAGTGATTCTTTCCTTATTTATTGCATTATAATGAATTGTGCATCCCTTAGGAAATAAAATTCATGTTTTGTGGCTCATATCTGCCCTAGCTTGTGTTGTATTGCATTTCTTTCCTTTCATTACAATTGTGGGTGTATTGTGCATACTTTATTCTTCTTGCAGGGGTCAAATTTGTTGTGCTCCATGAAAATGGTTGTTTGAATGTTGTTTTGGATTGTGCACTTTTTTTTGCCCTTCCTTACTCCATTTTTCCTCTCATTTTCACTCGTTGGAATGTCTCCACCTCTTGTTTTGGTGTTATCACCTCCCTTATCTTAGGATTTTAATTTTATGCATCCTCCTCTCTCCTTGGTCCCTTGGAATTATAGGTTAGTGTTAGGTAGTTGCATTTTCCTTTCTAGGAGTATTTTTAGCATAGAGAGTAGGTAGAGGAATCAACCTTCTTTGGAGGTATGTCTTAGTGAGAGTCCTAACTTGGAAATAGTCCCATGTTGGCTTAAAGCCACGAGATCAATATAATTTGGGACAAGTGCAAATTTGAGATTCCAGTTTTGGCATGCCCAAAGTGGGATAATGTAAAGATTTATCTACACTATTATTGAGTCTTGGTGTGTGAATTAGTAATTTCAAAATTTGGAGGATTTTCTTATACACATATAGCAAATCCAAGCACAAAATCTACTGGTTTCAGCAGTCACAAGTGCCTTAATTTCATGAGAATAATCCTTATAATGTCTAGAATACAAGGAAGGATTTTTGAGTACTGTAACTATCACCTGGGAGAAGAATAAGAGGAAGAATAGTTCAAAGGTCACCTTCACCTCCAAATATAACTCTTTCCACACCACCACTTGGTAGACCTTTCTTGTAGTCTACCAGAGTTCTTATACCTATCATTATGGTAGCACAACAGGAAAATCAAGGATTTGTTAACTTTATTCGTGGTAATAGTCCTCTTCTATTAATGCCGAGAATCTTATCCTAAGCATCTCGCACTTAAGAGTATCCCTTTCTTTCTTGGGAAATCATACCACTCCATGTGACCATATACAGACATTGCCAATGTTGTTTCTATTCATCATATTTTTAACAAGATGTGGCTATTAAGCTATTAGCTTCTTCATTCAAGGGAAGAGCTTTGCAATGGTTCAGGAGTCTACGCAAGCAGGATCAATCACTAATTGGATTTAGTTGGGGACATCACTCTTTAATCAATTTGGAGAGAAGGCAAATAATCTCTCCTTGCTAGAACAACTAACAACTATAAAGAGGGATCCAAATGAGCTCTCATGAAAGACTTCAATTTCATATTTCAAAAGACATGGGAGAGGATTTCAGCCTTTGTAAGACCAACTCTAGAAGTTTTTTATTTACTATTTAAGAGCTTTAAATTATGATATTTTTGTCATGATCCAATCTATGGGGGGTGAAACATTTCTAGGGCCTATGCATTAGCTATTAGGGCTGAAAATTGTTTAATACAAGTTGGGAAACTAGCTCCTAGACCACCCATGCCCTTGTATCTTGAATTGCCTCAAGTTGTCTAGCCTTCTTGCTCTACTCTGAGCAAAATTCCCAACCCACTACCTCCAAATCTAGTTCTCATACACAAAAAAATAGGATGAAGACATGAAATCCTTAATTATAACCTTGACCAACAAATTCATATCCCTAGAAAAATAAACAATCCCAATCCTATAGGAATTATTAAAATCAGGGAAATCTTCAAATCAAGTATTTAACCAAGGATATTAGCCATATAGGAACCAACATCCTAATTAGAGATATGGACAAAATCAGAAAACAATGGGGGACAAGGTCAAAATGCACCTCTTCCATTGGAAACAATTTCTCCTCTCTAATCACTTCTTGCTCCTAGCTTAAGCCAAACATTGGTTCTAGTGAGAAATAATGTAATACATGTAAATTAATAGTGTTTTACATGTAATCAGCTGCATAATACACTCATTTGTGAAATAGCATTGCATACTCAATCCTAAATGGTTCATACTTCTTCTACTCAGCAAGAGCCACTTCTAGAAGCACCCAATCCTAATGTGGAAGGATTCAAAGAGGTCAATCCTGATATCAATCTCATGTTATTTGGATATGATGAATTTTTGTAGTTAATCAAGTGGTGGGAAGTTCTATAAGACCTCAAGTTAATGTTGTTGATAATACAAGGTCTAAGAAAAGGATGTTGGAGTCATAACCTTCATCTTCTTTGATCAAGGAAATGTTGTCAACAAGGAGAAATAATTTGGAGTAGATAAGAACAAATTGCCTCAAGTTCTCAGACAGGCCTATTTCAGACAAAGAGGTTGCTCCCCAACCAAATATGCCTATTTCCAGCCTTACACGTAGTCAGTGAAAGGAGAATCTTGTACCACAGTTGCGAAATCCATAAGCCTTCCTTTAAATATTGTGGAGCAAATGAAGAGGAAGAATGTAAATGTGATAATGTGGGATGTTTTGGCTATCCCATCACAAAGGGACCTCCTATGTGAAAACTCTCAAGAATCTTCCCCAAAGCCCTGATCCATGAAGGATAAGATTCATATTGCATTGTTAACGTGTGCCCAGTGAAGGAGGAACAACTAAGTAAATTGGTTAAGATTCAACCATTTTATATGTCATTAATTGTGGGAAAACACTTGGTGCATAATTGTATAATTGATTCAGGCTAGCACCTCTATAATGTCCAAGAATATTTTGATGTCCCGAGTCTCAAATATTTTTTGTCTCTAGGGAGTCTTAGAAACTTGATGGTTCAACCATGGTGTATAAGGAGTAATTAAAGATATTGAGCTAACCTTCATGCTTCCAAAATTCTTACTATATACCCATGACATATCATGAATCAATTAATTCCTCCCATGTTTTGTATTTATTTTTCAATATATTTTATTGCATAAGTAGGTGGTTGTTTGTCTTTGGATTGGACCCGTATGCTCTTAAGAACTAGGTATTGTACCATATTTACCATATAGGTTGAACCCATATTTTCCTATCACATTGAGTCATATGATCCCACCCTTAATCAATCAAATTACCTAATACAAGAAGAATATGAACAAGAGTCAATTTCAGAAGAGCATCCTATTCCTCCTCCTATGCATGATCTTATATTATATGAATGGGCCAAACTCTATGAATGGGATCCTTATGATGAAATTTTAAAAATGGATCTTGGTACTTATTGCATTCTTGAAGAAGGGTCTACTCTACATGCACCATTTAAGCAAGAAAAATATACTATTTCTGGACTATGAAATATGTTCTTTGATGGTTTTAATAGATTAAAATGGAGTTGGGGTAGGTGTTGTGCTAATTTCTCTAATGAATGAGAAATTCTTCTTTGCTCATAGATTTGCAGTTTGCATGCTCTAATAATGTAGCAGAGTATGAGGCATTGGTGCATGGTCTTCTAATCATAAAAAAGAGAACATAAAGGCATTACAAATTTTTGGGGACACTAAATTGGTTGTCCACCAAGTGAAGGGGAAGTGTGCCACAAAGAATAATATTTTAAAATCTTATAAACACATATTTTGGGACCTTTTGGAGATTTTTGATGCTCTCAATCCATAGCGGGTAGTGCTGCCAAGGAAGTTGAATAAAGAAGTAGATAAGATGGCATCCTTGGTTCACAATTCTCACCTATTAAAGATATTATTAAAGGAAATTTACAACACATTAAGATGGTGGTCAGGCCTTCCATTCCAGGTAATGAGACTAGTTGGAAAGTATTTGACAGTGATGAGAAAATTATGCAATTTATCCAAAATGAGGCTAAGTTTTCTTCAAATATGCAATCTGATTTGCATAATATTTATGGTGATCAAATTATTCAATTAAATACAAAAATTTACCAAAAGGATTGGTCACTTTGGAGCATATTTTTCAGTCTTAATGATGATTTCAGAGGAAAATAAAATAATATAACAGGTAAGCAAGAATACATCGACAGTCACCACTGCAGACAAGGTAAAGAGCTTCTGCTTGGAAAGGTATGTGTTGAAGATAATGAAAAAAGCTTTTATTTCGTGTTTCAAAAAGTTTAGTGATGTATTTCATGGGATTATGAGGATCTAAAAGGTTTTAATCCAAACATTGTCCAAAAATCTATTGATCTTGATCCTAGTGTAAAGCCAATTAGACAAAAATAAAGGCCAATTAATCCTAGGATAAATCCCCTCATGAGGAAGGATTTATCCAAAATCATTGAGGAAAAAATAATATTTCCTATAAAATACTCTACCTGGGTGGAAAATCTTGTTCTAGCCAAAAAATAAAAATGGGGAAATCAATTTGTGTTGATTTCAAGGATTTTAACAAAGCTTCCCTAAAGGATCATTATCCTTTACCTTCTATGGAGAAAATTCTATAGACAGTAGCAAGAGCTGAAAGGTTTTTTATCCTTGATGGTTATTCATGTTTTAATTAGATCAAAGTTAAGGAGGAAGATCAATACAAGACTGCATTTACAACTAAATGGGGAACATATGCATATCATAAAATGCCCTTTGGTTTGTCAAATGCAGGTGCCACATTCCAAAGGGAAATGGACATTGCCTTCAAAGGGTATATTAATGAATTTATCCTTGTTTATCTTGATGACATTACCATTTTCTCAAAGTAGAGTAAGGATCATATCATCCATCTTGAGAAGGTATTTGAGAGATGCAGGGAATTTGGGGTGTCTCTTAATCCCAAGAAATGTAATTTATTGCAGTCCCTATGGGAAATCTTTAAGGGCACATTGTTTCTAAAGAGGGAATTTTCATTGACCCAAAAATATTCTTAGCCATCCTCTCTCTCTCTCTCTCTCTCTCTCTCTCTCTCTCTCTCTCTCTCTCTCTCTCTCTCTCTCTCTCTCTACCAACTAACAAGAATTACTTGAAATATTTCTTGGGAAATATTAACATTGTTAGGAGATTTATTCCTAATTTTGTAGATTTAGTTAGACCTATCACTCTTATGCTTAAGAAAGATTTGGCTTTCAAATGGAAAAAGAAAGGAAGGAGATATTTTCCAAGATCAAATAAGATAGTTTTCTCAAGCTCCTACACTTATTAACCCTAATTATGCCAAGGATTTTATTTTATATGCTTATGGATTTGAATCCAGTATTGTTTTTATTTTGACTCGACATAAGTAAATGATCAAGGAATGGAGCAACCAGTGGAATTTTTTGGTCAAAATTTGAAGGACTATGAATTCAAGTACAATCACATTAAAAAATAGGTTTTTTCTATCATGATGGGTCTAAATAAATTTAGAATTATTCTCTTCACAATCATATTTGAGTTTTAGTTTCACATTATAGTGTGAGAGACTTCATTATGGGAGCATACATCAATGAGAAAGAGCTAGACATGTGTGACTAAAATAATGGAGAATATGTGACTATAAGGCCACAAAAAACTAGTAAGGAGTCAGGAAATGTGTAGTGACTTAGATTTAGATTCTCATAATTATCAAGAAGTCTTTCATGACCGAATGAATAAATTCCATATAATTCTGAAATTCAGCAAGATAGAGGAGATATAATCGATGATCATAGATGGATTTTTGATATGGATACCTTTTTTCCATTATTACTTATCATTTATGGACTAAACAAGGAAAAAGGAGATACTTAGGTTATAGTTTTTCCTTATGCATTGATTGATGGGGTTTTGTTAAAATAAATATTGATGGAGTCTTTCTCAGATGCATTTGGAGGTGAGTATTGTAACAAAAAAATTTTGGCTAAGTTCCATGATGGTTTCTCAAGTGGAAATTTCTCAGCCAAGGCCACAACATTGAAGATCATAAAAGTAGGTTACTTTTGGCCCACATTATTTGCATATGCTCACAAATGAGTCATAAAATGAAAGGAATGTGATTTCTTTTATTGGTAATAAGAGGTTGGTTTCCCTTCCACTCCATCTAATTCAAGAAGACCATCTATTTTCATAATAGGGCCTTGATTTCATTAGCATGATTAATCCTCCATCAATTGTTAGTCATAAATGGGTATTAATGAAGACAAAAGACTACTTTACTTAGGTGGAAAAAACATTTCATTGAAGGAAGCATAATGAGTCATTCATATTAGAATTCCTTGAAGACATTTGTAACAAGGTTTAGTATTCCTCACAAACCATCATTTATGATAATGTAAAAGGATTTTATGGGATCTAATATTTTTATTGGCTCTTGAACTTGGAATTTACTTGAAGACTTCTTCCAACTATTACCCTCAAGGTAATGGCTTAAAAGAATAAACTAATAAGAACTTGATTAGAATCATGAAGAAATCATAGATGTCAATCAGACACAATGGCACAAAAAGGTGAGAAGTGATCTTTGGGCTGATATGATAATAATGAATAAGTAAATTAAAACTTCTCATTTACAATCTTGTTTATGGAAATGAATCCATACTTCCTTTGTCACTTGAATCATCCTTGAAATTGAATTGGCTTCAACAACTAGAATTTGAAGGAAGCGATCAAAAAGAAATTAGAATGGAAGAACTGGTAAGAACTTTAAAGAATGGGAATTCTTCCATGATCAAATTAGAATAACATAAAAGTCAAATAACGGTGGTTTGATAAAAAAGCTTGAGGTTTAGATGTTTAAAGTTGGTGATTTGGTCTTGAAATAGGATCTTAGCGATTTAGAGCTAAAATAGGGAGACACTCCAAGTTTGATGTAATTTTGAGTAGACCATATATTATATTCTTTTAAAAGATGCTAAATCTTTTAAGTTATCTGATCTTGATGGAAATGTACTACAAATCCCAGTCAATGGGATTTATCTTAAGCATTCCCATTAGTTGTCTTATTGCATCTTATACATATTAGATTAGCATTTTAATTCCTCTAAGTGTGTTTGACATGGTTTTATTAGTAGTTTAGGTATGTTTTCAGTAGAATAAGTACATTGTACACACTCTATATGCTTTACTTGAGGCATGTATGAAGTCCCTATTTATACATAGTTTTATACCCATGTTTGTGGTTCGTGATGTTTCATGTCTTTAGGTAAGTTCTAAGTATATTCTTGGGAAAAATCAAATTTTGGGGTATCTTTGAAGTATATTTCAGCCCCAAGAAATCATATGTAATTCAGCGAAAGAAAGAGGGTGAATTTTCACGTTTAGAGAAATTTTTCACAAAAGTCAAATTAAGAAAAGTATTACAATTCATGGTATAAGTAGAGCCTAGGATGGCTCCGAGATCAAGAAGAGTAGTATTCATGGTGGGTAAGAATTTGGAGCAAGTTCAAAGATTTTTTCAAATCTCTAATAATCAAGTTTGGGAATATACACTTCACTAAGTCATTAATATATCAATGCCTGAATGGCTCCCCTAAAATTTCAAAGATTCATATCGTTTTTTTAATTTTTGGGCTTGGAATAAATGGATATTTTAATGGACTTAATCTATTCATCTAATACGAAAAGTCCCCAAAAATTCACAAAAATTTTATCCCAAATTCACTCCCCGGGTTAATTTAAAACCCACAATAAAAATGGAATTATCCATTTTTAACAATCTATTTAAAAACATCCATTTAGCCATCAAATTAAATTGCCCAAAATGATCCAAAGCATTCATTTGAAAACCTTTAGAATACTAAGGTTTAATTCTTAAAGCAATTTATATGGATTCCTCAAAGGTTTCAGAAACCTGGAGCGACATTCAAGATTAGCGGGTTTAATTAAATATGTGAAAACATGAGGATTCGATACAATAAAGAAAACCGCCAATCAAGTAACCAACAAGTTAGCCGGGTGAAGGAAATGAAAAGTGGTAGAAGATAAATGGCTAGATGGAGAAACATGACATTCTTGGATATCCTCAAAGGTTTGTAACTAAAGGACTTCAAGTCAAGAAATTAGTTGAAATCCATGACATTCATCGGAAGTAATGTGGATACCTTTAAGTCTTGTGTTTCAAGTAGTTATCAACAAAGTCTCATAAAATAAAGACTAACATTGTGAACGTGGTGGAGCTATTTTCAAAGAGAACAAGTTTCAGTTGATAAGTACTCCCAATTATAAGGTGACATGTGAAGTAACATGCACGATCCAATAAAATTCAAGAAATTTCAATCAAGGTTACTAAAAAGTTTATGAAGGAACATGGAGCTCTCCTGTTGCTCACACTTAAGTAGAAATCGTTAGATATCAAGGAAAGTATGACATGCAAAGAAATGTGGAACATCCTCATTAATCAATATTTCATAGTCTGAAAGGTCTTCTATATAAAGGAAAATTATGAAAGTGTGTGGCGGTATTCTATCGCCTCACAATTCTAAGAGATTTGATAAAGTCAAGGATGATCGATGCCCGAAGAAACATGGTTGTTGATTTCTTATTGGCTTATATTTTTATAAGGATAAAGGCAGAGGAAATTAAAAGAAAATTAAAGTGGAATATCCCAGATCATAACCATGATCCAATGGGTGACTGATGCACATGGAAAATAAAAAATTGTGTCACATGTGGGAAGAGGCCGATCCCGAACCAATCAAGGCTACCATGTGTCATATTTATGTTGCTTCCAACGATGACAAAAACTTCAAATGGACATATATTTTACTACGAAGATCCAATCTTAGAAAAATTGGTGTCATTGGAAATACTCTCCTTGAGACATTTAATTTGGCATCATCAAAATCCAATTTTGGAAATATTTGATAAGAAAAATGGGAGAAAATATTTCAAGCCATTAATGAGTAATTATAGGTAGTTCAACTACCTAAATTGATTGAGTATGGGCGCCACATTTTCATTTCAAAATTTCTAATAACATGTTTTAGAGCATGTCAGTTGCCCATTTCTTCTCTCAGATTGGTCCTTTTCATATGAGTATTTGAAGCCATTAAAACACTATTTGTGACTACTCTCTCTCTCTCTCTCTCTCTCTCTCTCTTTTCTCTCCAAAAATCTATAAATTTAAGTGTTAGCACACTTGTATAAAGGGGAGATCTTGTGAAAACGTAAAGGAACTCTGTTCAAATTATTCTAGAGATTTTATGAGTTATGTCTAATACCTTTATGTAATTTTCAAGGTAATTATTTCCTTATTTCTTGTATTGTAATGAATTATGCATCCCTCAGGAAATAAAATTCATGTTTTTGCTCATATCTTCCCTAGCTTGTGCTACATTGAATTTCTTTCCTTTCATTACAAGTGTGGGTGTATTGTGCATACTTTATTCTTCTTGCAAGGTTCAAATTTGTTGTGCTCCATGAAAATTGTCGCTTGAAAGTGATTTTTTAGATTCATGCGACACTTATGTCTCATTGCCGCTTCCTTACTCCATTTTTCCTCTCATTTTAACTTATCTGAGAATGTCTCCCACATCCCTATTTTGGTTTTATCACCTCCCTTATCTTAATTTTATATTTTACGTGTCATCACTCTCTCCCTAGTCCCTTGAATTATAGGTTAAAGTGTTAGGTGGCTGCATTTTCCCTTACTAGGAGTAGTTTTATCATGGGAGTAGGTAAAGGAGCTATCCCTACTCTAGAGTCTATCTTAGCTGACATTCCCTTAGCTTAGAGATAAAGGGCATGTTATCCCTCAAAGCCCCATATCGACTCGGTTTGGGACAGTTCCGAATATGAGCTCCAGCCAATCCACTCATTTTGAATTTCGAGGACTTAACTTGGTCAATTTAAATTTATATAACTCTGACTTCAAATTTTATATATATATATAATTATTTTCATATTTATTTGTTCACCTACAAAACTATCAAACAAGATTTAGTCACATACCGGCATGATTTTTTAACAATGGCAGAGATAAAAGTAAACTCATTTTCAACTTAGAACTAGATTGAGAAGCAACAAGATTTTAGATTTTTCACGAGAGGGAAGAGGAAAATCGAGCAGTTAAATCTTTTAATAAAATAAGAATCTTAAATTTATTTGCACATTTCTAAATTACTACAAAAAAAACATTTAAATCCTTCTTTCTTATCCTTTAATTTCATTGAAAAGAGAAAACTATAGAAAATTTGAGAAAGATTTAACAAAATATTATTTTCTTCTTCTAAGGTGAAATCACATTCTTTCAACTTAATGTTGCAATTTAAATAAATCAGCCATCCAAGTCTTTCAATAAGAAAGAAAACATATTCCTTTGATGTCAACAAAACTACAATTCTGAACCAAATCATTTCTTACATTCACCTAAGTTCACATAAGAGAAAATTACAATTTAAAATGCAAGTAAGAAATCCCTCCATAAGGTGGAGAAAACATGCCAAAATTTATAAATTTCTAACTCCAAAAACATAGATTCCCAAAATGTTTTTCTCCAAGTTCAACTCCATGTTCAAGCTTCATTCTAACTCCTAAAACCAACAAACAAAATTCTTCCAAGAAGGCCACAAGAGATGGCTTGGTTTTCCACCCAACCAATTGACATCATCACATGCTTTTAATATGAAAAAGAGAACATGTTAGCCTCCCTTCAAGCCCATGGGAGAGAGGAAAATCATGCTCTCCAACCAACAAAATGGAAGGGAAAACAAACAAAGATGCCAAGAGATTTCAACACTCAAATCAGCCAAAAGAAACATAGAATTACCACAACACTTGAGAAGCTCCATGCTTCTACCAATGGGGAAGAGGGGATAAGGATATCCCTAAGTTTTTCCAAAATAAGTAACCAAAATATCCCTAAAAAACCCTCCAAACCTCCTTATCTCTCCATTTGCCTTTTGCAAGATTTTTCAAACCTAGTAGGTCTCCTTAGGCAAAGATAGGAGATGATTTTCAAACCAAATGGAAATGATCTCCTACAACAAACCAAATGTAGGGGGAAAGAAAAGAACCCAACAAGGCATTGTCCATCAAGCAATGAGGGTGAAAATAAAATGGATTCCTCCCTCTTCCCATTACATTCTCAAATCCACTCCCCTCAAGGGTGGATGGAGAAAACAAAACAAAATCACAAGCACAACAATTTCAAAGCAAAACCAAATCAACCATGGAGGAAAGACAAATTTCATTACCTAAGCAATAATCAATTGAGAGTGAGGACCTACCTCACAAAATCAAAAGCACAATCCAATTCCAAGCTCTCCAAGCAAATTCCTTCTTCTTCTCCCAAAAGCTCCCAAAGTAAAAAAAAGACCAAAAGAACCCCATCCCTTCAAAAATGAGGGATGATAAAGAAGAATCCCAAAAATAAAAAATCAAATGGGAGGGTGAAAAGTGTCACCCTCCACCCAAGACTCAACCAATCATCCATCCCCAAAATTGTCACCAAAAATTCATTAAAAGAAAATAATAATTCCAATACAATCAAATCAATCTCCACATGGAGAAGCATGCACCCCAAATCTCAATCAATCCCCAAACCAAGAAACATAATTGAAAGAGGTTAAAGGAGAGACAAAGAGTTTTATTATCCTCAAAAGAGCTCACCCACCCATAGGTATATAGCCTAGGGGCTCTTTTCAAGGTAAATATAGCCCTTTGCTTGCTTTTTACTCCTCCAAAATGTCACTTCTTTCCCAAATCCGAGTTTTGGGAGAGATATGGCATTTAGGAGGGTAATTGGGCTTACTTAATCCATGATTAGGGTGCCCATAATCCATTTTAACCAAAATAATTAACAACAAACCAATCCCACAAGGTGGGAAGGGGTTAGCACTAAAAACAACACAAACAAGCAATAAGAGAAGGGGGGTTAAGTTAATAAACTAGAAGAGATACCAAAGGGGTTAGACAACCATAGAAGAAAATTTAAATAAGATAATACATGCCAAAAAGGGAGTAGAATTTCCACATTTCAACCATAGTCCAAACAAAGTGGACAAAATAAAAAAATAAAGAAGGGAGGAGATTTGGCCCATCATGGCCTATTGTGCTAGTTAGAGATGCCCTTCCGAGTCCCACATTCTCATATGGCAAGACCTATCACCTGCACACTTGAATCAAACATCATACATGTCCAATACCAGAAACTAAATGATATGATATCACACATGCACTATGATGATAATCCAACCAAAATCAAAGACTAGCTAATCAAGTCAATCATACTATGATCATCCATCTAGTGTAACAAGAAAAGGTTATGAAAATGCATCCAGTAATGTATCTATAAGAAAACCACATAATCACAATCCAAACTATCCATGACATCACATATCAATACCCATAAAAATGATCAAATATACATCGACATCGCATGCCTCATACAATATCCTGTCAAAATGAGTTAACATCCTAATGTTAATATAATCCACATAATATAACAACATCAACAATAATAATGGTAGTAACATCAAAGATCAAATGTCTCCATCAAAATAATACAATGGGTACAATGAGTCAGCATAGTCCAAAATGGAATGAAAATAGGTGGGCAACTACACCCCCTCAAAGTGGCTAAATTATTCTTCTTATATCTTATGATCATTTTTCTACATTTTGGTGTTATTCTGGTATTATATTTATTTTAATAATCAAATCCATCTCTAAGTAATTTCATTACCAAGTGGTATCAAAGTTGCAATCTTGTCTAAAATTAAATCAAAGCCTTATCATTGTTAAGATTTGGGCTATATCTTAAGTAGTAGATTTTTTACATTTTTAGTCAAGTCACATTTAAGGCCGGCCTCGGGTAAGGTATCCTCTAAAAGGTATCAAAAAAATTTCTCCTATTTTATAAAAATTATAACAATTTTAGAGATTTTCATAAATTAAGCTCTATATCACGCGCCATTGTAGGAATTTTCAAGTTCTTTTCATTTTTCATAAAGAGGATAAAATTAATTACCTCGGAATATCTTTATTGGATTTTCATATTTGGCTAAATTTTTCTCAGAGCCCCAAACCCTAAATTTTGACCTTAGAGTCCTACTATTATGGGTATCAGTGCATCATTCAAAACTCTAAAGCAAGGCTAAATAACTAGACTAACACCACATAGTCTATTAACCAAAGCTGTGAGATTCTTCAATAGTATATGTAAATATACGCCAGCTTATTCAGGAATGCTTAAGAAAAATCAAATGATGTGATCGATCAATTGGTTCAAGCATTAACGATCCCTACATAGTGAATGGTGTTAAATAGGAGACGATGGGCCAGACGTAGAGACCACTTCGAAGCAAATCAAATCAAGATATCTTATACTTCAAAATGAAGTGAAAGGATATTCTCTAACAATGGCTACAAGGCCAGTATATTACATGACTACACTTTACTAACTAAACATAGAAGATTAGATGCAAGAAAGATTGAACTACCATTCAATCCATTAATGGAAGTGAGGCTCTTGATCGTATATGTGCCTGCATGATTAATGTTATTCAAGAACATGGTGTAAAGTATGAAAGTAGGAGCTTGAGTCCATTTTTATAGTTTTCTAGTTAAGGAAAACTTGCATGTCTAGTGCATGTAGAGACTGAGAAGGAAAGTATATTAAGGATTTTAATCTTGATTAGTGAAATTAACAAGTGATTAAAGCATAGTGAGGGTGCCTTAATTGACCAATTAAGATCAATTAAGAGACTGTGGATAAGATTTTCAATCACTTTTCAGATGTCTCTGGAAGGAAAGGAGATGAATTTTAGATAAAAAGTTTGGAAGAGGGTATTAACCATTAAGAAGGCTTATTGATCAAATACAAGAGGGAAATAGGCTTAATTATGGCCTAATAATCACTAATTTTTTTCTTAAGAAAGAGGATAATAACTAATGATGTATTATGATTGGGCATCTGGAATGCCGATAGAGGTTAGATTAATCAACAAAAAACATCATTAATTAACAAAATAGATGGAAACATTAGTTAATTAGAAGTACTAATTAAACAAATTCTCCCTGGACAGAGGATGAATATAGAGTAATTAGTACACTTTGTAGCAATAAGCCCATGTAAGTGGATTTTAGGTGTCTACATTTGCCCCCGTTTTGAGAATTTGGCAAGTAAGTACGCGTCACTTCAGGCCATAAGTGATAAAGCTTGCAAAAAAGTAATTTTTGAATAAAAATTAGTAGAATGAAGGGTTCCCCCTAAAGTTTGATGGGAGTGATGAAGAAGTCAATCGTGATGAAAATATGATCAAAACAAATGAAGAATAGGAAGGGATAAACGCAGTTTTTGTGTGCCTCACGGTGTTTTTGGAAGAAAAATGGGCAAGTGATAATACATAATGTTAGATAGCCGCAGAATGAATTTTTACATCGATAGATTCGATAAACGATCTGACTTTCATCATGTTTCTCGCGATCTCATCATCGACCCTTATTAAAATAAAAGACACACAGCAAAAGTATAAAATAACATGAAAAGCTGTGCATTTCCGGCTTACTAGAATGTGTAACTCATAACATACATAATGCGATGTAATATAAGAAGGTAATTAAACAACCTATGAGCAAATCGATAACACATAATCCAAGCAAACAACATTAAGACAGTTTACACTAATATTTTTGTTATCAAGCTTGATTCAAGATATTATTATTTTATGATAAGGGTTAAAAATGGTACTTTGAAGGATATGGGGAAGTAATGGGGAAACAAGGTCCCATGAAAGGCATTTATGAGCCCATGTGAAGTCTCTAGAAACTCATTTATTTAAGTAGATCTGAGCATAATAAAGCAGTGAAACTTTATTATTAGAGGTAAATCAAAAATGATTTCTTTAGTCGTTTGAGAATAAAAACAGCGAGAACCTAAAATATGTTTTCTAGGGAAAAGGAATTTTAAAATGTTGAGGACAATGCATTGGATTGAATTTTATTTTTTTATTTTTGAAAAAAATTCGTTTCACAAAATTTTTGATTTTTGATGATTTTACAAAAAGAATTAAATTTTAATTTTTTAGTTTTAATAATTTTGGAAGAAAGTGGTAGAAGTCATACAGCATTATCGAAAATCAGCACGGAAAAATGTGACCCTTATGTGAGAGAATTACATTAGGAAGTAAAAATATGTACTTACTGGGTAGCAAAAAAGAAGTACAAAAATGTTTATTTATTAAATTAACCATCACTCAGTGTTAAAAGACTCCAAAGAAGCTGTGATGATCACATCTGCATCTCGAACATCGAGGAAAGACAATATATGGGAAAACTGTAAATATCTGGCTTGGTGAGGGGAAATCATTGTAGCGATTTATTTGTACTCCTTTGGTGAAATTTTTAAGAGAGGTTGGCATTAGAGAGTTATAGCGCTTGATTCATAGACATCATACATCATACACGAACAAAGTTTGGGAGTTTGGGAGGCTTTCCCAGAGCCTACCCGATATGTAGATTTTAAAAAAATTCATTGTCATTGTCAGCACCTTGTTGTTGCCAAAATCATGCGAGGATTACATGCCCACGAAGCCTGGGCGTGCACATACATGAGATTTTCACATGTGGCAGGGTGCGTGGGCACATAAGAAAGGAAGGCTAGGTCTCAGAGGCACGTAAGTGTAAAAAAATGACAGAAGTGTACACGAGGGACATGTAAGCACAAAGGTGAGGCTTGGCCACTAAGAACATGCGTAAGTAAGCAGAATAAGCATACAAATGCAGGGTGCGTAGCGTAAAAGGAAATGAACTTTCAATGTGGATGCATGTATGCATAGTATTAATCACATAGCGTAACTTGCCATTTATGGGCTGAGATTTTGTTGTATATCATCTTAGAGAAAACCTAAAACTTTAAACCTTAGTAGAAATTTTAGGAAGAATAGAAGAAGAATATAAAGGTAAACATAACACATCCAATTAGATGTTTTTTAAAAGGAAATGACTCTAATGAAGTGTAGGAAAATAATACGAGTATTATGCTAGTTCGACACGAGAACCCTTGAGTGACTTAGAGTCATGGTATTGAACGATGAAACCCACACGGGTGATTGTCAAGATTTATAGGCTAAGACTTAGTTATGTTGCACACATGCCCTAGATCTAACTAAATCAGCCTACTTATTGCCTTAGCAAAAATATGGTGAGAGTGAGTCACAGTGTTTAATATTACGCATGGGCAGATAGGTTACACTAGAGGATGTTTGGTGAATTCTTTGAAGTACACTGTCATGGTGATTTGATGCGTACGATCAGCATTAAAGTCCGATCAATCTGCCTCCATGACATGTTTGTGGAGATATTCTGATAGGGCTGTCAATTACATCTCTCATTACCACCTTGGTATTCAGCACTACACATACATGCGATTTATTTGATGGCTCTTTTAGGTGGCGTCTTTATGATAAGACGGGCACCCATTTTTCCACTAGGTATGACTTAGGTTAATTGCTGGTTGATGGATGGTAGCGGCTTTGTTGCAGAGATGAGTGCATCTTGGTTGGCTTATATTAGGATTTTCATTAATAGTATCTGAGGTTAGAGAATAACACATCTGGGACTTTATTACGGATATGGGCTGGGACCACATATCCTGTCGATTTTGTGCTAGTTTTACGGAGACGGGGATGTCGTGGGCCTTTTTATGGATGGCCAGCTAGTGGGCAGCCCAGTGTATGTCACAATTGGAGATAAATTCTACTACTCTGAGCCGCATTGGATGATTTAAAGTTGTGCATGGTCAAATGTTGGCCTTATAGACTATACGAGTGTGAGATGATGATGAAGTAGTTATCGTTTCTAAGATAGACCATACATTGTGTTGGGAGTCGGGGATACATTCTGAGAAGTGAGTAAGTGAGCCGGGTTTAGAACCAGGTTCAACCCAATGTTCATGGAATCATGGGTGTTGAGATGTAGTATGTGAGAAAGGCCATAGGGCTTTTGATATGGGACCCATGGTTGGCCTTTTGTAGAGGATTGCTTGTAGTGGATTAAGCTTAACCACCATGTAACTGTTGAGACAACTACTTTTTGGCTTGCCTTAGAGAATCAAAGCTAGTCCGGTGGTCCCTGGACCTGCCTTATACGCCCATTCCTGGCATGCGGCTCTGTCCCCCTTGTACTAGTAGACTCCTCAAACCACCTTCACATTTGCCCATACAATCACTCACGGAAGACCCTCATCGAATGCAGAGGCCACTCGCCCATAGCACTCTGAATTCTACAGCACTCTGACAAATGCAGCCCATCCATACAAGCTGTTAGGAGCTCTTAATGTGTCTTTTTGCAGTCACGAGGGAATGCAATCAATACTTGTTTTGTTGAAGCAATGGATTATTGATTAGTAGAGAGGGGATTAGTTGATGATGGATCAACAAGCTTTGGATAGCTTTCTTGGATTGTGTGTGTTTGGTTCATTGCCCCAGTTATAAGATCCTAGGTATAAAGCCAGTGCTACACATGGTATGCACCACATTTTTTCCCTACCATACCATTTCCTTGGTACCAGTAAGATGCGGGGATAGCCATGAGGTGCAGAGAGTCTTCGCCGATGGGGCTCTCGAGAGATGGGTCGAGATTAGGTCATTCAGAAGTGAGGCTGCCTTATGGGATTAGGAATATATACATATTCCAGTAGGGATGAGATGATTCTCTCCTGACCATAGATAGGGACGAGGTTCACTACCACGGAGTGCTGTAGGTATTGGTGGCAGTAGCAAGTGCTGTACAATAGGAGGTAGTAGGTACATCACCATGATCCATTTACCTCATGTAAATAGTCACCCCATGATAGGGGAGATGGATGGGGGACCCCACCTGAAGTCTTGTAGTGGGGAGATGGAAACGAGATGCACAATATGTGAGAGGCTAAGCCACCTTATGGTAGCGATTCACAGGTGAGTATTACTTTGCATAGCTAAATCCACAGTAAGAGATACCACTGCTCCACTTTAGAGATATCGATTAAACATAGCGAACACGGCTCTAGTGGGGGAGAGAGATCAGTAGGTTACGAAGGACACAATTCTGTGAGGAGAGATCAGTGACAGGTGGAAGAGGATCATCTGGTCTGAAATGCCAGCACAAATGGGGATAAGTTGCTTCGGTGTGAGGTGGAATTATTCATTGCTCTAGCGAGTAGGATCATCATACGGGGTATAGGACTTAGTCATCAGTAAGTGTTACCTTGGTGAGGCCACGTTATAGGATTTTATATAAATGCATTTGTTCGATAGGTCTGAGTGTTCTAGAAGTGGTTATCTTACAACGGCAATGATCTAGATCCATATCAGAACCCATCTTGATCAACGGTCTCCCGGTACAAATGCCTTGGCATCATGAATTACCACCACCATAGGAATGCAGCAATTGAATTGCCCCATCATGGGCTCATGTGAATCTGCAGTATCGCCGAGTAGTCAGAGTGAGGTAGAGTCATAATTGACTCTTTTATGGCCCTTAAATGTATCTCTTTTTTTTTTATGTATGCCTCAATATGAGGCACATTTTGTCTGGATATACTTATCTATATTATTTTATTATGCCTCGTGTTGAAGAACTACATTTTTCTATAAATGTTTGGTAGTGCTCCTTCTTATATTTGTTCCCATCCATCCAAGACAAGGAATTTATTGTTTTATTACGTGGACAGTTTACATGTTATTATGATATATGATAGTGATGGAATGTTTTACTTATCGCATTTTGTTGCATGAGATAGCATGTTTCAATACATTTTATTATAGTCTGTTAAGAGGATGAAGTTGTCCCTCTTCCCTCTTGGTGATATTCTATATGATATTGACTTTATGTCATTTAATTTTCCATGTTCATGATGGTGTCATAGCTTATTCTTCTTGATATAATATGTATAGATGTGATGGTAGATAGTATTATATTGAGATGACTAATGCAAAACATAGACACAAGTTAATCAAATCTAGCAAAGACAACACACAGTATATAGATATAAGATTAATTATTATAATACTGATAAATTAAAGTAACTTGCACTTAAAATCATTTCCCAATAAATAAGATCAATTTAAAAACCATACAAGATGAAAAATTAATACAATCAAAACCATGAACAAACCAAAAATAAAAGTAAAAAACTACTTACTTTATTTTGCCGGAGTGATTTAAACATTTCTACTTTTTTTGAATTTTATTTCAAAATGATATTACAATTATTTTCTAATTTTCTAAAACATTTTTAATATTTGATTTTTAACAAATTATGCAAAAATGCTGATTTTCAAGATTTTCAGCTATATGCGAAAAACGAAGAAGCATATAGGTCTCCTAGTAGTGATGGATGTCAATAGTAGAAATGGCAGTACTCTCTGTAAGAAGTAGATCTACAAAATTACGAGTTACCGTAATATAAAATGCAAACTCTTCACACTCTGAAAGTAGGATCAATGGGATCGGGGCTAGAAGGAGATCAGTTTCAAGCCCAACTTTCGCTCAGATGAAAGGAAAGACCTACTTTCAGTTAAAGTCTATCACAATCCCTAGACCACCAGAAATTCTGTGACAGCGTCCCCTCAGTATGAAGTGATTTCTGAGCGTATCCAGTGCCACCATTATGTTAATTTTTCTTATTGAATATATTTATTTATCTTTATATTTTCTATTTTCAAAATTTATTGCTACTTTTTATAGTATTTTGGACCCCACACTTCCCATATATACAATATTTAAAATGCATTGTGTTCATAGGTTCCGAATTTCCACATTATGCAAGTAAGCAGGCTTGCCAGGCTTTGGGCTGACTTAGCGGCCAAACATGCCATTTGACCCGGTTGAGCTCAAATTTTCCTTTCTTTTCCCAATCATGGTAGTGTCAGAATAATTATTTTAGCACCAGCCTCTGCCTCAAATTGATGAAAGTATCACTCTTTTTGTAACCTGCATCACTCGAGTTCTAATATAATTTTACAGGTGATCTGAGGTGCAAGTTGCTGTCTATACCATACCTTTAAGCTCCATTCTGCTAGTCAAGCCACTGCCATGAAGTCTGCCCTTCAACTTATTTAGGTAATCTCATGGCTCTAAACCATAGAAAAGGGGATCTTGATCTCTAGAGGTAATGCAGCCTCTATCTGGTCACTAGATATGGAGTGACACTTGTAGTCTGGAATAGACATTTTATATTCCTGAGTTAGATGAATTTTAAATACGATTCATTAATGTGGTATTCACCATCTTCTCCATAATATAGACCAAAGGTTTCTTCAAACTTTGGTTTTCCAATAAGCTTATTGAGGAATCAATAGGGGTTGAAATGCTTGAGATTATTTGAAAATGTTAAAAAACCCATTTACCATGGTTTATTTTTGAGACTTACCATTCGGCTATAATGGCCCGAGGAGGATGTTGTATAGATGCAGATTATATGATTTATTATAAACTTAAGATATTTGTGTACCTTTAACATACATTAAGAGAAGAACATCCTCTGTTACTTTGAAGTGCCTCGGTGGTGAAGTGATATGAATACGTGGCCCATCAAAGGATGCCCAAGGGTAAGAAGCTTACTATAAGATCAAGTCCCAACAAGAAAGGCAAAGAGTCTTAATAGGTTGTAGTAATTACCAGCGCATGCCATCAAATTGTACATATTTATAATGTTGCAAACATTTCTTCACATATTTGTAAGCACTGATCCATAGCCAAGGCTTGTAAGTAGCTATTATGATATTTTCTTTATTTAAAGACAATCTCTCTTGTTATTAGGCCTCTAAAATTCCTTCCAGTCAAACCTTAATTGCAAGGATGAATTCATCGGATTGAGACATGTGTCGGGTTAACATCTGCTTGTGATGGTAAGTACCCCATTAGGGTATAATGGGCTATCATGTTGGATGAGGTTTCTTTTATTATGCAGAAGTACTTCGGTAAAAGGTTCCATCGTAGAGTTAATTAAATAATACTCTTGAGAGAGAAGGTTCATGACTTACATGTAAATGAGACTCTACTTCTTTGATCATATCTGGTGTTTATGGTGCTCAAGAGAAGGCGGCATATCTCATTGTTCCAAAGTGGATATGGGACATAGACCCCAACATGGTCATAACATCAGCTATACTATTTTCCTCTGAGTATCACAATGAGATATGGTGCTCAGAAATCAACGAATCAACCCATTCTCTTACATAAGCAAGAGATTTCTAAATAAGCTTTAACTTTATGTTTATACGTACCTCTATTTAATAATCAGCATAGATATTATCACATTGCTTATCAGTGTCCCATTTAACCACTAATTTTATCCTTGTAATAAAGGCCCATTATTTTGTTATATTGTTTATGCAGGGCAGGAGTTGGGAGATTCACAAAAGTCAGTATCCTAGGGTAGTTAACACAACCAAAACTTGAACCTTGAAAATAGGAACCATCAAGTATAAGCTACCACTTACCAACAAATTCTCGAGGTATAATGTAGATACATCAGTTCCTAGACTCAGAGGTTATGTACCTAGAAAGGGGTTTAGCTGGATTGTTTTTAACAGCTTCCCTTTACTGTGATTTTGGTGAACATATTTGATGTCAAACTGTTCCCCTGTAGATTATCAGTTAGCCATCTCCTATAGTATGAGCTTTAACCTTAGTGCTTGTAGTCAAAATTTTTATTCTAACTTGGCCTTATTATTTTAGTATATAATGGCATGATTTAGAAGGAAAAAACTACGGCCAATGACCTTATTTATCATGGGTGAATTGAGCTTATATTAATTACTTGTTATCTTCGGCAATACATGGATTTTTGTTTGATCCTTATCCCTTATTATTCTTGCATTACTTTGATTGCAAGTGTGTGCTTAAAAAACATTAAATCCCTTAAATGGTTCACTGTCGTGGGTGGCATTAGAATAGGAGGTTTGGCAAATGTTAGCGAACAACACAAATGCTTGTTGTTGTTAAGTCCCAGATTAAAACTAACATATTTCTTGAAGATGCTTCGCAAATTTGCAACCCATATGTAAAGTGAGATGTTTTCTAATTTTCTTGATCTCTCCATGTAAGCCTCATTAGTTGTCGATATTCATGAAGAGGCATTTACCATTATATGCTTGTACGCAAGACCAGGTATATTACTACTTCGTTAAACAATGAATCCTAATAATTTTCAGGATAGTATACGAGGAACACGCTTCTTTGATTAATTCAAATCTGTAGTCTCTTAGACAGAAGCGATGCGTAAAATCTACTGGTAGTCTTATAAGTCTGATTTTCCAATATGCCATCGTAATCTTCCATGATGCCGATAATCATGTCATGAAAGATATGGTTATTATTTCCCATTGCTGAGGGTTATGCACCGCATTCTTTAGGACAAAGGCATGACTTGATAACATAATTTTTCCACGTGGGAATTGGTAAAGTGTCTTATGTTAAAGTCTTCTTATAGTACCCCTCCTCTTGACATTGTTTGCTCTTGATGGCCAATGTGTGGACTTATATTCGGACATTTTGATTTTGATTTGAAACACTGATAGATGATTGATTATACTAATGCCGATTAATAACATTGCTGATGTTACCGTTATTATGATACACTAAATGTGTGTTGGAGCCCAGTTTGATATATGTTGATTTTCCTGTTGGTTTCTTCTAACACATTATTTTGGGATGTTTTGGGTAAATTGTAATCGTGGATGTTATTCTTAGATTTTGACATATTGATGGATAATAGAAATTGTTAAATCATGGAATGATGAACATTGAGTTTTATTTTATATGTTTCTTGGTGTTGTTAATGTGGTAAAGAAGGCTGGAATGATGTTTTCTCTATGGACTTTTATCACAGACATCCCAAGGATGAGGCCGTACGGAAGATGCATGTGAGCGTTGGGCAGCGAGGCCAAATTGACAACTTGTGTAATGTTTCTTTGTATGTTTGCATATCTTATTGAAGTCACCCATGAGTGGCTTCACATGTGTCCATGGGGTGAATTGTGTTCCTTTTCTTTAAATTTCATATGCTTTATTTATGATTGTGTATTTAATTTGGAAAAATTGTCACTTTATGGCATGTGTAAATGTGTGTTTATTAGGAGTAGTCCTTATTTTGTTTAACAAGGTGAGATGTGACAAATAGTTATGATGACATCTTATATTCCTTGGCATAGTAGAATTTATGTTGATTTAGGAATTATTTATGCCCCAAGTTCAAATTAGTTTTGAGTTGGGGCACTTTTAGAAGACTTATGAGACCCAAAGCAGGAACTTGTCCCGGCCTCTTAATTTGACCATGACCTTACATATGGGTTAGGAAACTTAATTTTGAATTCTTTGTCCCATTTTTTGTTGAAAGAGAAGGGAAAATCATTGCACTTTCTTTTTCTATCAATTATATGTCCCTTGAAAGTATGGTTATTGTAAGTTTTGAGCCATGTGGTTATGTAGTCTTTCTTGTGCATTGATGTTTCTTGGTCTGGTGTGTTGAATTTAGGCTATGGGAATGATGAAGTGGAATCCTACATGGATCCACACCTCATCATCCATACATTCCCATTCTATTATTAATTATTACATTTGAAATAGGTAATTCTTTCTCATTTTTTGCTTCTTATGCCTTTTAGATTTTGGGGAATTTTGGGTACCTAGAATTGCTTAGTTAGTTTGAGGAAACATGAGAGGTTTTTCTTTCCAGATATTAATTAGAAGTGACTCTACATTTAATATTATATTATTTTGGTTATTATAAGTAATGTTGTATTTTGTTAAAGTATTTTTATCTTGTGATGGTATTGTGTGATTGTTGAGTAGTTGGATTTATTTGGTGTAGGAAGGGTTTATAGGACCATTGCACAGGAGGAAAGGGTTTTATGTGGGGGCATGTTTTGGTGGGAGTGTGGATGAGTCTTACCTATGGGGAAAGGTATTCATGGATTTGTTTGATCTTACGAGGAGATAAAGTTTACATGTGATTTTTGTACCTTTGGAGGCTTAGGTAAGACTCACTTCACTTAGGAGGCATAAGGGATGCTGTGGTATCCCATAACCCTTGCTCTATTGGTTTGCAATCTTCAAACTAGCATATTGTGTGAATGTGAAAAGGTGCTTAGTTTTATTGTCTTGAATTGATTGAATGCCTTGTTTGTATCTGTTGTAGATCCATCTTATGCAAAGTTGTCATTTGTTGTTTCAGTACCCTCGTAGTTTTCCTTGGTTGAGGCTCCAGGAGTCCATTGAGGAATGGCTAACCCTTAATGGATTTAAGGATGAGCGGGGAGAGTGGTACCTACTCCCCTTCTTGTATTTTTGGCAGTCCTCTTTTACTTGAGGTTGAAGAATGTAGAGTTAGGACCGCCATTGTGATGAACCACATGCACATATTGGGGAGACTTATAAAATGGAGGCAGTGGATAGCCTTGTTGTAATTTATTCAATTTATGCTTCATTTGGTGGATGTTTGTAAGTTGTAAGTTTGGGAAGAGTTTATTTGTATGTGACCATGGACTTTGTAGCTCCTTTATAGGTGTTTATTTAAGAGACTTCAAAACTTCAAATGTGTTGATATGATTAAAAGAAATTATCAAGTTTTACCTTATCTTAGTGAAAGGAAGATGTGAATATTGTTGGAATGGATATGTAAATTTTAGTAGTGGTTCTATCTTTCAAATGTGATACCATTCCATATATATATATATATAAATAAGTTGTTAGGCTCTTTTGAAAAACATTATTGAATTGCTCTTAGCACTTAAAATGGGAATAGAAGATTATTTTGTACCTTAAAAGAGATTAAAATTGAAGGACCTAAAACTTTGCATGTATTATTAAAACTAGTTAGAAGGAAATAAGTAATTAAAATCTTAGATTAAATGACATGCCTCTCCTATTTTCATTTATTCGTAGTTATGTATATAATCATTTTTGTCTTCTCAAGGCTTGACCTTGGATGAAAATTTAAACAAAAAAACTAAATAAATTTGATTACTTTAATATTGTTAATATATTAATATTACTAACATATTAATAACATTTTAATTTGAATAATAATGATGAGTGAATGTCTAATTTAATTATATATATATATATATATATATATATATATATATATATATATATATATGTAGTATTATTAATAGTAATAAATAACCTTAATAATAATTGTTATATTAAATAAAGGTTTGCAAAAATATGTAGTCTAAATGAAATATAAGCCAAGAAGTTAATATTACATGCTTAGTTTCATGGTAAACATTGACCCCACTGACCCATGTATAGTTGGTGAAGTAGTACCCCTCCCGACCCATAATTTTATTTAAAAACAGAAACCTTGGAGGTTGGGGCAAACTACAATTTAACCTTTCACTTTGTAATAAATACAAAGCAGCGTCATAAGTTTCATTGTGACCTATACATCATGACCAATCCATGGCGTGGTATTTTTTGTTATGTCTTTTTGTTGGTATATATATATATATATATAGATTTTTTTATTTCAAGTTTTTGTTATTTATTAAATGTATAAATATACCTGTTTATATATTTAAGATGTATATTCTCGTTTTTATCTACTGAAAATATATCTATGTTTTTTGAAACTAGATTTATTATGATGAAATACGAATGCCCGAGAAGAACAAATGAATTTATATAAGTTGTGGTAAAAAGAAAAGTGGAGGAGAAAAGAAATTTTCTATCTCTTGAATAAATGAAAAGAAAATACCCAAATGGATATTCTATTTAAGTAGTCTACTACAATAAAGTAAATTCATCTCTACGAGCCCTCGAATGGTATAATAGAGAAATATAATAAAATGAAATTTGAGATGTATGTAATGTCCCCAAGATTTCTCCTTTTCTCCTTGCTTCCTTCTCTTCATCTCTTAACTGCAAAAATAAAATGAATACTGAAATGAACAAAAGTGAATAAACCATTCACTTATAGATTTTGGTTTGTTTAGAAATCCTCCATCGATAGCCTGGAGTGGATTCATCCGATAGCTATAATGCTCTCTCAAAATTTGGGGCAGGGATAGGTAAGGTGATCATTTGATCACATGGGTCCCCTTTTGAATGGGAGTCCTGAAGTGTGTTTTGAAGTAATTAAATTTATTTCCTTCACCCCCATCTTTGAATTAAATTAAAATAAACTTTCCCTTATTAGGCTGAATTACTTTTGCTGAGGAATTAAATAATTATTCTTATGCTCAAATGGAAGGGTTATTTTAGACTTGGACTTTATTATTAAAATACATGACCTTGGAAGCCTAGTTACTAAAATAATTTAAGATTAATTAGATAAAATATTTTAAACCCAACCCCAAAATTAATCAATTCTTTTTATTTAATATTATTATTTATTTAATTTTTGTGTTATTCGATTTAATAACTAAGGGTTTAAATTGGAAGTTTATGATAGCCTTTTAACAAAGCCGTAATTCATAATTTCTCTGTTAACCTATGTTTTTGGTTTTAAGTTTCGTGTTCGAAAATTTGTGGTATTCGTTCCTCGACAATTTTATAGGTATATCACGAGAAGGCTGTCATTTAGTAAGTGATAACATCTTGTAACCATCTGTTAGATTGTGATCATTTGATGTTGGAAGAGAAGTCATCATTAGAAATCTTGTGATATCTCAAAAATCGATACAAACTCTATAATACCAGCATGTTTCTTCTGCATAGTAGGACTGCATTTAAGTCATGAATAGTCAATAGGCACGATGAAGCCTCCACACATTAGTCTTTCTAGATCTTCTTTTACGTGAGAAGCTAGCCTTCAAGGGTGAGCATGGGGATACATATTTCAAGATTTTGTTTATTGGATTGAGATTTGGGTGTACAACTAGATGGTGCACCACTAATGCAGATCAAGATACCCAGAAACATGTCTACGCTGAGATAGCCAAAGATCTTGTAGTTCTCTAAAATCAACTGAAATTTTTATGTTCTTAGTGAGAGCAAGCTCAAACCCATGACTATTTTGGGCAATTCCTCTAAAGTACTCCAATATCAACATCATTGTCTCCACTCACTGGTATCTTAGACTCATCCTCCATGTACTTAGGATTGGGGGGAGATTAATATCTTCTTCTTCTAAAGACTCTGTAGATTTTTATCTTGAGTTGGTGACTATTTTGTCCGTTTATTTTTCTATTTGTTTGTCTCTGAGGAGCCCTCGAAGAGGCTTTCACTATAGGACTTAGAATTATTCTTTTGCAAGGATTTTTACATGGAATTTTTCCCTTGCATATTGTTTTATTAGATAGCCCCATCGTCAGCCTCCTCCACCCAGAAGTACATGCATGTATTGAAGCGATGGAGAATCCTTTTCTTATGATCACCTCTGACAGTAACTTATCCCGAGATGCGGGAACTCACGTGGCACTGTTAAAGAAGACATGGTTAGGTACATGCAGTAGTCCCAATTTACAAGTAATGGGTAAATAAGTTTTAGATATGGAACATTAAGGATATACATTAGAGGTTATAGATTTAAGATGGATATGTAAGAAAACAAGTTTTGGAGAATAGAGTCTTCCATAAAGAATACATCGGGAATATGTGTTTCACTTTTTCATTGAGGGTATCTTACACTTTTAGAAGAAGGAATCCTCGACCTCAGGAGTATAAAGACCCGTATATTGAATGTAATCTGAAGTACTGTACTTTCAGTGAGGGTATTGGGAGAGCTTTATAGTAATACCTTGTTCATTGATGTTCACGGCCCACGTCCTTTGCCTCCCACACCAGTAGACATCATTCGATTGGGGATAAATAGCTTAGGTGATTGGTAACATAGAGGCCATTTCATCATACGAAGGACAAATCGATATTTTGACATATTTTTGCTCTCTTCAATAAACCACCAAGATTGAAATCATAAACCTATAAGTTTTCCTAAAATTATTGATAATTTGTAACACGGTTACCACGTCTTTAGGTGACAGAGGAGTTAGGAAACTAAGAGAGGGGCCTGGCCAAAGAGAGATCACATCAATGCTCATCCATTTTCAATGTGCCTTACTCTCCCATGTAGAAAGTATTTCTAATGCTGGTGCACCGTATCATTGGGATATCTGGCTTCTTTGGATCTAATTGTGAAGCGAGTGCCTCTAATTAGACAAGAACAACCCATCTCTGTAGAAGGTAATTCCATAAATAATGAGAAATAAACTAAAAATTCCTGTAATGGACAGAGAAAGGTTGAGGATCCCCCTAAATGGTGAGGGTATATCCTTAAGTGTAGCACAGTCATTGGTGAAGTACATGAGAGAGTACATTTGCAGTGTAGATCATGGGTAGCTAAACGATATATTTATAAGGAAGCTCCAAGTCTAAGACATGGACTTCTACCCTCCTAGACCAATCGAGACCTACCTCTGCAGTAGAAAAAATTTGTCTTATATGGATAAACCACAGTCTGGTGTATTTTTACACTTGATATGAATTATGACCACATTCTAAATCTTCTTTAAATCTGCTTTAGTTTCCACCACTTGCTAGCACAGAGTCATGATGTTTTAAACACAGTCGTCTTCCCCAGCACTCTTACGACCTTATTACTTT
Source organism: Taxus wallichiana var. yunnanensis (assembly GCA_018340775.1). Taxonomy (NCBI): domain Eukaryota; kingdom Viridiplantae; phylum Streptophyta; class Pinopsida; order Cupressales; family Taxaceae; genus Taxus; species Taxus wallichiana. Next base: position 695,871,631 of record CM031240.1, read on the forward strand.
TAGTGCCGACTTGATAAAGTTCGGTGTAGAGGATTTTCTTAAAGTTTTCTATTTAGATAAAGGTTATATGATATCTGAGAACAATCATCTTTACCGGCCGCCTGAAGTATGTTAGCGTATGCT